>VRYO01000116.1:1997176-2140980 GCA_009812075.1 Sialia sialis | reverse complement strand
ACGCGCGGCCACTTCCCACCCCCTGCCCGTCAGGCCTCTCCCCGCCGCTTTAAAAGGCGCCGCGCCTGCGCAGTGTGCCGAAACCGGGACTTAGTCTGTTACACAACTGCGCTGCGCTCCCCGCGTCCCGTTCCGCCCGGCGCTTCTCTGCCCGCCGCTCCTCCCGCTCCGCCCGGCCGTCCGCGCCTCCGGCATGAGCGGGGACCAGCTGCACAACGATTCCCAGGTGAGCGCTCCGTGCTCGCCCGCGGGGCGCGCTCCCGGGGGACCCCCGCCGCGGTGCTCGCATCCCCCCATGCCGGCCCTGGGCTGGCCGCCTCGCCCCCGTAGCCCCAGCGGGGGGACCGTGCCCTGCGGCCGCCTCCTGTGTCTGGGCAAGCCCTGTCAGCCCAGCCGTCCCCCTGCGGTGGGATGGGGGGCGGTGGGAGCGGGGACCCGCGTGTGACCCCCCTGGCTGGACGGAGAAGGGGAGGAGGCGGCTGCTGCCCTCCCCCGGCTGGCTCCCCTTTGGGGGGCTCGGGAGGGGTCCCCTCATGAGCTGTGCGGGCTCCGGGGGGCGCTTCACCCGGTCCCCCATCACCTTCCGCATCGCGCTGGGCTTTCCTCATTTGGTATTTAATTCCCCTAAAAAAGGAGGTTTGGGCGGGGGCTGGGGGTCCCCCGGAGCGCCGTGGAGCCGGGCGTGCTGACGGTGTGTCCCTGTGTGCTCTCCCCGCAGATCGAGGCGGATTTCCGAGCGAACGGTGAGTGCGGCCCCGGCGCGCCCCTCGCACAGACATGGCGTCCCAGAGACTAAGTCCCGGCTCCGCGCTCACCGGCCCCATTGTTCCCATCGAGCTGCCAAAAGCGCCCCTTTCCCGCCGGGATCGAGCCCCCCCGACCCCCGCCGCCCCGAGTGGGGGCACCGCAGGCCCCCGATCCGAGCGCAGCGGCTCTGCCGGGGTCGCCTTTGGGCCCCGATTCCTCCCTGGAAAGTCGCCTTGTCGACGGTCGGGACTTAGTCTCTGCGCCATTTTCTTTTTCTCTCTCTCTCTCTCTGTGGCTTTTCTCTCCTTCTCCTCCTCCCCGAGCTGCCGCCGAGCCGCCTCTGCAGAGGCACTGGGCCGCCATCCCCGGCACCAGCCCCTTGTATCCGAAGGGAAAGCAAAGTTTTAGCTAAAAAAAAAAAAAAAATAAAATCCCTAGTCGCCTTTTTTTTTTTTTTTTTTTAAATCGCAGGCGCCCTCCCCCCACTGCTCCCCGTCTCTGTTCCTTTGAGGGAATCCCTCCCTTCCCCTAAAATGAAAGGTGATTGCAACATGTTGCTCTTTAAAAGAAGCTGCTGCATCCATTTTAAGATCAGTCTTACTTTCTTCCTTGCTGTTTAAATGATGTGACTTTACCTTCTTAGGTGGGGTTTTTTAAATTAAAATGAAAACCTACTTTAAAAAACCCAACAGACCATAGTGAAGACAATTCCAGAAAGGTAGACAGCATCATCACTTTAGGCACTTTGCAAGCTAACTTCATTTTGTTCAGAAACATTTGCAGGAGTCCTGTAATTTAATATATATATATATATATATATATATATACTTACATGTAATTTTTTTGTATATGTATATACTTATTTATGAATACATATGCATATCTGTCTATATGGATATTCCTATATATATATAGATATACATTATTATGTTTTACAATATTACAATATTGTAAAACGTAACAATATTGTAGAACATAATATTATCCGCAATGTTATCTTTGCTAACTTTTTCTGACAATTTATTCATTTTTATAGGAAGCAAGCTCATTGCAAGCCTGCTCCATTTGATAGGTGTCAAATTGAAGGGCTTAAGTAGGATGAAGGGGAGTTGAGGACATACGACCAACCTTTGTGTGTGTGTGTGCTGCTGTCACTGTTTGGGATGTGTGAGGAGCTCTGAGCTGTCCTCTGACTGCTGAGGTAGTGGAGGACAAAAAAAAGGTGGTGGAAAATATCTGTTTGACTTATAGTTACACTAATTTTTCGAATGCTTTTCTGGATGATGTCCACGTGCCTGGTTGCTTTGTAGGCTACTGCGTGTAAATATTTACAGATCTACGCTTGCGAGCACCTTTCTTTCTGTCAGTTCATTGGAATGTGATTGTGTGTGTGCAGCAGGAGCAGACAGTATCAAATATGCAGGTTTTGAACTCTTCATTTCCATTGTGAATTTATAGCAGGGATCTATGAATAATTCGTAGCAAGAAAAAAGGGTGCAGTGGTTTTCCCAAGAAGTACAGGTGTAACTCTTGAAGCAATTTAAATATGAGCTAATATAGGAATGCTTGTAGCCTTATGCTGAAAAATACATGCTTCATCTGAGGATCATTTTCATTTAGGGAAAAATACTCCCTGGTAAGCTTTAGATATTTAGTACTGTTTTACTTAGAGGAAGTGATGTATGTATGACCTTTCAACTCCATCTTCCAGTGAACCTTTCAGAGGTATTTTTCTCCTCTATTGTGACCATGTGCTGTTTTATTCTTCTAAGAGTTTTAGTCATACAGCTCTTAAAACTCCTGTCGTTTTTATTTCTACCATGTGTTGAAGGAATTCAGTACAGAATTTCAAAGTAAGGCACCTTGATGGAAAAACTGAATTCCTGGTAAATGAAGTGCACCCAACAAATCCATACCAGTGTAGACATCAGCACCCTTTCCCTCCTAGTTGTAATTATTTGTGGCAGTCATGTAACATCATTGTCATTGATCAGAGGCCCCCAAACCCCAAAACCCTTTTCAGCTCTGGAAGGTATGTGTAGCCCTGTTAGTCTTGCTAAGGGAATAATGCTGAGTAGACAGTGCAGTCTCTGACCTTGTGACCACCCCTGATCTCCCTGAAAACCTGTTGCCTCTGCTTGCTCTGAGCCTTGTTTTCTCTGCACAGGAGCTCTTCGCACTCGTGCATCGGGAATTGTCACGCACAGATGTGAGAACAGTGGTTCTCCTTCAGGCAGAGCACTGAGGCTCTTGCTCTTATTTTCTTGTTTTGATCCTGTTTAGTGGCAAAGACTAGGAGTGGGTGGTATGAATCCCAAGTGCTGTCATCCCCCCCAGATGTTTAGAATTGGTTTGTACTTTGATTATTATCAGGCAGTGCTAAACAGTAGAGCGAAACTCTCCTTTTAGGCCTCCTGTACTTCACGTTTTGGGGGAAGGGAAGTTTTTCTGGGGGCTGGTACTGACTCATTTGAAGTGTTGAGTGTAGCAGCAGTAAACATTTTTGTTAATGAAGAATGTTTTGGGTGACTTTTGGCTAGTGTACCAGTAATAGGGCAGCTTAAGCACTTTGAAGCTTCCTGTTGTTATTAATGTTCCTATCTGGGTCAGTGGACACACAGCCTCGGGTTGTGGTCACACAAGTTGTTGCAGCTGCAATAGGTTGGGTGGATCTGCCCATTGCAGGTCACCACGGTGCAGCCCAGTTGTAGCTGGGAGCCTGGATCTGGTTACACGCCCATTTCATTGATAGCAGGGTAGTGTTGGGCACGAGAGGGGGTGCCAGCAGTATTTCTTGCAATTAAATAGCCAGATTACTCTAAGCAAGAGTGTTCTGGGCAAATTCCAACTTGAGTAATTGCATTCCATTTCAATATCCAGGTTCTCCCTCCTCTTTGGCCATAGTGGGTATTTTTTTCACCTTAGCTGTATTTTTAGTATCCGTACGCATTGCAAAGGATTTTCCATGTTCAGTCCTAGCAGTGCCTGTTTGCAGACTGTGCTGAGAGCAGTATTGTGCTGAAACAGCCAGCCTTTTCTGCAAGTAACATCCTTGCAGTCTTCAGCATTCGGAAGGGAAATGGAGTCCAAAACTTGTTTCCAGCTACAGCTTGGATGCTGAGAATGTCCCCACATTCACAGATTTGGAGTCGATTGAGTCTTGCCTTTAAGAGCTTTGTTACTCAGGTTGGATTAACAACCTCTTACTATTGAGGGCAATATTGAGACTGAAAGCAATTTATCTTGACTTTCAGCTCTCCCATTGTGTTTGCAGAGTGCAGTAGATAAAAATTACTTTTGTTTGCAAAATAATCAAATTGCATTCCAAAACTACTAAATTCCACTAACTGCTATTAGTGCCTTGGCTGCTCAGCAGCCTGTGATCAGAACTTGTGTAAAATCCAGAACTGTTTAGTGTGGAGACTGAGGACATCACCCCAAGCAGTGCTTTTTGCTTCCAGTTGATTTGGCCAGTAATGTTAAGATGCAATTTGAGGTCAAGTATCACTGGAGTAACCATTACAGTGCATTAACAGGCGTCAAGTGTGAATTTGTCCAGCATCACAGAGGTGGCTTCTGGAATTAAAACATATTTGAAGGAGGGGCTTGCTTTAACAGTGGGTATTTTTTGGGGGAAAAAAACCCTGAAGCCCTTACTGCTGCAGCATCTTATCAGGAGCTGGCAGGTTTTTTTGTTGGCCCAAGCACTCATGGGGCATCTGTGTATTTATCAGGCTGGCAACATGAAGGAATGAGCAAGAGGGAAATTCAAATTAAATAACAAGAGTGCTGAACCAAATGCCTTACAAGTTAAGGAATATCAGCACGTTCTGTGTTTTGCATTAAATTCATGTTTCATGTATGACAGAGCTGTGCAGTAAGAGGTGTGGGTGATTTAAATGCTAACAAACTGTACGTAGAGCAACACAGCAGAGATCTTTAGGATTTCTCAGTGGTTGTGAAACAGTCTGTTGGAGACCAGATTTGTGCTTCCTTGCTGCTGCCTTTGCTGGCGCCTTCTGGATGGGTGAGAGTTTTTTGAAGGAGAGCAGGGCCACTTCTGGCGTAGGGCTGTGTGTACCTTAGCACTGCTGTTAGAGCCACTGTGCTAAACAAACTGCACGGGTTTAGGAAGCGTGAAGGCACTGCCTGTGCTCTGTGTGTGTGTGTGACATGTCAGGGAGAAACTGTCTTTTAACTTCCCTGGGAACGTGTCTCAGGAATGCTTTAAATGTCAAACGTTTGGCAAGGGATCCTAAGTACAAAAGGTAATTAATGGTATTTAGGTGCAGATTGATATCTCTGCTGAAAATTTCCTTTGCTTTTTCCGTGATACATGGAGATGAGAATCCAGAAGAATGTAGCTTGTTCCTTCCTTGCATGGCTCCCTGCCTTCACTCCAGACTGCAGTGCTGGTGGTGAGCCTGCATTGTGGGAAGTGCTGCCGACAGCCTTAGAACAATGCTTGGGTAGTTTTAAGTCTGCAACCACTTAGTTGTTTTTTTGTTGGTTTTTTTTTTTGTTTTTTTTTTAAATTTCAGAAGTATTTTACATAAGACGCCAATCTCTGCAAAATTTCTTAATTTTGTTTTTGCATTGATTTTCAATATGTTCATAGCAATCTTTTGCAGGGCTTGTTAGGATATGACAGTGTAGCTTCACTATGGGAATCTTCAGATTGTGATAGGTGACAGTACTCTGAAGTCAATTTATCATTCATGACACTTCTCAGAAATGTAAATAAACATATTGTTGGTAAGCTGCTCTTCACTATCATGTACTACATAAGTTGGTTGTATTTATTTTCCCCACCAGAAGCCTCAGAAGGGCTTTGCTAAAGACCTTGAGGTCTGTTGTGTTAATTGTTCTGACACATTCAGCATTTAGGTTGAAACTTAATGGGTGTCTGGTGGGAGTGGGGAGTTGAGTGCATTTCTGGGAGCTGGAGCCGATTTGTGTTTTTGTTGAAACTCAGCAGAATTACTTAAATGTGCTGGAAGATGTGTTTCACGGGTTAATGGCCCGTGTGTTTCTTCCTCCTGGCAGATTTTCTTAAGATGTTTTTCCTTTTACACCAGCGTTAAGCACTCTCTGTTATTAATGTGTTATCAGGGCTTCTTTGTTTACTTTGTAAAACATGAAAAATTTTGAACCAAGGGACCTGTGTAAAAGTGTGCTTTTTTTTACATGGCTTCATGTAAATTAGACACACAGCTCATAAATGTGATCAAGCACAAATCAGATTTAATTTCATTTACAACTGTGACTTCAGATATTCGTTAGATAGTTCATTGAATTCCAGCCTCCTGAGTTGCACTGTCAGCAGAAACTGCAATAATATGTAATTATAGCAAGTACTTAACATCTCATTGACTCAAATTCCTCTGTTAATGATTTCACTGAATTCCTGTTAAAGTAATACCTGCTGAAATAGCACAAGCCACTGCCCTGTTAGAGGGAGGCTCCAGGTCAGATTCTTCCTGGTGTTGTAAATTGCTGTAGTTCTGCTAAAATCGGGAGCATTGACAGTGTATCTGCTTTTTTGTTACTGGACTGCAGGGAAGGGCTTTGATGTCACAGTGACTATTTAAGAGAAATACAATTTAACTAGGAAATTAGTGCAGTTTTTTTTTCCTGTGGCTTTTCAAGATGGGACAGTTTCTCTTTCGAGTCCACTTGGTTGTGCTGATAGTTTCTCATATCCTTGTAGGACATGTAGTCATTCACAAATATTTATTGGTTTGTTAAATGTAATTGGTTTTGTGGCTTCCAGCTTTACAAATACTGCTCCCCTTTTTATAGAAAACCTCGCCCTCTGAAACATGGGAGCAAAATCTATTTAGTGTTATGTAATCTGCTTCTGCCTGGGTTTTTGAAGGTCTTTTAGATATTTTAGCTTTCCAAATCTGAGAGAAGATACTCAGTGTAGAAATCAGTGTTTCTCACCTTGCTGTCCTGGGACTGTCCCTTTTGACAGAGCATATGACACATCTGCCTGTACCTTCTCCCTGCAGGACACTCTGTTCTGAGCTGTTCAGCACTGTCAGTGTTTAAATGTGGAACATCTTTAGATTTCAGAATGGTTCCTCCTGGTGAGGGAACGGGAGAAGGGTGTGGGCTTGCAGTGGTTTCAGCAGTGAGTTTGCTGGTGTTCTACTCTTCTGAAAAAAACAGTAGAAAATTAATTTAAAGCCCAGTTCATAGCTGCAGAAGGATTGCTCCTTTAAACAGTGTTCCCAGTTACTGCTGTCCTTACTCTGCCAGTAGCTGCCTGCTCAGAGAGTTCCTCTGTGTCTGCTCTGGTGACTTCCACTGTCCGTCAGTGGTTGAGCACTGAAATTACTACAGTGTGGAAGTGCTGTTCCAGGCAGAGCAGAGAGCCTTTTCTGCTGCAGGCTCCTGCTATTTCCTAGCTCAGCTGAACACGCTGTAGTAGTGGTTTCCCGGTGTGTATGAGACTACAGTATTTTTAGCACAGCGTTTGTTCAAAATGTCCTGGCTGACATAAATGCTAAATAGTTCCAGTGGATTTAATGAGGTTTATAGTAGGAAATATTTTCATCTTGAATGCTTGCATTTTAAACTAATGATCTTAGTCAACTGCAGTAATATCTTGTGGTGTCACAGCGAGAGTCAGGACATTTGAAAGGTAATGTGAAAAGAAAGGGTGAAGTTAATTTTGGATTATTGTGACCTGCATGGTATAAGGAGGATTAAAAAATTGGTTTTGGCTTTAGACATGTAAGTGTACCTGCATGTTTTTAAGTGGAAATTTGGTTTCTAAATTTGATTTCTGTGGCTGCTCAGCTGAAGAACTAGTGAGAGCTCCAGAGTTGAGAATGAAAGTTGAGAATATAGAGCAGTAGTCAGTCTTCCTGAAATTTGCTCTTTTGTAATAAGTACTTATAACCAATGTTTCTCAGACTTCTTTAAGGTAAAATTAGGGGTTTTTTTTTAAATCCCTGTCTGTGTCAGCAGGAGCAGTGGCAGGAAATAGTTTTGTGCCAGTCCTTGCAACAGACAATAATCTGGCAGATCCTCCAACACAACTAGTGGAGATCAGACTTGATGCTTTTGAAGACGTGGGAGACCTTGGCAATTAGTTCTCTGTTAATACTAATGATAGAGATGGAGTTCTGTAATGAGGGAAGATGTGTAGGAGAGGGACAACGGTTCAATTAAGAATTGCCTCACAAATTTTCTAGTGCTGTCACAGAGTTTAGTGATGTTTTCCATCCTCTCAATGCCGATTTCTCTGCTAGAATAAAATACTCTACTGGTGCTTCACCCTGGGCAAGTTCTCCTTGTTTCATGACTGTTACTTGAATCTCAGCAGCTTTTCTTGAAGGTGGTTGCAGCAGTAGTTCAGTTTGGAAGAATGATTTGCATGGACAGCTGCTCTGGGTTTGGGATATGCCCATTCCCAAAAGGAAGGAGTCCCAAGGACGGGCAGTAGTGAGCATGCCTTACTCCTGTCTTGGGAGGCTTTGGAGGCAGGGGCTGGGAAATGTCTGAAATGCTTATCTTGATGGGATGGGGGCACTGCAGGCTTTCTGGAGGCACAGCAGGAAAGTTAGTGTAGGTGCTTGTCACTCAGCCTCAGCAGACAGTGTCTCCTCAAGAACATCACCCTGCATCTCCACCTGGAGTACTTAAATCCTAAGTTTGCAAGTGTTGACTTCTGAAATTGGGATGATGGCAGGGTAAAGAGGGACAGCATCAGACTGTTGGGAAATGGTTTTAATTGGAGGTTCCTGTCAGTCTCAAAGAGACAAAAGTTGCTTCCCACAGAGCTTCCGATCAGTAGACGTTTTTGGATTCCTTATCGATATTTTTGACGTGAGTGTATTTGTTCATGTTCACAAGCTTGCCATATGCTTTGTACAGTTGTGAGCTGTGTGGGTGTCCCTGTATGTATTTTTATCTTATACCTTCGTCAGAGAAGGAGCTTTTTAGGGAATGTTAGCAAGACAATGGCTTCCTTCTCTATCAGTATTGGAGAATGCTGAGCCTCATGGTGCCCACCAAAAGATGGAGATTTTCCTTCATAATTCTGCCCAGCATAGATGTGTTACAAACAGATGGACATTCATGGAATTCAGCTTTGCAGCAGTGTAATTCTGCAGCTGCCTGTATCTTTCCATCACTAGAGAGAGATTGATTTCTGCCTCAGGAAAGCTTGGAGTGTACTTGTAGCTTCGCTAAAATATTTTGATCAGTCTGTGTAACTCTTCTTTGCCTGTGTCCATTGAACACATGTTCTGTGGTGGGGATGTGCTTGTGTCCTGATTTTGGGTGAGATAGAGTTAAGTTTCTTTGTAGTAGCTGGTACAGTGCTCTGCTTTCGGATTTATTATGAGAATAATGTTGATAACACACTGATGTTTTAGTTGTTTGGACAGCTAGCTAAGTGCCTGCTCGCTCTCTTCAGCTGCAGTGTACAGCTGACAGTCTCTTTCACACACACAGCATTCAGCACATAGTGCAGCTTTATTTGGGGCAGAAATACTCTTACATTCTCAATGAAGGCATAGTTCTGGTTCTTCAAGATCTCCATTTTTCTTCCATAATGCTATTTTTCAATGATTTTCTAAAAATAAGACCCTGGCAGCTTTTATTCCTTATTGCTCATTTTGTAATCCCAGTCATTGATTTGCATAGTGTTACTAATTTCTGCAGCAAGCATCCAGGACCTCAGTAGTTGAGTATTTTGCTGTGTTTAAGAAGAAATTAAATAGGAGATCTGGTGTTTAAATGCATAAACTACATATAGCTTTTCTGTCTTAAAACTTATTTCAGGCTGTCCCGAAATAAGTTTTACCAAATGCTTTGGAATTTCTGAAGTGTTGGGCTCACTCTACTAGTCAGTGTATGTGGCAGGAAATTGGAAATTCTCTTGTTTCCATCCAAATGTCTTGTCAGTTTGTTGCAGCTAGATGTGTGGTGGTGTCTAAAGGGAATAATTTTAAGAATTTTTGAGAACGTTTTTTTAGACATTGGCCAGAGACGTGGCTTCATAGTTAAAAAGTCAAGAAAATAATTCCTAGGAATGGAGCAATCCCCAAGTGCAGATAGCTTTTTAATTTTTCCTGGCATTTGTCACATACTCTGCTCTGTTGCCTAACACAGCTTCTGACACACGAGAGCATGAACTTGTAGAGTGTTATCCAGAACATTTTTTCTTTCATGTGTCACTTCTCTACACATTTTCAATTGAACAACATTGCAGCAGCTTTTCCTGTGTATGTAACATGG
This sequence comes from Sialia sialis, assembly GCA_009812075.1. Classification (NCBI taxonomy): domain Eukaryota; kingdom Metazoa; phylum Chordata; class Aves; order Passeriformes; family Turdidae; genus Sialia; species Sialia sialis. Next base: position 2,130,978 of record VRYO01000116.1, on the reverse strand, counting down.
AATAGATGACCTGTACTTTAGGGCCAGGGCAATGTACTTTAGTTGAACTTTTTATTGATGTCAATATTTTACTACTCAAGCCTTATCCTGGTATTTGAACAAGGGCCAGACTTGTCAAAACAGCTGCTCCTCTTTCTTTGAGGTTGTACTTTCTTGTTTTGCAGAGATGGCCTATAAAGACCTACTAGGACAGAAGATGCTTGAGTGTTTTTTCCCCCTTTGAGCTATAATATCTGTTGGAGATTTTTCAGTAGCTGGAGGTAGAGTTGAGAAACATGGTGATCTTCTAACTAAAAGACAGAGATTTGTGGAGTTAGGGTTTAAGCATAACTTGATATTTTTTGTGGTCTGTAAAAGCAGAGTTTTATGAGGGGAAAAGTACAGGTGGTGGCCGGAGATAGCCACCTTGTTACATAAAGCCAATTTGGAGACATGATAACCAGGTGGGAAGGCTGTCTTGCCTCATCTGCTCTGCAGCAGGTGCAAGTGGATGGAGTTTGTGCTGTCCTTGGGGAGATTAGTAGCTCATAAATTGGCAATTCTTAGTCCAGCTTCTGGTTTGGTGCAGTGTTGCCTTGCCAGCTGTCAGCTTGTCTGGAGTGCTTGGTGCTCTGCTCAGGACATGAGGGTGAAGGGTTGAATGTGAAGAGAGACTCCTTTGAAGCTGAAGGCAGGAAGCACCGGGGAGGGACATTTTGTTGCTCACGGATGCTGTGTCTGGGTTTAAGGTCCTTTGTGCTCTACATTGTTATCTTGTCCTAAGGCCATATTATTTAAATAGGCAATGCAGTGGGGAAAGAGAGAGTACTGTGCTCTTCTCAGAGCTGGAGAAACCAGAACATAGTGGGAGTGATTTTTTTCCAGCACAGAAATAGATGTAAAGCTGTCTGGCAAGGACTGAGACTCAGTTCCATCTTGGACATTTGCTTCTGATTTTTAATTTCTTCTCCAGCTTAAGACTGAGGTGCTTATCAAAGGGCAGCATAAAGGAAAAATTAAAAAATGGAGCTTCTGGAGTTTTAGCATATTGTTATATGCAAATCTCGTCTCAGGAGCTAAGGTGGGCATTTTTTTCTGTGGTACTATATTATTTTACAAATGATACAGTACAAATTAGAGGTGTTGTGTGGAGGGTCCTGCTATTAGTGAAATCACTGGATTTGCAATAGGGAGACAGTGCCTTCCTGGTTTGTGTGCAGGGTTCTGCTATCAGATACATCAGTCTCTTGCACCATACAGGCCACCTTGCTGTGAGTGTCTCCTAAATGGGCCTGGAGCAATAGGAAGAGCAAATTATGTCTTCTCCCAGTTTGTGAATGCTGGTGAGTGTGTGAGTAAGATCAATTTCTGGAAAGATAAAATAGCTGGGATGGGCAGGTACTGGTTTAAACTTGCCTTAGGAAGGCACCTTACAAGTTAGACAAGCACTCTCCAGTTTAATGCAGCCTTTTGGGAAATGGGAAGCTGGAGCTCTTGGGAGATCCATGTGAAGGGCATGATTCATTGCAACACAGGCAGCATGTACAAAATGGAGGGATGAAGTAGAGCTAGTGACGTACTCTGAGGTTTGTTCTCTAGAGTTAATGACCACCAGATGGGGAATAAAAGGCTGTCTGCTTTTCTTTTGAGGACCAGGAATGTCATTGAGGCTGTTAAAATGTGCTGTATCTGTGGTAATGCTGCTTGTGCACAGCAAACCCTTTGATGTGTGGATCAGAGTTAGCTTTTCTTGCTGGTGTTTCCCCTCGGCACTTGGGTTTTAGCATGGGTTTTGGCTGAAGATGAGATTCTTGCAGTGTGGTTTACAGTGCACCTCAGGAATACAGAGCAAAAGTGTTTGAGTGCGTTCTGCAGTAGAAAAACTTAGGTTCAGGTTGTGTTTCCGTGCACAGTGTAAATGGCCAGACACCCAGGGACAGCTGGTTCATGTGGACAGAAATGCAGTGCAAGATGAGCGAGATGAACTCATAATAGTGACCTTGATTAACTTCTGCAGTGTTGCCCAGTCCCTCTGTAGGTGTCATCTGCATCCATCTTTGCAGTAAGCAAGCACTGGCACAAATCAGAGTCTGAATGTCAGTGCTGTTAACTCTGATACTCACAAGTTGTCATCCGACAAGTGTGTAGGTGTTCGGGTTACTTCGTCTTGCTCCATCAGACAGGACATCTCTCCAGCTGTCCAGAATAGCTTTGGACGTGAATGTGGAGAGCATTTGCATTTTTCAAGAGCCTTTTACACTTTCGCAATCTCCTATCCTCCTGCCTTCTTCCTACTCTAAAACCTGGAAGACTGTCAGAGGAGCTGTCATCTTGTCTGAGTCATGTTATCATAGCTGTGTATGTCACCTGCACTTCATTAGGGAGCATAAGCAGGCTGTCCTTGAAATACCTGTTTTTATGAGTAGATAGTCTTCTAATTTAAAATATGCGGCTCTCTGGATTTTGGTAGCTGTCATAAACAATGTCTTTCCTTTTATCATCAAGTGGGCTTATTCAGCATCACCTGTGTCTAAAGGAAGCTCCTTTCTGGGTTTTAGGCTGTTGTAATCGTATAGATATAAAAAGTACAGCTTGGCCCTTGATGCTCTATGCTCGGCAGCTTTAGTTGTCAGCATGAGGTCTTGGAAGAGCCCAGCATGGTGTAGTTTTATTTGCCCCAGTCTGTAGCTTGTGTTGCAGTAGATGGAGGCTTCAGCTGGCAATAAGATGGATATCCCAGTGATTTAATTCTTAAATTGAATTGTGGGCAAAAGGCTGAAGCAGTTGGATTGGCGAGTGCATAATTTTCTTATTCCACAAGTGAAGGTGTAAAGCTGTTGTTCTGGAAGCACTGCTTGCTGTCTAACACATTTTCCCCTTCCCTCCTGTCCTGCCCTGTTGTTGTGACTCCTGTCCACTGATGCATAATCGTCAGTTTATGGTTTTGCTCTGCATCACTGTCAAAACATGAGCTTGTCTGTGCACAGCAAAATATGAATTTATGTTCACAGCCTGAGTTAAAATTCTCCTTCCCTGTGTTCATGAAAAGGCCTCTCCTGCAAGACTCGTCCTGGGCAATATTTGCCTCTTTCAGGAATCTGATAGATTTTTCTTCCAAGCTGCCAGTGTTGTCTTTGCACACCAGCTGAATCTGGTCTGTGTGCACTCGGGCCAGCTGGGTACCCAGGTGCTGACAGCAGGGCTAAGAATTCAGCAGGGGCACTGCATCTCCCAGGAGCTGCTCTGTGCTTGGGCTGTGCCCATCGCTGCTCAGAGTGCTTGGTGAGAATGAGAAGCCATGCTGACACCACGGCCACGTTCCTAAGGGATCAGGAGCTTTGCTAAGTCTTTGTGTACTGAAGTTAGGGTGTATTTTTAAATGGTTTCCTTTGTAGGGAATGAAGCTCTGGAGCATTGTTTTGTGAAATAAGTCCCCTGTAGCTGTATTTCACAATAACATGAGACAGTGTTCAAAACAGATGTGAACCTCATTTATTAAGGGCAGAATTTGTTTGGTTTTAATTTAAGTTTTTGTGGTTTTTCTCCCTTTTTGTAAATACCCCATCCATTCACCCTAGCACAGGAGCCTCATGCTCAGATTCAAATCCAGAGTAAGAAAACTTAAATTCCAAAGAGAATTTGTTAGTGTGTGATCTCTTTTCCAAGATGAATTTTTATATTGTCTTTTTTGTGTGCATTAACATTTTAATCTCAGCAGGGTTCTGGGATTAATCTTTGGCAGTTAGCTCCATAGGTAACCAGAGTCAAACATGCTCTGGCTTTAATTGTTTTTCTCAGTACTAAGAACAGTATTAAAAAATTATTGTAGTACATGGACTACAAACTAATGTTAATTTTTATCACAGTTGCTCCAGAGGCCGGACAAATAAGTTTTCCATTGGTTTTTGGTTCAGGAAAGATGTAGTGTTCAGAAGGGCTTTCTTCTAAGCATCCATGAAGTCTTTGACAGCTCAAGAATGGATGCAGATTTGTGTCATTTCTAGCTTTGTCACAGGTCTGTTATTTGCAATTCTGAAGGTGATGTCATTTGGTCAGCAAGTGTCAGGGACACTTGTTCAGTTCCTCATCCTGTAAGCTCAAGCTCCTTAAATCTTTACTGTCTCTTCCCTCTCACTGCCAGGTATCCTTACAGTGTGTATATACTACTAGGTGGTGTGGTTAGCACTTAGCTAACTACTGGTATGTGATTTCCCAGAGCCCTTCTGAGTGGGTTTAGTTACATTCAGCTCAAATTACTTGGGGAGATTGGTACTTCAAAAGGCACAGACTTAGGTTGTCAGGCATCTTTGTATACCAAAAACCAGAAGATGTTTTTTTTCCTGTACGTCACTGCAGTTTTCCCTTGCACTTAATCCACCCAGAAATACCCTTGTACTTCAGATCTGCACGTAGATCATAAAACACTCTCTTGTATGGAACAAATGCTGGGCTTGACCTTAATTGTAGACTTTTCATAACAGCGAAGTTATTTTTTTTACTTTTTTAGTATATCATGCTTCGTATTAGCAAATCTCCTTGTTTTACTTGTCTCTGCTTATGGCTTCCACCTAAAAAGCAAAATTGCAGTTTCTGTATCAGGGTAGCTGTCTTACTGTGAAGTGTGACAGGATCCCACTACTTGTCACAGTGGCTGTCTCTGTAGTGACAGAAAGTGTCTTGTTTTATATTTTGATCTCAAGTAAAGTAACTTGTACTCCCAAGTCTCTTTTTGTGAAAACCTAATGCTGAACTGTTTCTCTGGTCGTAGATCCTTTCTTGAGCAGAGACTACTCTACCGCTTTACCTCATAGAGACATAAACGTGTCCTTAGGAAACCAGATTGAACTTACATTGTGTCCAGCAAATTTGGAGTATTTAGTATATCATCACAAGAAAAACAAAGTATTTCTGTTACAAGCTGTTACTTAATTCTCAGTTTTATTAAACCTCTTTCTTCAGGAGTATCTCGTTCTGTTGGAGCAGCTGCTGAGTTTTCAGAGTGGCATGTGTAGTTGAGTGTCTCATATTATTTGTTAATTTTCAGAATAGGCTATTCACAATTATTCTTTCTTCTGGTATTAGGGCTACTTGTCATGTAGTTTTCCCCGCTTATGGGCCCTGCTGCTATTACACAAACCATTAATAAAAGTAGAAGGCTCTAGCCTTTCACTGTTGGAGCCTTTTTACATCTGCTAGGATCAAGTAAAAGGTGATCACAGGTCGAAGTTGACCACAGGAAAAAGAGTGAATTTTCCCTGATCTGCTGAAGACTGGAGAAATAAGATAATTGCTGGTTCAAAAATAACGTGGTACACTTTAAAACTTGGAGAATAATGTTGCTGAAATGCTTGGAAACTCAAACAGATTAAATGTATTTGGGTATTGTGGTTTCAGAAGCTGCTGGGGCTGCTGTGCACTCCTGGGTAAAGCTGAACTTGCTCAGAGGAGAGTGAGCCTGGCTCTCTGCTGGATACCTGAATAGTGCTTTCACTCCCAGATGTGGTTTTGTCTAGCACAGGCTTGAAATACTTGGGAGATCAGGATAGGAGGGAATGGTGCAGCTGCTGCTCTAGGCTCTTTGTGTAAGAGCAACTGCTAAATCAGCTGGAGTGCCTGCTGCTTCCACACTGGTATTAGTCTTTCATGTAAAATTGATGATAAATTTTAATAGATGTATTGATTTAATTTTGACTCTGGTAAGAATTATAACTTTAAAAAATGGTCTCAACATACATAAAACTGGCAGCCAAGAAACTTAAAAATATTTCATAACATTACAGCTGAATCATTCTGAAATAAATTATGAGATTGTAAATAGTCTTAGATGTTCATCTTGTTTCCTTTGTCTATTTTTGCTGTCAAGTAATCAAGTGGAAATAAATATTTCCCAGTGCATTGGAATATCCCTAAAAATAAGATATATAACTTGGGTTTCTCGCTTTAGGTTATATTCAAAAGAAATAACAGAGCCTTGAATCTTCTGTAATGCTCATAGTTTTTCAAGCATGTTTTTACCCCTCTCACCAGTCAACCTTTTAAAAATAGCAGGTTCCTTGTTCAGAAAACTGAAAAGCAGACAATGTGGTTATGTTGCAGTGGCTGTAAAACAGAAGATCTGATATGCTGGGAGCCTTTAGCTAAGCACTTGGAGTTTGAAGTGTTGTGATAAATGAACTTTTGATGACACTCTGCACCTGCAACCTATTTCCTTTGGTTTAAACAGCTCATTTAGTGACTGTGGTAGTGGAGGGCATTTGAAAGCTGAAAAGAAAAAGCTGTTTCCACACCTTGTTATTTCTGCATAGGTAAAGAAAGGACTGCTCTTCTAAATTGAGGCACAAGGTTACCAGGATTGATTCAGTTCTGTTTTTGAGGACTATGCTTGCTTTCTTTTAGATAGGAAACAAATTACGTAAACATTTCCTCCCCTTTATATCTTATTCAAGGCAGATTTGAGTTTTTCATAGGGTGGAATCTGAAAATGTTGGCTGTGTGTTCCATTAACAGATGCCAGCTATTAATTTAAAAAAACAAACCCAAAAACAAGCAAACAACAAAAAACCCCCAGCAAACAAAACCCAACAAAAAACCCTCACCAAACTGATAATACATTGCACAGAGATTTTAATTGAAGAAGTTAGGAGTGCATCATGCATAATAATGTAACCACAGCCTTTTATCCCGTGTCAATAGGTTATGTTTTATATTCAGGTATTTGTAGTGGTGTGATATAACAGTTGTCAATTAGTGAGATTTGGAGTGGATTTAACATAATAATCAGATTACAGCTGCATGAAGAGATTAAAATCAGTGACTTAAAGGAACATTTTGTAAATTGAAGACTTCCAGTGGAATTTAGTGCACCATATCTAGGAGCTGTAAAATATTGCAATCATAGTCTTACTTTAAAACTATCTAATCCTACACTGCTCTGCTGATCCTTCTTTCTGCCTCTTCTTTCCCTTCTTCAGAAGACTCAGGAGTACAGAAGTGAAGAAATCTCAACTGTCATTAAGCATTTACCTTTTGTTTACTTTATTTTGTGTATTTTAGCTGGAATCACGATTTCTTTTTGTATGCTAATTGTGGTAAAATCACCTTAAGGCAGGGGAATTGCATTCCCTCCCTTGACTTGAGAATAGGACCTGTGGCAAGGCAGACTGATAAAATATTTCTAGACACTGCTGGAATTGGCTTCTTGTGGGTGAGCGATCAATTAACTCCCCCGCAATGGGGACAGAGTGAAATTGGGCTGTATCCATCCAGTGCAGCCCTAGATTTTAAAGGAATCATTGTAGATACGAGCAAAAAAAAAACCCAAAACAAAACCCAACCAAAAATCTGGCTGGGATCAGTGTGGGAGTTGCTCCTACAGTGAGGGACCAGTTCAAGTGTAATAAAAGTAAGTTCTCAGTCTTCTGAAACACTTTTAAGACTTTGCCCATGTTACCCATCAGTTCAGCTTAATAAGAATGATATTAAACACGTAGTGGGAGAACAATCTGACTCCAGTGCAAAAAGCAATGGTATTGCTTGGTGAAGGTGATTTAAAGCTTCTACCAGCATATTTTTTGTCTTGTGAATTCAATTCAGACTCTCAAACCGAGCATTGCAGAGGCTTGTTCCCAAGGGTGCTGCCTCTTAAGTCTTTCCTCCCTACAGCAAGCAGGAGACCAGCAGTGGCCAAAGCCACACAGTTGTCGAGGGATGGTTAATAAACGGCTTTGAGTAAATGCCATTAGAGCCTCTCCCTGAGGACGCTGAGCATGTACCACTCCCATGTGTATAAACTGTGTGATCCTGGCTGCTGACACAGCCTGGGCATCCACTGCTGCGGGAGAGGCACTTCGGTGTGACTGCTTTTTCTTCACCCTGATTTGTTAACTTTTTTCCTTGGGGGGAGCCCTTGTTCTGGATTAAACCCAGGACAGTCACACCAGCCCTGTCCTTGTGTGGTGTTGGTGTGATCTCCTCTTGGGACATCGCTCTTGTGCTAAGGTGTCAGGATTTCAGGTAATATTTACAAAAATCTTTTCCATGAATCCAAGTACAGTGGTGATTTACAGAACCAGCAAAAGAAAATGTTTCTCTAATTGACATCATCGCAGGGTAATTACTCCTTACAGCACAGCAGTTTTCTTGTAATCTACTGCAGTTTTTAAACTTGCACTCAAGATAATACCAACCTTTTTTTAAAATATGGCTGAAGTTATAATTTGTAAGGACTAGGATTTGTGGTTGTTTGCCCCTGTTTTCTCCTGGTTCACCTTGTAAGTTTGCATGCAGTAATCAGCTGTTGCCTTTGCATCACAAATTGTGCTGTTTGCACCTTTCCAGTCTAATGATGGTGTAAAGAGCATTTGGAGGCGGAAAGAGCTTGTGCTGAGGGCACTGACTCAGTCTGCGGATGGTGTACAGAACATGAAGTTCTTGTCTGCAGTGCGAAGTTGTGACAGATTGCACCAAAAGATTCTCTTTGCTCTTGACCTAGTCTGTTGAAGTAACTCTCAGGGCTGTTCCCAGTGCAATTGTTTGCCAATAATTTCCCGAAGGTGAGTGATCCCTCGCCTACCTGCATCTGTGAGGAGGCACCAGCACTGTCCCTGCATGCAGAGCCAGAGGTGTGGGCTTGGTTTTTGTGCTGCAGCTGAGCACTGGCTCAGGTTCTTTGAGCTTGGAAGCAACCAAAGAGTTAAATGTACGTGCACTCAGGTATTTCAGTCCACCTGGCTTGCACATCTTTCCTGAGAAGGGACTGATGAAAAGTAATGTGTTGTCGCCAAAATTCTGCAGCCCAAATGATTCGCCAAGTGCTCCTAAAGGAAAAGATACCTGCAAACCAGAAATAGAAGGGTTAATAAAAGGAGGGGTTTGCTTTAGATAATGTTGAAGTAAGGGATAGGTTATCTCCTGCAGTTCCTGATAGCTCTGAAGTCTAAACAGGGCTGTAAAAGTTGGGATTGCCCTGTTTGCTCACCTTCTGCCCTGGTTCTCCAGAGGTGAGTGCCCCTGGTTCTTTCTCAGTGCCTCGTGGCTGACCCTGGGCAGGTCTTTCTGTCTCTGTCTCCCAGCACATCCATCCCTCGGTGTGGTGGGTACATCCCTCCCTTTGTCTCTTCCTGAGAAAAGATTTTGTGTGACAGCACCGCGTGACAGTTTGCGCACTAAGCTGTGGATCTGTGCTAAAGGTTGGTTTCTTTTTCACTGGGAAAATAGGATTAGTCCCCCTTGCATTATCTATTTGAATGCCCTGAAATTTTGCCTTCTTTCATAATTTTAAGCTAGTTTTACACCCCTGGATGCCAGACTGGTTTGTGAAGAGTTGTCCAAGCTTTCCTGGTGAGTCTGTCTGTCCTGCCGTGCCGGTTATGCTAACTGTGTTTTGCGCAATAGGGAACAAGTGGGGGAGAATTTGGAAAAGCCTGAGATTAGATGGTGTAGTAAAAGTTTTTAGTAGATAGTAGTTTAGTAGTAGTTTTTCAGTCGATCTAAAGTCCACAAGGAACCTGCTTTTAACAACTACTTTATGAAAACTTTTTCCCACTCCTGTTGATTTGTAACAGCTGCTTGTGCTCAGCCACAGTCACTCTATGTATCTCTAAGTGCTTCAGGATTCTCAATCCTGTGTATTTGTGTATTAGCAAATGGGAATGCAGATGGAGCTACAATAAGTGTGAGGTTTTTTAAATCTCACAGGTAACTACAAGCAAACAGTTCCCCTAGATTTGCTTTTGCCCTTTAGATCCCACTGTCAGCCTCATCCCAGCCTCCTGATGGACAGGAGTGTGGGCTGTGGCTGTTAAATTTTGAGGCAGAAGTGTGTCTTAGTTTTGCTTCTTTTTAAAAGATGGATGTGCAGTGCAGAACTTTGTTTATTCATGTGGTTGTAGACTCATAAAGCAGTAAAAAAAAATTGCTGAAACCATTTCTACCCCAGTAAGGGAAGGCAACGAACTCTAGTTCTGAATGGAGGAGGCAATGGAAAATAAGTTCTTCCACTCCTAAGAGTGTAGCCTTATAAGAATAAATACCACTAGGGACAAGAATGGGTTTGCTCTTTGGTTCCTTAGGAGGCTGCTCTGGACTCTCCTCTCTTGATGCCAGCACAGCAGCATTTTAAGCTGTTCACTGACGCTGGTCATTTCCCTGAAGTTTTAATTTGCCATTATGTTTTATTCTGCTTTGTTAATGGAAACATACTAATGGGTTTCAGTCTCTGACTCTTATATATACAATTACAGGAGAATGTTTTACATCTTGGGAATCCCTGGAAACACATGTTTCTGTTTGAATGGAACTTTTTTGGTTTTGAATGCAAATAATGGATTGAAATTTCATTGTTGCCTCTCGGTCGGGAACCCTTTGGCATGTGTAAGAAGCAGCTATTAATTTAGCCTTTCTGTACTGATCAAGCATGTATTTTCATGCTTTATAAGGCTTCCTTGGACTTGTTCTTTTTGTAATACTGTCTACTGCAATTTAACTGGCAGTGATTTTATGCATTTGTTACAGCAGCTAAGATCTGCTGTGGAACGGGCATATGTGGATGTGCCACCTCTTTGAGAAGAGGCCATGTAGAAGGTGCTGACAAGTCATTAAAGTTGCTGCTTCTGTCTACACCATTAGTTGTTTTGTTGCAAGACGCCTGTAGTGTAGCAGTTTCTTAAGGTCAGCATCCCTGTATGCCACGCAGCTATCACAATTACTTAAGCATTAATTACATACAGAGTATTAGCTACTTCCGCAGCAGGTGAAAAAACGAGGTGCACGGAAAACAAGCAATTAATCCAGTGTGGCTGGAAAAAAACTTGAAGAAGGGCTCAAAACATGTGCACCAAGTGTCTGTCCTCTTTCTGAAGAGGCTCTTAAAGCACGTCCTGCTTTGCCTCCCGAGCCTCTGCAGTCTGGGTGAGATTGATGAAATGCCAGCGGTGACATTTGCTTCAGGTTAACTTCATCTCCCAGAGACTCCAGTCACACAAGATAGGAGTGATCAGTCAGGTTTTTCTTGTGGCATCCTTAATGTCTCTCTGATAAGCTTTTAGTATTTGGGGTATGGACAAGTGTACATGCCAGCTTGTCCTGTCCTGTGGCCACCCTGTGCTGTCCCTGTTAGCTGTGCTGACACGTTGTTTCACCTCTCTTCCTTAGATTGAAGTTGTCCTGAGGTTTTGGTGAAGGAAAAGATGTGTTGATTTTGTTTTGCAGACTTTGTGTTTTAAACAAGCTATGTAATATTCTTTTTTGCATACTAAAACTGGAGCATAGAGGAACTCGTTGAGAAGTTGGTGGGGCTGTTCTAAAGGACTGAGAATGGCTGGAGGCAAATCTCTATCCACCTGTCTTTTTTCTCCTGTGAAGATTAATCACCAAGTAATTCCATTGGTTTCTTCTTTTCCCTTTATTCAAAAGCAAGGAATACTGGGCCTTCAAATGACAAGACTAATGAAGAATGCAGTATCTGAGGGGTCTGTCGTGTTCTGAAGCCAAGTTTTCCATTCCTTTTAAGGAAAAAGACATCATATCTGTCTGGCCCTGGAGTATCTTTTGCCTCAAGTAACTGCTGAAGTGTGGAGAGGGGTTGTGAGGTCATTGCTTTTACTCTGTTTCTATCAAAAGTACAAAGTTTTCAAGTTTTGGCAGAACTGGTTACAATGTGGTGTGGTCAATTCTGGCTCAGCCCAAAACAGGTTTTGTCTCAGAGTAAATGTAGTCTGGGAAATGAATAGACTCAAATCTCTTCAGTTGTGCTATATTTCTTCATTTGAGTCCTTAGAAAAAGGAGGAATGCTCTCTGGTGGAGTTTTAATAATAAAGTCCCTGCCCTGGAAAGGAAAAACTGTTGGATTGTTCTGCTGTACTTCTGCAGGCTCCCTTTTTGGGTTTTCACAATGTTTTTTCTTCTGATTCTTGTAAGATTGGAAAGTGAGTGACTGCAGATCTAAAGTTAACAGTAAAGAGCTGCATTGTGTATTCCACTTGTGCTTAGTCACAGTTAGTTTAGTTGTTTTGCTGTAAACTATAAAATTCAGATTTTATCTGGTTCATGGAGGGAAACAGTGAAGTGTTGAAGTGTCAGCATCCCTGAACTGTACCTGACCCAGAGAGGCACCTGAAGTGAAATAAGCTTGTGATAGCACAGTAACTTAATTCAGTTAAATTTGACTTCAAGAAGGATTTAAAGGATTTCTGAGGCACTGTAGATTATGGAGGTATCTTTATAAACACTGGTAAAAGGTTTTGTACCAAATTGCTTTTGGAATGGATATCTTTGCCATTAAGTATGGTATTATGAAATGAGGAAGCAGAGGCCAGACAGTCTTGCTTCATTATCATTGTAGTTTCTTTCCTTTTTTTGACTGAAAACCCACATCTTACTTCTGCTATTGAATTTCAGGCTTAGGTTATGGGAGACTCAAGTGGTGGCTTCCCTGTTTCAGTCATTCTCATTTCAGTATTCCAAATGTTTTGCACTGAGTTATTGCAGAAATAAACCAGCCCAGCAAACAGAACTGCAATATTTTCTCGGGGTAAATGTTTTATGTGGATTCTGCAGTTGTGTAAATAGGGCTGGTAAGTGACATATCCAGTTTCACTCGGGAAGTTTATTTTAGATTATGGTTTTCTACTCCAGTGTATCATCCACAATACCATCATCTCTTCTGAACAATGCCTTCTGGGTATGGTTTTCTACTCTTGACACGTGTAGCTGTGTAGAGAGGCTTTCCAGTTTCTGTACCTTTCATATGTACACTTTGGTTTTCTTAGTCTGCCTTGCTTTATTGGGAAAGGTATTGTCTCCCATTCCCAGATGCATTCTGTTTTCTGCCCAGGAGCTTCTTTTCTGTCTTTCCTGAGCTGCAGCAATGGCAATCCATCTACATAAATTCCAGAAATGCTGTTTAATTGATTACTGGAACACCATGGCCATAAGGTGTCTTCCTCTAACTAGAACACAAGTATTTTAGAAAAGTTTAGACCTCTTCCAGATAACTGAGGTGGGGTTATTGTATGTGGGTTTAAAATTGTTAAAACATTTAAAGTCAGATGACTTGTCCAGAGTTTGAGTGAGGGTCCCTGTGCCTCAGACCATTTCATGTTCTCCATATGGTGGTTTTTCTGAGCCACACAGTACCTGCAAATAGGATTTGTTAACTCTGCACCATGCTTGCTTTCTCAGGCAAGATGTATAAATTGATCAGCACCTCACAGAGTGACCTTTACACGTGGGATTACATTGCCTGTTTAGGTAATGTGCTATAACCCTGTCATTATCTGGGTTAAAGATCTTGGATCCTGACTGAACGTTACACTCTTTCTACTGGCTGGTATCTGTGTATTGTAAAAGTTAGTGCAACACTAGACCATTCTGGTCTGATGCCAAGGGCAAAAGTATGTGTTCTTTGCCAGGAACATGAATAATATTTTAGACACCTTGGACTACATTCACATGTTTGAACACTTGTAACCCTTCCTGGCATCATTTCATCTACTAAACTGTGGTAATTTTAATAGTAGTCTTTATATACAAAATATAAGAAATTAAAAGTCTGAAAGTAATGTGATTTGATAAAATAAATGGAAAAACCTTTGGAAGTATGTCTTTTTTTTATAATCTACATTTTAAAATGAGTGCATAAAAGGAGAGCCTGTGGGGGAGGGAAAAAAATCAGTAAAATTCTTTCATTTAGGCAATAATAAAGAGACTTTAAGCTTTGCTTACTATTGCATCACAACCAGTGAGAAGAATTCAGCCTAACTAGTGAAGAGGCTGCTGTGGAGTACATGGCCTTACATGAAGGTGGTGCTTCAGCTGGGAAGGGACTAACCATTTCTCCAGTGACAGGAAGGTTTTGAACTTGACCAGCTTTTGAACCTAATCCAGCGTTAGAGTTACCTTGCTTTCTGCTGCATAATTTAGCAGTGGAACTGGAGAAGTCTTTTTCAAGACTCTCTTCTCCTTTCCAGAGAGGTTGAAAAGACCCTGCTGGTTCCCTCTCTGCCAGTAGCAGAGGGTTTCTTGCTCGTGCTTCAAGTTAAGTACAAGAGAGAGCCCTGTGCTCATACACACCAGTGATTCTGAGAGCTTGTTTGCTTCTCTTGTAACAATAACTAACAGTTAACACACACTGAGGCACTGGATTTAACTCAGGGCAAAAATTACAGCCACTCATCTGAAGCAGAAGTATTAGTGGAATAAAAAGAAGTTAAAAATGTTGGTAACAAGATGGATTTTTCAGGCCGTGTCCTCAGATTTTGGGTGCAGATTGTGATCCCAAGAATCCAGAAAGCTTAAATCACCTTTGTGGATGCTGGTGTAGAGAAGTATTGAGACAATGTTTCAAACAGATTAAATTCAAGCATACCCAGCATTAGAAGTATTTCTAGCAAGGGGAAAATAAATTGGGATGTTTCTGGAACCAGAAGGAAAATAGAAAAAGTCCAAAGAATCTAATGAAATCTGAAGAACAAAGGAACCTCTCTGTAAGCAGGTTAATGAGCTATTCAAATTGTCTGCCCACAAAAACTTAGAAGAAGGTGAACAGAAAGACTGAGCAACTCTGAAAGGCTAATATTTATCTGGAAAAGCTACTGTTGACCAGAAATTGAGGTTACCAGGTGTTAATTTGCTGGCTACCTCACTTAATTGGGGAAAAATTAGAAGGAACCAGATTGTGCTCACACCTTTTTCCTCAGTTCTTTAAAAAAAATTCTAGTGCAAAATGATGGAAGAGAAATAAAAGTGGGTGATGGGAGTGGGATAAAATGGCATCTGTAGCATCCTGTATCATGTACCAGCACTACTGTCTTGACAGCTGTACTAATTGGGCATACAAGAGCTTACAGCCCTCTCTAATTTCAGTATTTTGTTAGAAAAGTTGCTGTCAAAACTGAAATATTAATGTAGGAAGTAACCTGACTTGCCTAGATTGTGACACGTAAGTAGTATTTTGGAAGGTGTGCGGAGACAGGTGTTCAGAAATGTTTCTGAGGCAAATGAATTTGGCTTATGAATTAAAACATCACAGTTCCACATAATTGTTTTGTCACCAGACTAATTAAGCCAAGGGTTGTCCTTGTTGTGAAAGGGGACCGCTCACCTCTGCCATCTGTTGGGACTCTTCCTCTCCACTTGACAAGAACCTGCTGGAAGAGCTTTCTTTGCCTTCATCCCTGTTCTTGCCATGCTGCAGCTGGAGATGCCTGACCTTTTACAGCTCTGCTCCTGGATAAAGAGTAAAACTTCCCTGTCCCAGGCAGACATATATACAAGTATTGCAAATAGGATTATGACTCAGCCTTTCCCCGGGGACTCAGCGCTGGAGTGAAGGCGGAGCAGGGAACAACACAGAGCCACAGACCAAAAGTGCTTAGAATTTCCCATCCTTAGATCAGCATCCTTGTAATCTAACAGAGTTAAAAGATGAATCAACCCTACAAAAATGCAGAGCTGCTCGTGGTTTGTTGGAGGTGCAGGGGAATGGCAGGAATAGTACAGGGACTGTGGTAATCTTTTGGAGACTTAACAGGCTCAGCATTAACAGAGATCCAGTGCCAGCGACATCAAGCTTTCTAGAACAGAAGAGATGCCAAAAGCTCTGTTTGGGTTAGAGGATACTGAAGGGAAAGCCTCAGGGGTAATGGATCCTTGCCCAGTGAGCATAACCCCTGTCCCTGCTGTAACCTTGTGCTGAAGAGAGGCTTTGCATTTTCAGAAATATTTAAATGTCACATAAGCTTCTGGGGGTTTAAACTTTGCTCACCGTAGATGCTGGATTTTGCTAATGGTACTGGAGAAGGAATAGTATTTATCTCCTTGTTTAGTGTTAGAGGGAGCAGACATACTTACTGGAAGACATAAAAGGCAGGAAACAAATCTATCTGAACGTGTGATAATGTCAGAGCTCTTTCCGTAGCTGATGTGAGGCTGGACTTAGTCAACTACTAATCAGCTGCAAGCTGGGAGAGAGTTACTGGAGGCTGGAAGATTCTTCTAGGAATCAATATGCTAAATATATCGAGGAGGATACATTACAGACAGGAACACCTCCCGTTGATTGCCTGTGTGCTGATGAGGCTTGGAGTGAGGTGGCCCCGTTCCCAGCTCAGGCATCTGTTGCCTGGGTAGTTCAGTCAGAGGTGATGCTGCACTGGCTCCTGGCAAGTGGGTACACAAATGAGAGTGAAATGGCTTAAACTTGCTTCATGTCAGCCACCAAATAACCATTGGCATGGACTCCCAGATAAAGCCAGTCTGGAACAAAGCATTTTTGTGTAGAATGCCAAAAAAAAGAACGCTATGCTTTTTAATGACCCAGTTTCCTGAACTTCATCCAGCTCCACCCTCTGCAAAATAAAAGAAAGACCAAGAGCTTTAATGCCTTCTGAGGACATACATATGTCAGTTCAAGACTGTTTAATAAACTCGTTTGAAGTTTTCATTCTTAACCTACCTCATGGCATTATGTCAGAAAGCAACACCATGGAGTTTGAATACTAGGCAAATATTCCAGAATAATTTAATCCTAAGGGAATGTGCTTGGGAGCTCTACCCCCATGGAAGCACTGCATTTAAAGTGCTGTTCATAGTGAGGGACACCAGGTAGGTCTGACTTGACATCTTTTCACTTTTGATGCGACACCATGCACTGGACCCATTGCTCCCCAGTCACTGTGGCCTTTGAGCCAGAATTGCTCTGTGGAAGACCTTCCTATTAGCAGTCCTCTGGTAGACAGCAAAGGAAAGCTGAGCTGTCTGGCAACAAATCCTAGCAAGCAGAGCTAGTTTAACTGGTCAAGCTTTTTTTTTTTTTTTTTTTCCCTTCTCCCTGGAGTACCAGGCTTTAATTGTCTGAAAATACCTGATCATTGTAAGCAGAGCCAAGGGTTGAGGAAACAGATACTCAACTCCAGCAGTTCTAGGGTATATCCCTAGATCTGCTTTCCAGGAGTAAATATTAATTTTAGCTATAAAGCACAAATCAGCTGCAAGGAAATCTAGTCATCAAGGTAAACTGTTCTGTTTTCTGCTTTTCTTGGTGACAAGCTATTGTGTGGCTCTTGGTTCTAAAGAGAACAGCGCTGAGTACAGTCACACACGTTTCCCATTGATTGGTTGATAGGAAAAATTGATTGTGTGTGTGCTGTACAGTGACTGTACATAGCTCTGTGTACAGCGTCATGCTGGTTTCTCTCGCAATTTACCTATTCATCAAGGGTAAATAGCTGCTGTTTCTGCAGCCGGGGCTGTGGGAATCAGTGAGTAAACCCTCTGTGGAATAAACCCCAGGCAGTTTGCAAACAGCCAGAGCTTCTAGCTCCTGGCTGAACTGAGGAATCACAAGTGTGAAACGCACTGCAAAAACATTTTTGCCAGTGAAATGTGTGTTGTCCTGGTGGGAAGAAGGGCTCAGAGGAATTGCTTCTCTGCAGTTCAGAGCGTGTGGGTGTCCAGTCCCCACACAGTTTGCTAGAGATGCCTGCAGACTGTGCCTGCTGCAAAAGAGATTTTGCTCTTTAGGTACTTGAAAACTCTTGGGTGCTTTATGCTATAACACCAAATGTTCCACATAACCTGCCGCGTGCCTGTATATCAAAATATGGAAAACTTGAGCCCTGTGGTTTCAACATGTGCATTGTCTATACCAGAGCACTAGGAAACATTGCTGAGTTCATGGGGGTGGGGGAAAGGTGCAGAAGGCAACTTGGAGGCTTGAATGTCAGTATTCCTGTGTTCGTTTATGTTGTCTTCCTGCAGGTGTCTGAAAGCAAACCCTGAAGTTACAGAAAGCAATAGGTTAAAATCATGTTCTGTGGGTATGTTTCTTCTAAATCCAGCTGAATGTTCTGAGGTTTTAAGAGCTGGTGTCAGTTAAGGAGAAAAATGAATTTGTGGTGAAAGACTTGGAGTCAGGAGGATGAGGCTGGTTCTGGCTCTGCAGTGCATTCCCCATGTGACTCTGAAAGTCACAAAATCCTTTTGTTGCAGTTTCCTATTCTTAGTGCAGGGATAGGAGTCTTTTTAGAGGCACTGTAGCATCTTTACAATTAATTAGGCATAAATACCCTACATCCAAGATCTCTGATGGAAGTTCCAGCACTGGTATCTGGAAAACAATTGCCAAAGTCAGCGCAGCTTTTCAGATTTCCTGAAGAGCTTTCTTAATTTTGGTTACTTAGAGTAGCATGTTCAAAACAAAACCTGGGGGGAGTCTTTGGGTATTGCATGTATTCCTCCCATCACACTGACCTTGACTGTATGTGGCCTTTGAGGCAGTTTTGAGGTGCTAGTTCAGCCTTGGCTTCTTTTTTAATATACTTGTTAAAAAACGCTTGTGAATGTGTTTATTTACAATTCAACTGTGTTGCTCTTTTTCTCTGCTGAATCCATTTCCTCGGTGCTTTAAAGGACTTCATTGTAAAGTGTCACTCAGAGTAGAAGCTGATGATAGCAATAAAATTGCTGTGTTCCCGTAGATTCACTTGAGTGCCAACTCCCATTTCTGACCTGTCACATAATTGGGACCAGCCCTGACCTGTGTAGGTGGGTGACCACCAACACAGCTCATTACAGCTGTCAGCTTGGATTTTCTTGGTGGGGCTGTTGTCGGAGGGAGGTAAATGTGTCCTGCAGTAGAGAAGCAGGAGGAGAGAATCCTTGCTCCTTTTCACCCTTTCTTTTCATATTCTGCCACTGCTCCCTGTTTTGCTTGCTTTCTGCCTGTCATGTTATGTACTGTTGGTGATAAGAATAAAATGGCTTTCATTCAGAGCAGGGAGAAGGGAAGGATGCTTTGTCAAGATTAAGTACTTGTGGAAGTACAAGTATTAAATTTTGGGATTCAACAGGCCTGACACCTCAGCTTTATGCTTTGTTCCTATATCCTTTCTGTGTATTCAGCATGAATACTTGGAGGCATAGGAAGCCAGGCTGCCCATCTGCCAAATAAGATTGAACTTGCTGTATCAATAGGTACCTAGTTAATGGAAGGGTTGCATTTCTTCAGGGTCTATAAAGCATTTAAAGGTCGTTGAACTAAAGACCATGTAAATGCAGCTGTTGCCAAGATGAATTAGCTTGTGCTGCAGGAACAATGAATCCATTTAGGACCGCTGAAACCAAGATTTTTGTTACAAATTGTGGATCACAGAAATACTAGAGTGTGGTGGGGTAAAATGCAGAGGTTCACCAGGGAGATGTGGAGTTTTCTCCCAGTTTAATTTCTTTTGTTTTGCCTCTCTGCTTACAGATTCTCACAAACACAAAGATAAACACAAAGACCGAGAACACCGGCACAAAGAGCACAAGAAGGACAAGGAAAAAGACCGGGAAAAGTCCAAGCACAGTAATAGGTGAGGAAAAAGTGGATGAAGTCTTTGTAGGCTAA
Source organism: Sialia sialis (assembly GCA_009812075.1). Classification (NCBI taxonomy): domain Eukaryota; kingdom Metazoa; phylum Chordata; class Aves; order Passeriformes; family Turdidae; genus Sialia; species Sialia sialis. The sequence continues at coordinate 2,111,611 of VRYO01000116.1, read as the reverse complement.
AACACCATTGAATGTGCAGTCTTACAAGAAGTACTCTGATAATAAATGAGTATGGAATTGCTACATTTTGAGTGTGGTTTTTATGAGTGTAGGTGCTTTAAGCCTGATTTTTGTTGTTGCCTGCATTTCCATGTGGGTGGCTGAAGCTGTGTATGTTGCAAATGTGAGATGATACTAATGTATAAAAGATTATTGTAGCTTAGCGTTGTTAAAGGTGTAGAAAACCAGCTCAGCTCACCTTCATGCAGATTGATGGGTTTTGTTCATCATCTTTTGTGTGTGGTTGGTCACGGTTGTTTGTCAGAAATGTGGAGCTCTCTTCATGCTGTATAAACCCCCACCCCTTTAGCACAGAGAGACCCCCATGTGGCTACTAAGCCTTCTCATAATTAGAAAGATTGCCCCCCAGAACAATGCTGATGTCCTTGGCCTGCCACCACAGGGGCTGAATATCTCAGCTGTGCGAGGCAGCACTGGGAGACTGCTGGGTTAGATGGATTGTGTGCTGTTTTATGTGATTTATACACTGCACTGCCACTGGATGGGGAAGGTGTTTGATGCCAGTCACTTGCTAGGTCACCCACATTGATGTGATGGCCTGTAGCTCTTGAGCTGCTGAATTCCTTGGTCCAGTTGCTCTCTAGCCTGGGCTGTGAGCTGCAGGAACCAGGATGTGGAGATCTGTGTCATGATCTGGTGTGGTGGAGCATGGGACAAGTACGTCACTGCTAGGATGTTACTCAGTGTTGTAACTCCTGACACATAAATGTCATGGAGCCTAAATTGCCACCAAAACTTAGAAAGAGTAGTCCATGGAGGGAGAGTTTCTGGTGTGACACTTGGTGAATGACAGTGTTTATGCTGTGGGCAAACGGGTGTACTAAGTAGTTGCTGTGCAACTGTGATAGAACAGCTGAAAAGGAACAAAAAAGTGTGTGTTAACAATGATTTCTATTAAAAAGAAGCATGAAAAGGAGGGAGTCTGTGCAGAGTAGTGGGTTTGTTTTATTTGGCTCACACTTGATTTTAATTTTCTGTGATCTTGTGAGAAGTTATACAAGCCTACTGTTCCATAATGTGTCTTTGAGGGAGAAAAAAACCCTAGGCCAAATAACTTGCATTTGCTGACTCTCACAACAAAGATGAAATGCTTTGTGCATGCTCTTTGCCTTTGTTCACATGTCTATATTGCCTTGGTTTCTAGTTTTCATTTTCCTGATCATCAAAACTGACTGCCTCACATTGCCAAATGTTCATTGCTTTGCTTGAAAATCCATTCTCCTGAAACCTTAGCAGGGCACATTATTTTGTAAGGAGTAATGTAAGCACTGACTTTACATTCCCGAATTCATTAATGCTTTGACTTCATTTGTGTAGGAGTTGGAAATGGTCAGCATGGTTTTAAGAACTAATTATGGCTCAGAACTTGAAGCTGACTTTGCAAACAATAATTACCAAAAAGAGTGGAAAGAAGACAGAACGGCTGTGATGTTTTGTGAGATGTAGCTCAGGAGGTGACATATAATCATGCCTTATCTTAAAGAACTTCCTTCCTCCCTATCATGTTGTGTTGCAATCCCTCTGGGAAAGGCATCATGTTTTCTAGGCACTGTGCCTAATGCTCCCAGTTGTTTTCATGTCTCTGTTAAGTGCTTGTGTGTCCTGTGAGCTCAGTATCTGCTCCATGCTGGGGTCCCAAAACAAGGTCCCTCTCTGTGAGTGGTGTGACTGAGTGCGTGCACGTGCAGGGGTTTGTTCAAAGCATTTTTAGGGAGAGATAGCTCAATAATGCTTTGCCTCTCATATTCCTTCACAAGGAAGGGCTTCACTCTCCCAGACTGAGTGCACACTCTGCCTTTCAAAGCTGACACCTTAAAAATGAATGTATTACAGTGCTGAATCTTGAGATTTGGTTCTGAAGGTGGTTCTCTGTGAAGTTAACATACATGGACATTCCTGTGATCCTCTTGGGTCCTTTAGGAGTGCTTCAGAATATTCACTATCCCATTCATGCTCAGTCATTCACAGGGTACCTGGTTCTTTGCTGCGTAAAAAAAACAGACTTGTAACAGAACTTCATAGAAATAATTGGAATTTAAACATTTCTTCCCTAAATGCTGTGATTCAGCTGTCACCCATGCAATTCCATAAATGTAAGTTGCTGTGAGAATCAGATTTTAGATAACTGTTGTTTGAAAGAAAAAAGCCTTGCCTGTTTGTTTTGAAGGTTCTCTTTTGACAATGAGAAACAAGCAAAAAATAGCCCTGAATCTGGTAGAAAATAAAGAAAAAATTCTCCAGGAAACAAGAACAGGGTGGGAGGATTTAAATGGTTTTTACCTATATGAAGAATTTTTAAAGCACTTTATAAGAGACTGTAAATGAATCCTTTGGAAAAGTTTATCTTAGATTTATCAAATTACATGTAAATCTTCAGAAAATCCATTCTGTCTTTCAGAAAAGCTGCTGTGTTGCTGTATCTTTGGTAGTTCTCCAAAGAGGTTGAATGGTGCTTTAGCAGAAATCGAAGCCATTGTTTTCTGGGACACTTGGATTGGTACCTGGGTGACATTTTATCCATGGTGTGTGAAGAGCCCTTGATTGCATTCTGAGAAGCACAGCGCACACTGGACACATTTAAGAGCAGTGTGTGGTTGTGTTTGAAGCAGATCATTTTTGTGTCTGTCTGTAATAGTTTGACAGTTTCATTTCCGGTACTGTGCTGAAAAAAGGCTTTTAAAATAAAACCTGCATCAAGAAGACAGAACAACTCCAATGCAGGAGAATAAATGTTTCCTGTATCCAGACTTTGAAGGATCTAAACTGCCAAGATAAGTCTCTGAAATACCTAAAATAGACAATTTTGATTTCATATGACAGAAGTGTGTGGAGTGGTATATAGAACTTCTTAATTTTGGTTCTTGCTTTCCTCCTCTCCCACTCACAAGATGACACTTCTGTGTCTTAACCACTCATTTACAGCTGTAGTAAACTGGGAGAGAACATTTGTGTGCCTCAGACCTCCTCATCACCCCTCAAGGAAAGAAAATGCAAAGCCCACTTAAGAGCAGTCTGTATCAAGGAATAAATCCACATCACAATCCAACAAATTGTGGGTTTTTGCTCATTTTCTCAGCCCTGTACTTCCTGGTCTCCAAACAAAAATCTAATACACATCCATTAAATATAAATGTCAGTGGTTATAAAAATAAAATGAAACAAATCCCACGTGGCAATCGGTTTCTGATCTGTGGGAGTTGAGTGTTTCAGACAAGTAGACCACATAAAATAATGGAATAACAGGTCCTTTGGAGGCAAGCCTTGTCAGGGAGCGGGTTGGAGGTGTTGGCAGTAACAGGTGTGCCTGTGCCAGGTGTGCTGGGCACTCTGCAGGGAGGGTGAGGAGGCAGAGCTGCCTGTGGCAGGGATGGCAGTGCAGAGGCTGCTCTGCAGCGCTGAGCTCGCTGTCAGCCTGACGAGCACCCGAGCCGCGGCAAGAAAATCTTCTGTCAGATTGCATATTTCCTCCATTTACTAAATCTCCTCTGTTCACAGCTTGGGATGAACCGAGGCACGGAACACAGAAGGGATTGGCAGACCTGATCTTCACTTACGGTTTTGCTAGGAAAAACAGATTCCGGGCATTTGCTAGCCATGGATGAAGATAAATTTCAGTTCCGATTTCTTGCACACCTCCTCTGGTTTATGGCGTGATCCTGATTTGCTTGGAATGGTGTGTGTTGGGAGCAGGAAGAGGCAGGGATACCTGATGTAGGGGTAAAGGCAGTTTAAAAAATAGACTTAACGCCTGCTGTTCACTAGCACGGGTGAGTTTGTTTTTCCGCCCCATTTTAGTGCAGTTTTCTATTGTGACACTGCTTTCCAGCAGTGAAAATTCTTGCTTTTTAATTAGTAGTCTACTTAATTCTCACATGTCCATAGAAACCATGTGCTAAGTATGATCCTCATTTCAATGTGTGGATATTGTTCTTATTCCTAAAATTTTTATCAGCTGTTGATTAATCCAGCTTTTTATCTTGTTCCTCCTGTTGAAAGCTTGATCTGTTATCTGTGAAAAGACTCCTTTCACCACTGGGAAGAATGGTTTCAGGTTGTTTTATTGCTTTGCCAGAAACCCAGCAAAACCTTTGGGGCTCACGTGTTTATTCCCTGTAATTCCATATGATAACCCTCTAACAGCATAATACCCTGTAAGCCAGCTGAAAACCTGTCCTTCCCTGGGGTGCTGCTGCTTTGGAAGTGCTCCCTGCACAGGCAGCTCTCCCTTGGTGTGCATTAGCCTGGATGTGATCACAGGTTTCCATTAATACTGGATTGCGTCAAACGAGACACGGGCTGTGTCACCTGTGCCCTGTCCCCATCGTGGTTTTAGGCTGCACTGATATCACAAGTCCCTGTTATTTTACGCTTCACTTGTGCTGCAGCAGCTCCCGAGTAGGCACAGCTCCGATGGCAACCGGCTCTGGCACTCGCTAGTAGCAGATTCCCTGTCACGAGCTAATTACAGCAGAGAGAGGAAATAAGAGACACTTTAGATAGAGCATCCTTCCCAGCTTGTGGTTTTGAAGCTGGAATGGAAAAGGCCTGGGAAGGGATTATTAACGTACATAAATGGCACCTGAAGAATGCAGTGTTAAATTACTGCGAAGCTGTTGCAGTTTGAAGGAGGAAGCTGTGATCTGCACATCTGCTGTTCTTTGGAAACACTTTCCACTTGTGACTTTCCCATGTGATCTGGGCCTGAGCAGCTGCTGCCAGGTGCTTGTGCTCCTTTCCTCTCCCTCTCCTCTCTCCTGCAGGCAAGGGAAATGGCTTCTTCTGATGCATTTTCTGCTTCATGTGCTTCAGCCTGAGCTCTCCACAGCCTTTGGATGTCCTTGTTTACACTATAACTGTAAATGGAAGGCAGTAAGCAAGCTGGCACAAAGGATGGAGTGCTTCAGGAGATGTGTGCATCACCTGGCCTTTGTCTGAACTAAGCCACTAGTACCATGATACACCTGTAGATGATGTAATCCGTGTTCTGCCTGTGTTAATGTGATCTCCCGCTGCACTTGGTTACCTTCAAAACACACAAACAGTGCAGGTTTATCTGCATTAAACACCTTCAAGAGCCACAGCTCTGAGTCCTGTTGCAGTGATGCAGTGGTCTGGGTGAGAAGGAAGACCTTACTTTGTCAGCAGAGCTGGGCATGAGCAATTGTTGTGATCCAGTTGTCCTGTTTTCAGGCTAACTTCCCCTGGAGCTTCCCTCTATCTTACGGGGGTTTTGCTGTCCTACTTCCATGACTCCAAGCTGGCTTGTTGGCAGAGAGGTATGTGCAGGAAAGGTAACAAAGGATTCACAGAGCTCTGAACAATGAATTCAAGATAAAATTAGAGGTGTGCATGTGATCTTGAGACCATTTTGCTTGGTTTCTTTAAAGAAAAGTGATTTTTTTCTTCAGTTTTGAATTGACCAGGAAGACAGACTTCTGATCTTTAAATTGTTCCCATTCCCTCCTAATAATAGCTTTGGGATTGTCTGAAATAGCTTTCTGATAGAAGGCTGAAACTCCATCTTCAGGGTAAGGATGGCATCCTGTTGCCTTCTCTTTTCTTTTGAGATTAGTGTGGTGGTTAAATTGTGTTCCCTGTAGGCTCACATGTATGTCTGAGCCAAATGAAAGACCAAATCAGCTCAGCTTGACTGCAGTTAATATGCAAGCAACTTGCTTTGCTTTGGGAGAAAAAAAGAAGTTCCTCTTTTAAGGATTGTTGCTTGAGGCCTTTGTTACCGGCTCATTTCCAAGGGAGCTTTTCTGGGAGATGGAGATTTCCATCCCTCCAAGAGAAGAGGAGCACAAGCCTTTCTTGATGCACATGTCAGAAGATTTGTGCTGAGCTGTTGAATAGCTGTGGTCCAGTGTCTGGAAACACACAGGGCTGGCAAGTAGGCTACTTACAAATAAGGAAAAGAAATTTATGCTGTCTTTTAACATTGGAGTGAAAAGTACATGATATCAGATTTTTATCTAGGGAATTCCTTCCAGTCACCGGGAGCAGCAGCAAGCAGGACCTCATGGCCAAGCCACCAGTGCTGATATTTAGAAAATAAAGCTGCAGAGTGAAACTGGAGACTGAGTTTCCTTAGGTTATCTGAGCCCACATTGCTCAGGTGAGAAATTTACTGTTCATTCAAAGCAAAGGGAAAGGATAGTCTTATGATTAAAAAATTAAATTAAGACCAGCAACTACGACAGAATCAGGAATCTAGACTTCTTGATTCTAGCTCTGCTGCTGAAAAATCTGAGAAACTACGCTGAAAAATTTAGATTGGATTGCATGACAGCTTTTCAATGCTGGCCACTTACTCTTTTTCAAGAGGATGTCATTTGAGCTTCTGCTTAAACAAGCCTAAGTTTTTAGAGGTTTTAGCACTTTTTTTTATTCTAGCTGTAGTTCTGTAAGCATTCAGCACACAAATATTGTCTCTGCCTCTCTAGGCCAATGGGATTTTCTTTCTGTTTCAATCTTAGCTTTACCGATCTAGATTGTCATCCATTAGTTTGCTGTTAATCATGCTTTGTGTACATCCCAGGGCACTTCAGTCACATACTGAAAGCTAGTGCTTGTGGCTGCTAGTGAGGTTGAGCATGGTGCTTTGGAAAAACAAAATCTTTCTGGTTTGGGTTTTTTTTTTTCGCTATTCCAAACTCCCAGGCAACAGCCACTGCCATGAACTTTACCTCAGAGTACTAACTTCAGTGGTTGCAGTGTGTACCATGCTTTAACAGTACAAATTAATGTCTGAGTAAAACATGTTATTTCAGGTAGGATTTAAATATCAAATAAGAACAAGAAAGAGTCAGAATATAAACACAAGTAGACTTGGAAATAACAAGACGGGTCCAAGCCTTGTGTGTATTTATGATTTTTTTTTTTAATGTTAGAATTGAAGAATCACAGAATGGTTTGGGTTGAAAGGGACCTTAAGGTTCATCTCATTCCATGCCCTGCCATGGGCAGGAACACCTTCCACCAGACCAGGTTGTCCAAGCCCTATCCACAACTTGGGTTGGTAAAGGAAGGTTGATAATTAATCACTGGTATTGAATGTTGTTATTTTTATGAGTATTGGTTTAGATGTATGAAGGTTGAGATACCTTGTAAATTGTCAGTCTTAAATCTTTGGTAAATGGCACATAGATACCAGTGCAAGGTATCAAGTCAGAATTTCCAGACCTTCCTGAGTTTAAAAATTGTTGGTAATGTGTGGGGTTTTTGCTTTCAGACAGTCAAGGAATCTGATTGGACCAAAGGAAAATTAAATAGGTGCCTTGAGTTTGGAATACTGATGAATAAAAAAGGTACAGAACCAGGATGAGAGGTCTGAGAGCAGGAGCAGCAGGCATGTCCTGGATTTCCAGGATCCAGTGTCAGGATGTTCCGTGTCTGTACTCGCATGTCCTGAGCACACTGTACATAACATGATCTGCTGGGTAAGAATAGTCTGCAGTTGTTGAATCTGCTCACAGGCAACATGTGGTGCTGTGTGTCTAACTACAAGCATTCCTAGAGTGTCTGCTGCCTTTTGATGTTCAGATAGGCCTTCACTGCTTTGTATGAAGAGGTTGCTTGAGAGTTAAAATGAAACTGGTTTTTCTTGCTGCTGATCTCTTCGTGTCTCACAGTATGTGAATATACTGATTTCCTTCAGAGATGGATTTTCATGCTTTAGCTGCTTGAGCTAGGATGACTGGTGTGTGTGTTTATTCAATTTCTTCAATGTATATTTATTGGAGTGTTATTATTCAAGCTGCTTTGGGCTTGAATTATTTAGACCTTTGGCAGGTTCACATGCATTTGTCCACGCTGGCGTCTGCAGTTGGAAGCAGGGTGTGGGTTGGTGTGTTTGTGACTGTGATTGTGCCTTGCTCCCAATCAGCACAGACTGTGGGAACTGGTTAATGTGCTGCTCACTCTCTGTAGCCATCAACCTTTCTGCAGTCTGTTTCTGTGATAGAAAGAAGTCTCAATCAATCTGAAATTTTTAAAAATGAAGCGCTCGCCCAGCATTCCCAGCTTGTTTTTCAGGACTGTGTTCACCCAGATTGGTTTGGGCTTGCACCTGAGTGTTGAAATAACTGAAATAAAGAAAGTGCCTTTTTTTTTAAAGCTTTGTAGTGCATTTTGTAATCCTAAGGAGAAGCACAGTGTGTCCCAGAGAGCAGCAGTGATGAGAGTCAAGTGCTGAGAAGAGCGAGTGTGAACAGCCAGCATGAGGAAGGCAGCTTGGTTGGTGCCTATCCATGCTGATTTACACCATGCCTTTGACTTGCTAAAGCCCTGGGTGACCTCAGGGAGTCCACACAACCTTATAAGTGTGTATTGAAGGTTTGTAGAACTGCCAGGCTTGTTGCTTGGCTTCCACACCACTGCTGCTAATCCTTGTGGCCAGTTCTTGATGTTTCTATTCTGAGTCTCCTGAGAGTATTGCCTCACTTTTTGGCTTCAAGGCTTGTCATTCCATGAGAAACCTCATTTTCATTTATCCTGTGTTCCGACTAAAGATTCTAGGTATTTAAACTCTCAATACTGCTATTCATGACACCAGAATAGTTACAGTCCAGAGTCTCACTTGGAAACACCTTTGCAGGATTCTTTCCCCACAGGACGGGACTGTATCAGCAGAGCTGGGCTGGCTGTGGTGGCATCAATAGCTCCAGCTGAGGACTGCAGCATTATTCCTGCCTTTTCTGTTTGACTTTGCATAAACACAAGGACATCACATATCCTGTTTGCTCTGGTTTTCCCATCTGGTTGGGAATAATAGAGATCAGCGGTTTTCTCTTTAAGTTCCAGAGATGAGAGCTGCTACAATGACAAACTGTTGTCTGAGCAAAAGCTGACACGGGCATTGACGGGGCTGCCGGCTCTGTTCCAGTGACCTTTTATGTGGACTAGGAAAAGAGGAAAAGCAGAGACAGTGGGACTTCATCCTAAAGTGTTGAGCTTTAAGTGTAGCAACTGTGGATTTCCTCAGCAATGCATGCTGATGGTTTCCTGAAGTGGAGGCTTGACAATTGGGATTTTGTGGTATCCCTCCTGTTCTTCTTCCTTCCAAGGAGAATGGGTCATGCCTGACAGGAGACTGTGGTGGATCTTCCTGTTAAGGTGATCCCTTATTTTCTAGGGTTTGTAATTATCAAAACCTGTGACTCTTTACCCCTGGAAATTGTATTAGTCAAATCTCCTTGTGTTCTCCTCTGCAAACACACTCTCTTGTCTTGCAGTGAGCACAAAGATTCCTCGGAAAAGAAACACAAAGACAAGGAGAAAACCAAACACAAAGATGGCAGCTCAGAGAAACACAAAGACAAACACAAAGATAAAGACAAGGAGAAGAGAAAGGAAGAGAAGGTGGGTGTCCCTTGTGGGAGAGACAAGAGAATGGGTCTGGCTTATAATACTGAATAGTACAAACTCAGTGGCTTAGATACAGCTTGTACTTCCAAGTTTTTATCAACTTGAAGAGAATTATCCCTGTGCTAACCCAGACACTTTTTTTTGTAGAGTGCTAGGTATGAACTCATAAGGGCTTTATCTGCAGGTATGTGAATAGAAACAGTACCACTATGGAGCTGTGTCCACTGTCTCCACATTTTCTCCCATTGCATTTCACTTTGCCAAGACTGGGTTCAGAGACAAGGGAGAAAAGTCACTCATATCACATTCAGTCCATGCAAGAACAAACTATATACTTAATTCCAATTTGCTGAGGAAATTGGAGGGCCAAAAAGTACTGGTTTGACTAAGACATGCAGAAAATGTTGCCTCTCTGTCATGTAGGTCACTAAGGACTACAGTTCTGCAAGTTAAATACTCAGTGTTGTATGTTGGAAATTGCTAATCAGCTCCTACTTTTTATGTTTTTCAGATGAAGTCATCTTCTGGTGATATAAAAATAAAGAAGGAGAAGGAAAATGGTTTCTCCAGGTAAGAAATCAGGTGTATAATTCAGAAAAAGCTGCAGTTTGACTTTTCACAGGTGCTCAGTGTTTGAATCCCCTCACTTGGTTTTGAGAAAAAAATGGAGCACTTGTAAGCCCTTCAGAAGAAATGTTCTTTTCATAATTGAGATCTGGTAGATCTGCTTACCCAGTAACTGGAGATGGGAGCTGTGGAATACCTGGTGTCTGCCTGCACATGCTGAGATTGTCTGAGTGTTCAGGAGCTGGATTCTGCTGAAGACACACTGAACTATGGGAACACTGGTAGCTGGATTTGAAAGAACCTCTGTTGTAAAATTGGAACTTGAACCCTGAAGACAGTCTGCTGGAGACAGGACCAGCAAAGCCAGTTAATTGCCTCTGTGTGTCTGTCCTGTGACTGCAGCCTGAAGCCTTTGCAGGGGAGTGACAAGAGTGACGTGTAAAACAAGAAGTACTTTCAGGAAGTGCATGGATGTCCTACTCTAGTACTACATTTCTGCTTATAAGAGAACCTCCTAGACTCAAGTGTTGTATCAGTCATTGCTAAGTAGTCTTATTAAAAACCTGAAGTGAGCAATTATTAGAAAAGTACTTTTTCTTAATATCAACCAAGATCTCTTGTGACTTGTTTACAATCCAGGCATTGGTTATTTTTAAGGTGCTAAATCCAGTCTACTGACTGACTTACTGAAGGTGTGTGGTATGGTGGATGTATGCATCCATCTGTATCTGTTAGTCAAGGACAGCACTTAGTACATGGATTCTTTCAGTTCATAAGTCCACTTAAAAATCAAAACAAACACAGTCTTTCCAGTCTCACCACATTCTGTGGATACAGAGAGGCTGGGAGAAGGCACCTGCCTGGCACATACCTTTTAGGTATTTGTTTGTTTTGAATGTGCCCTTTTGACATGAGTTCTTCCATCTGTTTCATTTCCCTGCTCTTATTTAAAAATGCAGAGGAAGGAGTCAGGCTTGGTGCAGGGCAGAGGCGCCATCTCCAGGCCCTTTGGGGAATACTCTGGAAGTAGAAAGCAGTGACATTCAGGTGTTCCATGGTGCAGCACACAGTTAATAACTCTCTCTAGCCTCTGCTTCAGCTCTGTTCAGCAGAATTGCATGATGTGCTAATCTCACCAGGGTGTTGGATGCTCTCATATCGAGATAGCTGAATCCTCCTTAGGTCCAAGAGCATTTTTTCACATGTTTGAGAAAAGCCTGGAGGAGCCATCACATTTGTGCCTTCTCAAGGGCCAAGTGCTGGCTAAGAGTAAAGTAATTATTTTCTTTTATTTTTTCCTGCTGAAATATTTTTTACAAGTTCTGCAGAGAAGAATGTCCTCACTCAGATGGTTTTGATTTTCTTCCTTAACACTTGGTATGATGAGCAGCGTTACAGTCTTGGAAACAATGCAAGTCAAGGTTCAGCTTGGTCATAGAGCTCCTTTCTTTTCACAGACTCACACTTTATTTCTTCCATTACAAAACATTGTGCAGTATTTCAGTGTTAAAATAGATAAAATTCCTACTGACTTTACACAGAGTAGTTCTGCATTTCTGCCTGAAAGGGAAAATATGTTAAGTGGGACAATTACCTTTTTTTCCATAGACATTTTGCAATTGTCTCTGTGCTGCAGACTTGTGTCTTAGTTAATTCCAGACAATGGAACAGAAATGGCTTTGTAGAGCAGCTTGTTTGTATCTCCCCTGAGCTGCATCTTCCAGCACTGCAGTGGCTTTAGAGCTGTGAAGGAGCAAACTGCTTGTTCTGCTTCATGGACACACTGCCAGCTAACATGAGAGTCCCTAATGTCTCCTGCTGACTGTGGTCTACAAAGCTGAATGCTGCTTATTTTAACTCCTGCTTCATCTGATTGCAAAATCCGCACGTTGGCTTGGAAACTGAGTCAATTTGATATAGAAATGGTTGGTGGGACATGAATAAGGAAGCCCAAGACGATACTAAGTGCTTCAAAATGTAATTTTGACTCTCTGAGACATCTTTTTCTTTATGAAGATCAGTGAAATGCTTCTCTGAAATCTAGAAATAATGAGTTTGTCTAACAGAATAGTCTCTCTTGCACTCACACTTTATTTTTTTTCTTATTTGCTAATATCTTGGGACATTATAGCTAAAAACATTGAGCCTAACTTTGTGGTCTGTTGAAAGGGACAGGATTGTTTGCTTCCTGCAGTTTGGACAGTGAAAAGAGACTGATCTGTTTAACTTTGCCAAATCTTTGTTTCCTTTTCTGGTTTTCACATGCCTCAGTACTTAGTTGGCAAAATATTCCAGGGAATAGCTTTCAAATCTTTGTTTAGTTGATAATCTTTTTCTCTCTTAAAAGGCTCAGTAAGGATATTGAGTTGAAACTAAATAACATCCTGCATTTGACTCCACAAAGGCATTTAATTTTTTAAGTGGAAGCTACAGTTGTTTTTACTCAAAAACTTAGAGAAGCAAAATGAACTTTAAGCTGTTGAAATCGAACTTGATGTTGCTTGAGAAATAGCAAATGCATAGGCATTAAATTGTTCCCCTTACACTATCTGTGAATACTCAGAAAATGACACATCTCAAGTCTTTAGGGCCTTGTGATGGCAGCACATTCGGTGGAGGACCTGCCCATTTTGCCAATGATTATTTCTTAAAACTTAGTCATTGCTGGTTTCCAATAAACTTCTTTGAAAGTAGAACTGTGTTTCTTTGCTTCTTCTTGCAGTCCACCACGTATTAAAGATGAACCAGATGATGATGGGTTTTATGCATCTCCTAAAGAGGACTCCAAACCCCTGAAGAGACCTCGAGAGGATGATGAGTAAGTGGCGTGGGTGCTGGTGACTTGGTTGTTTGTCTTTAGTTTTAGAAGGAAAACGTTGAGGGAGCGGCTGGAATTTCATGTGATCAGCACAGGCTTCTTGAGATGGGTACTGGAGGTCTGAGGCCAGACTCTTTATGCTGTTACAAGTTCTCTGAGCAGAGCAAGGATAGTATTTGTGCTGTGCAAGGCAAAATGTCGTTACCTGCCTCTGCAGATGGTGCTGTCAAATGTTGCAGAACTAGTAAATAAAAAAGAAAAACCCCAGAAGGCAGGTAAAGGCTGATGAAGACTGTAAAACAGAAATGTGAGCACGTGAGGTATTAACATAGCTAAGTGGCTGCAGTGGTTTCTGTTGGGCAGGGAAATGACTGCACAAGAGGCAGAAAATGCACTGTCAGCCTGTTAGAAGGCAGGGGGAGGTTTGCCTGCCCTGCCTGGTGCGGTTTGCCTGGAGTCTCAATGTGTCACAAGTTATGCTGAGGGCTGTTGTCTCAAAGAGAAACACCCACGATATTTGCCTAACATGGGAACCCACTGAAATACAAGCTCAGTTCCATCTCACTGGGATCTTCCACTGTGTCCATCCAGCTCTTTGGGTAGTTTGTCCTTATTAGAGGACAAAAGTTGGAGTTGGAAAGGTTTCACCGTGGTGGCACTCCATCCCTACATGTCTCAGTTTCCAAGAGACATGGGTGGGACATCTTTTGTCTAATCACTTGCTGCTTTCTGCTAGGTTTGTATGGCTTCCCCTCTCAAGTCTGCAAAGGAAAGATTAGGAATTGGGGTGTTTCTTTAGTTAGAGTGTGTTTTGTCTGTGCCAAGCTCAAGAATAGCGATGATAAGGCTGAGTGCCTATGGATGAGCATCACGGGGGAGGCTGGTAAAGCAGATATCCTGCTGAGAGTCTTGTTCCAGACCACCCAACCAGCATGAAGAGGTGGATGAATTGTGCTGTGAGTGAATTGTGCTGGCTTAAATTTCACCATTGCCAGCCCTTGTTCTTGTGGGAGACTCTAAGCTCCTGGCTACTTACTGGAAACTCAACACAGCAGAGAGGAGCCAGGCTGGGAGGTTCCTGGAGTGTGTGGAAAAGAATTTTCTCTCTTGGCTGGTAAGGACAGCTGTGCCCTTCCATGGTAGTGCCCTGCTGGACCTGCTGTTTGCAAACAGAAGGGCAGGTGGGAGATGTGGTGGTTGGAGGCTGTTGTGGGCATAGCATATCAGGAAATGATGGAGCTCTCAATACTTGGTGATGATGGACAGGTGTCAGCAAACTCTCTGCCCTGGACTTCCAAAAGGCAGACTGGCCTATTCAGGACTCTGCTACAGAGTGTCCTTTGGGAAACAGCCCTTAAAAACAAAGAGGCCCTGGAAGGCTGAACATACTTTAGGAAAATCTTGAAGGCACAGGAGCATGTGCCAGAAGATGAGCCAGTGAAGAAGAAGACCAGGCTGAGCAGGGAGCTTTTGCAGGAACTGAAAGAAAAAGGGAGTGTATTACCTTTGGAAAAAGGGGTAGGCCACTCTAAAAGTGGCAAAGGTTGTGTGGAAAGAAAATTGGAGAGTCAAGCTTAGTTAGAACTTAATCTGGCCACTTCTGTAAAGGATAGTAAGTGTTTGTATAAATAATATTAATATAATATAATATAGTATAAATATAAAATTTGTGGATAATACCAGGTCAGGTGGGAGTGTTGATCTGCTGGAGGGTAGAAAAGCCCTGCAGAAGGATCTGGACATGCTGGATCAGTGTGCTGAGACCACCAGCATGATGTTCAACAAGACTGGCACTTGGAGCACAACCCTCTGCAGTGCTCCAGGCTAGGGCAGAGTTGCTGGGAGGTGGCTAGTAGAAAAGGCCCTGGGGATGGTGGTTAACAGCAGTTGAACATGAGCCCAGGTGGCCAAGAAGGCCAAGGACTCCTGGCCTGTAGCAGGAATAGTGTGGCCAGCAGGACCAGGGAGCTGATTCTGCCACTTTACCAGCAGTTCTGGGCCCTCAATTCAAGAAGGACATCGAGGTGCAGGAGCAAGTCCAAGTCCAGAAGAAGGCAGTGGAGCTCAGGAAGGGTCTGGAGCACAAGTCTGATGAGGAGCAGCTTGTGGGGCTCAGCTTGGAGAAGAGAAAGCTCAGGGGTGACCTTATGATTGTCCAGAACTCCCTGACAGGAGGGGGCAGCTGGGTGGGGTCAGGCTCTGCTCCCAGGGAACAAGGGAGAGGACAAGAGGACATGGCTTTAAGCTGCACCAGAGGAAGGTTTAGGCTTGACATAAAGCAGAATTTCTTCACAAAAACAGTGATTAGACATTGGAATGGGCTGCCCAGGGAGGTGGTGGGGACATCATCCCTGGAGGTGTTTAAGGAAAGACTGGAAGTGGCATTCACAGTCCTGATCTGGTTGACAAAGTGGTGTTGAGTCCTAGGTTGGACTGGATGATCTCAGAGGTCTTTTCCAACCTCACTGGAAATGAGGTTATGTTTATGTAATTTGCCAGTACTCAATTTCACTGTTGTTTGAACTAGTGGAGAGTGCAAAAATTGAGCCCTGTGGGCAAGGTCTCAGACTAATGACTGGAAAGAGAGTTGGGATAGAGTGTACCTATAAGGTTATACCCATTTATCCCATCCCATGGAATCACTGCTTGTCTGCTAATGCTTTTGAATTGATTTTTCATCAAGGAAGATGTTTGCTTCAGCAGTGAAACTGTGGAGTGGTATTGATAATAACATCTTGTAGGTTTTGCAGGCTGTTGTGCTGGATTGGGATTATTGACTCTTCTGAGAGAGTAGGGTATAAATTACATTCTTTAGAAATTAGAAACACCAGCTATGCTGCAAGCTTATGCACACAAACTTTGTATGTCTATGATTTTTCTTTATTTATACTGGAAAATGGATCATCAGCAAGTCTTTTTGTTCTTAGTGCTGACTACAAACCCAAGAAAATCAAAACAGAAGACATCAAGAAAGCAAAGAAAAGGAAACAAGAGGAAGAAGAGGTAATGTGACAGATGAATTTATTTTTATGATAAAGAAGAGCCAGGCTATTTGGTGTGGGATTATGCAGAGGAGGGGAAATCTGATTTTTGTCTGGAACAGAGCTGTGTGTGGCAGATCCCCAGTTATGGTGCAGATATTAACTTATCTGACTATAGCGTATAAAAAGTCAGGGAAATTTTGTTTTCAGCCCTTAAAACAATGGAAGGAGAAGATGCCTCCAGGACATGAATTTCCAGGCTGTTCCAAGCAATTCACAGTCCTTCTGTTAAGGAGCTGGCAGGAGGCAGGGGAGCCTTGCTCACATGTGGTAATTGCACAGATGATGTGGCAGGGTTCAGAGGCAGGGGAGATGGAAAAGAGATTAGCTGCTAGAAGGAAGCTTCAAGCTTTTAGATGGAGCCTAGGTGGAAATTTCTTTGGAGAGAGACTTGAAAAAGGTTAGCCATAATTTGAGACTGACAAACCACACATCTAGTGAAGACACCCTTGTGAGACACTCCTGGCAGTAGGGTTAATTGTTCCCTTCAAAGGAAGTGTCTCCACACTGAGCAGACACCAGGATAATCCCTGAAGCCGCCTGACTATGGAGGTTGTGCTCTGTAGCATTTGCCGGACCAGACACACCAGAGCAGGCCAGGGAGGAGGTTCTGTAATGCACCAATTCCCTTCCCGTGGCCCACACTTGCCCCTTACCAGGTGCTGACTGGCTGTGTGCATTTAGCATGTCCCCAGAGTAAAGTGAAAGAATTTGGCTGAAAACTTGAGTGGGACCATCGGCAGACTTTGATTTAATGGGATGATCTAAGAGCACATTTATGTGGTGAAGCCACAGGAATTCAGCTCTTATGTACCCCAAGAGAGAGTCTTTGTGTTTTAACACATCTTTTCAGGGGAGAGGGAAACACAGTAACTTGTTCTAGCAGATTCTTACTCATTTTGCAGGACAGCAAAGCAAAGAAAGTCAAGAGCAAAGATAAGAAAGTCCCCGAAGCGGACAAAAGAAAGAAGCCGAAAAAAGAAGAGGAGCAAAAATGGAAATGGTAACTATATATAGTCAGTGCTGTAGGCTCCCATCTGCACCTGGACTTGCCTGTGCCTCCCATGCTGGCTGAATAAGCACATCTGGCTTGCTCTTCTGTTGATTCATGAGGATTTGTTCTGAATAATTGGCTTACTTTCTGGTAAGCTCTAAATAAATACCTCATTCACTGTGTTCATCCTCTGAAGTAGAAGTGATATCCCTAAAACAGGAAATAAGTGTTTTCTGGGGTTGTCTGTTTTGTTTTTTTTTTCCTGTGTCATATAGAGGCTGCCTATAATGATCAGACACCAATATTCTTGTGCCCAGAAGCTGCTGTGTGCTGGCACTCTTCAGAGCAGTACAAAAGCTTGTAGGCTTGGGGGTGTCAGCAGGAATATATTAGTAAGTGCAGGTGGATTAGGGAATATATTAATGTGTGCAGATGTGTCAAGCAGTATTCCAGTAGAACTTATCTGTGTTCCATAGAGGTACAGCATGAGTGGGTGTCTGCCTTTTCATTCTAATTGGGTGTCAGCTGTGCCTCTTAAAACTGCTCCTGCCTCTGACAAGAAATGAAACTTGATCAAGTGACCAGTTAGCTCAGCCTGTTCGACAAATGATTTCTGAAAATTGAGTTTTAAATGAAAAACACTTTCTGTCTTGCCCAGGATCCTTAATTAACTGAATCACTGAAGTTGTATTTTTACTCACTCTTAAATTTGTTTAGAAACTTTTGTAAAGAAGTCTGACCTTTGTGGTTCATTTGGAAGACAGACCTGTGATACATCAGTAGTGCTCTGTGTAAGAAACCAGATGGATTTTTTTTAGCCCTCCATATTAATTTAAGATGTCATTTCTAGATTTAAGGGAGCTACCCTTTGTGTGTTTTGAAGTTTTGGCCTTAGTACTTCTCTCATTTGAGTGCACATGTACTTCTCAAAAGCATGTGTGTATTCTGCCCAGCTGTAATGTATTTGTATGACCTTGCAGGGATGTTTCCTTGATCTCTTCTCAGATCGTTTGGCTGTTTCTAATAGACCTGGAGAGTGTTGGGGAAAGTCTTTGCAATCTTCTTCGATCCTTTCAGGTTCAGTCCTTTACTCCTTTATTGACATTATTATTAATTCATCTTTAGAAAGAAAAGAAATCTACTGAAGTGCTTATAGTCTTTACATCTTTCTCTTTGACTGTCGCAACTTCCTCAGAACATCAGCACTTGCAAATCTTTTTCATACTTGAGTACTCCCTTAGAAACTTGGGTTTCCAGCCCTTCCCTAAAACTTCCCTTTTTCCTGGGCAATCTACTTTTTTCTCAAATCCTTTGACAGTGTCTTTTTAATGTGCTGTAACATTACCAAAACTACATGGGACATGAAGCAATAGGGAACTACAGAAGGTCTTTTTAAGCTTTAATGATCTTTTTGGCTTAAGCTCCTCTTACTGGTTCTGTCTAACTTAATATTGTCCCTGTTATTGAGGGCTGTATCCTTGAACAGCAGACCTTTACTGGAAAGCTGTCCTGTTCTCCCCTCACCTGCCTGGGCAGCACATGCCCCTGTAGTGGTGTTAAGCTCTGCAGTTTGTGCTTACTGCTGAGGAAAAGTGCCTTGGAAAGCAGGTTTTGCAGAATTTGGCATGAGGTAGCTGCATCCTTCTGCTGATATTCCTGTCATCCATCTGCAGCTTTGTATAGCGTGTCTTTGCTGGACAAGGTTTCATCTGCACTTCACTTGTTTCTCTTCAGGGCATTTTGTGTTCCATCTGAGTCACTTTTCTGAGCGTCTGATACCTTTTTTTGGCTGCTTCCTCAAGTGCTTGCTGCTTTGAGCGTTTTCATCCTTACTTGTGTGAATGCTTGATGCAGACATCCCCAAGGCTCTGGCCTCATTCATCACCGTGTGGAGCTCTTGCAGAGGTCATTTTCACGCCCCGCCAGCGTGTGAGGAATGTGCTCCACAAGTGCACCTTAGGAGCACTTCTCCCACCTTGTGTTACAGCAAGTTCATTTCCTTGAAATAACATATCCCTGAGGTATATTCTGATTCTATCCCAAGAATGTTCTCTCTTTCCATTCCACTTGAAAAATCTTGCCCAACTTTTCCTTCCTGAGCTACCCTGGCATATTTAGACAAGTTCAATGTGGGATTTAATTAGGAAGCCTGTATGGCTGGTGAGTTGTTGCTGGAATCAGTGAGGCAGCTTTCCTAACAGGCAGCATTCTCCCACAAAATCTTTTGTAGAACGTTGGTTTAGAACCAGAAGCTGCCATGGGCATTAGTGCTGTAATGTTTTTCCTGTTTGAAACTAAATGATGATGAAAAATGAGCTGCACTCAGGAGACTCAAATTTACCTTTTGTCTTAATGCTTATATGTGATGTTTAGGGAGGTGGAGGTGGGATTTGGGATGGTTTGTGGTCTTTTTGTGGCACACTTTCTGGTAGTTTTGAGCCTAGGAACTGCCCCATGAATCCCATGTTTGCTTGTAGCCTTCCCAGAAGGCACAATGTCCTTCTGCTATTTAAACTGCTGCCTTTCTAGTACTGCTTTTACATACGTCCTTTGTAAAAGAACAGGAAGGGATAGAGGTACTGAATTTCTCACCAAGTAAATACCAGAGGAATAAATTTTAAAAAAAAGAACGACAAACCTGTCCTGAAAAGCAGTAACTACTGTGAATGATGCCCTTATTTTGTTCTTACTAGAACAGAATTGCTCATTGTCAGGGAGAAAAAGCTTATTCCGGCTGAGAGTGGTTTAGATTTATTTTGCTGAAAGGAGCTTCTGGGTGGAAGAACCTAGGCATATGTTTGACAAAATATTTATATTTCTAGCTTCTAATTAACTAAAAAAAAAAACCAACCCAAAACACAACAATCATTAGGAATGTAAATATTTGGAATCTGTGTCAATATTGGTTTCTTATATTAGCGTGGTTTACTCAAGCCTTCTTCCCAGCCAGGGACTGAAGTCTGACATGCAGTTCTGTGCTGATAGCTGGGTTTGGGTGCTGTGCTGTTAAAGCTCTTGCTTCTCGTCACAAGAAGTCAGGTCCAGTGGTGTGGTCAAAGATGGTGCCTTTCAAACTCCAGCCAGCTGCTGTGTTGCTGCTGTTCCTAAATTGTTGATGTACAGACACGAGTGAAGCGTTTTGAGTGTCTTCTAGCAGAAACTCTTGTCTCTGTACAGTGTTTATCTTCCATGCCACTTTGATCTCAGTATTGATGCAGCAGTCTGTCAGTGCATCACAGCTCCTGAGATGCAGGCAGTCCATGCACACCTTTCCTCAGATGCTCTGGCACCTGCAGTGGGAATGCTGCTCCTCAGGGCTGACACCAGGCAGAAGCTTAAACTGCTTTTTTTTATTGCCATGGCTGCCCAACAAAGTTGTCTGGGCGATTCAGAGACTGAATGCTGTGACAGGTTAATGGTCTTGCAGTTGATTGATCGCTGAGGTGAAATAGCCTTTCCCAGCAGGGAATCCTGTGCCAGCAGCATGTAGCAGTAACGTCGTGGTAATCATGAAAGGACTTGGAGGGGAGGAGTGTGGAATCACTGGCCTGGGCACTGAGAACTGGGGGGAGGATCCTGGCCTGGCAGGACCCTTTTCTCTGCAGATGAATTGCTGACCCTGTTCCCTTGGAATGTGGGATTGGTGGCGCCTGCCTTGCTGTGTTGTGATACCAAATGCATCACTTGCAAAGCATTTTTATAGAGCATTTTTATAGAGCGTCTTTAAGGCAAACATGCAGTTTTCTGGGCTGCCTGCTCTGTTTTTCTTCAAATATGCTTTTCTTACTCAGAGAATTGGAATGAATTTAAAACAACTGAGCAGGTTTTAGTCTTTATTGTCCAAGCAGGTTTGTTCTCATTTAGGTCATAAATGAACATCTGTTTCTTTATCTCTGTCCTTGATGGCATATTGTCCACATCTGAAAGCAGCTGCATAATATACCACAATTGTTTGACTTTGCTGAGCAGGCATCCTGGCCCTGATGTTAGATCACAGTTGAAAGTAATTTTACATGATCCTAGCTGGTTTGCAAGGTCCAAGTCTTATTTTCTTAAGATCTAAGCAATTTCAGCTGTGTGATTTTGTGATAAGAAGAGCAAATGAGAGGTGAGGGATAGGATGGCATCAGATAATCTGCAGCTCGAGGTGTTCTGCTCATGGATATGACTGTGTTTTTGGAAAAAAAAAAAAGAGAAAAAAAGGATTTAAATGGGGATAGTACATTGAGTATTTGTTGTTGGTCTGTACCTGACAAAGCAGTGATTTCTTGCTGGTTTAGCATACTCTCATACCCACATAGTAATAAAAGATTGGGAGCATAAAACTGTATTGGTTCATATTTCTCTCTTGAAGGTGGGAAGAAGAGCGCTACCCTGAAGGCATTAAATGGAAGTTCCTAGAGCACAAAGGTCCTGTATTTGCTCCACCATATGAACCTCTGCCTGAAAATGTCAAGTTTTATTATGATGGTGAGTTAATCTGTGTTTCTACTTGTTAGGAAGAGAAATAAACATCTCAGGGTATTGCAATGTTCTTCTGGGGACTGAACAGCTGAGGAGGTGGTTGTGTTTTAGTGGTTCACTTAAATCAGCTCCTCAGCAGCAAAGTGAGGTCTGGAAGGAAAGGAATTTGCCTGATCCTGCTGAATTCTGCTCACTGGAGTGACACAGGGATGAACCTGCTCTCAGTCTCTTCTGGTGGTGAATCTGTCAGGTGTCTTAGCAGGATGAGGGTGTCTGATGCCTCACAGTGACCAGTGGAGTATGTAATTGTAGCTGCCTCCTCATTGGTCACCTTTAGGCTTACTCTTGTTTTCTTTAACCTCAAGAACTGCAACAATCACATGTGGTGAAATTCGTGATTATTTGGTGCTGTAAGCAAAATATAAGTCAATTAAATTTGGGTACAGATGATTAAGATCTTGTAGGAATGAATGGGATGACCCCGGTCTCAAGGACACAGCCATCTCATGTAAGTCATGGTCCCATTCCCTGACCACTGTTTGTGGCAGAACTAATTGGGGTGAGATTCAGGTATCCTGGGCTGCCTGGCTGGCAGAGACTCACGGGGAAGGGATTAGATGATGTGATGTCTGTTGGAGCCTGGACTTCATGACCTGTGTGTTTCTTTTTAGTCCTGTGATCATGTTAAATGAAGGATCAAATTAGCCCAGGACTGAATTAAGTGGGAGGTAATTGAATGGATGAAAATGTAATTTTTGGTGATGGGGACATCTGCACATGGAACTCTTCCAGGAGCAACGTGCTGTTTTCATGTGACATGACACAGTGTTTTTAAATACTGAGGAATAGGTTGCATTTCATTTTCAGCAGCGAAGTAGTGAAATAAATATGCTGTAGCCTATTAAAGGCCAAGCAGGTAGCACAGTGATCAAGGATACCTGCAACCTTCTTTCTTAGGGTTTGATAAGACCTTGATACAAATTGGGAAATTGTTTCCCTGTATTGAAAAATGCATGATCTCTCCTGCTGTCTAGAGAAGGGGAGGGGCAGATTGCACTGTGCTGTCCCTTGGTGCAGACAGCAATAAGCTCCTCGTCTCTCCAGCCATCTATTTCACAGAGCCTCTGCAGGGATTTTTGCAACCTCTGCCTCTGTCATCGCAGAAATTCATCAATAAGCTCAACAGTCATGGACTGGGCAGGGAGGGAGTCTGGCAAATAAAGACATCCCATAAGTCTTCCTTGAGAAACTAGGCAAAAAATCAGATGTCTGATTTACACAGCAGCTGCTGAGAGCCTCTGTCTGTGCTCACAAGGCATTGTCTCATTTCAAGATTATCCCAGGGTGATTTGTAGAGCCCAATAATGAGGCTGTGGCTGGCCAGCAGCCGGCTCACACCGGAGGAGTCTGTCCCTGGCCTAGGGATTCACTGCCTGCTTTCATCTCACGTAACAACTGCTGGGGCTCTTGGAAGTGTCTCTGATACAACTCAGGGAAGTGGCTTGAAATGCCAAAGCCATCCTTTTTCAGTGCCTGTGGGTTAACCAGTCGCTGCTCATAGTCCAGAGGTGGCTCAAACTCGCACGTTTTTCTGTAGATGGAGCAAGGTAAGAGTGTAGGTGGTGGCAGTTGCAGTCATGGCTTTCTTCTGCTCGTTATGTCCCCTGGTTGCTCTCTGGTTTTCTGTTTTGAAATCAGGTAACTAATATTACTGCCGCTGGAATAAATCCTTTCTTTACCAGCTCTGTCACTGGAGCCTTTTCAAACCTTTGTGGAAAAAAATGGAAATTGTCCAGTGAAATATATTCTAAAGTGATTAGATAAAGGTGACTGAGCCTTCAGTAAGCTGGGAAAAATATCAGACATTTTAGCCTCATAACATGTTACTAACTCGATAGCCTCTGTCAAGCTAAAATTGCAGCCTGGAAAAACAGTTTGCCTTGCTGTCTCTCCCTTCCCCCATTTCCTGTTATAAGCAAACAAATGCTGTATTTTAGGTTACAGCTTAAAAATTGGCAGAGTTACTGTTGGTTTAATTTAATTGTGGAATATTCTCAGATCATTGGGAGGACCTTTTGCTAAGTCCTGTTTTACAAGGGTTTATAGATCTTAAGGCTTTATAGCTGACTCCCATGCTTTAATTTTAGAGATGATGCAACTTTTGAAAATATGTAGTAAATCCAAAGCATGGTATTTTTTTTTTCCAAGAGCACAGATTGAACAGTTTCTTGTGTTCACTTTTGTGTGGTAAAATGGCTGTTAAAAATCTCCAGGTATTGACTTGCCAACCATTGGAACTTTAAATATTTCCTGCAACTAAACTAGCTGGAGATGTGATCTGCATGCAGAATGCTTCAAGGAATCACTGGCACCCCACATTTCACCAGGAATGCAGTCAGGACCAGAAAATTCTCAATAGGAATGTTAGATGTGGAGTCCACAGCCTCGATGCTGCAGCAGCCTCTTTTCCCTTGTGTTTCAGTCTTCCCTTGCAGCAATTCCACTTTGTGCTGCAGTCATGCAGAGAAGCTGGAATGTGACCCCTCCATTCACTGACAGCTCAGTGTTTCTTAAAAAAGACTGGCTTTTGAGCCTGCTTTGGAGATGCAGGAGTGCATTCCCACAGCAGAGGGAACAATTAGCAGAATCCTGACACGTTTCCCTGCAATGAAGGAGAGTTCAATGTTTGGCATCTCTTTCCAGCCTATTTGTAGAGTATCCAGAGGAAGGGCTCTTCCTGCCTAGAAATAGCTAAAGGCTGGAAGGGGTTTTCCAAGGTGGAGTCTGTCTGTGCATTGGAAAGGAATACAAGGACTGTATTTCCCATGTGTCTGAGAGCTGGAATATGAAATTTAATAAAATCCCTGCCTCTTTGACATCAAACAGCAGTGTCTCCCCAGGAGCACACCCAGCACGGGGGTGGCTCAGCAGAGGGTTTCCTGCAGCAGGCTTTTTCCCCTTCCTGCCCTACAGCCCAGACCTGCCTCACATCAGATTGCTGTTGCTTTTTTAAATGTTTGAATTCCAGAGGAAGCTTTTTTTTTCGAAATGTGTGTGGTGGAACTCAAGCAATTGTGCTCCTCTGTTTCCTTTGTCCATTCAAGTCGCTGTATTATGTAACTCTGTAAGACAAACTTCTCTGTAGTAAAAATACAATCCTTTAGGGTAGTTACTGTGTTCTCTTTATGACTTTGATTCCTGTTCACCATTTTCTTTAAGAAGAAAACCTTTCTTTGTAGGTAAAGTCATGAAGCTGAGTACCAAAGCAGAAGAAGTTGCCACATTCTTTGCAAAAATGCTTGATCATGAGTACACTACGAAGGAGATCTTCAGGAAAAACTTCTTCAAGGACTGGAGAAAGGTATGCACATAGTCCTGGGCTGCAGTGACCATGGACATGGCCAGTGTCTCCTCAGCACTGACCAGTGAAAAGGAGCTGCTGTTCCATGCACACAAAAGTGGGCAACTACAAGCTGCCTCAGACTGTAGCTGTGAAGCTCCCCATTTATCTTGTAGTTTCACCAGGAAAAAACATAAATGCCTTTCTAAATCAGCCAAGTCAGGTTTCTCTGTTGCAGCTCAGTGGGGTGTAGCTGACTTGCCTGTTACATGCCTTGTGCAAGAGCCATATTTACTAGGAGGAAACCCCTTCCAAAGAACTACAACTGAGATGTTCACCTCAGTCATCAGCCATAACAGCAAACCTTTAGATGAGTGTGATGCAGTTTGGCTGAGTGTGTTTCTGGGTTTTTCTCCCCACCCCTCAGCAGTCCCAGTCAGGGTGTGGGAGTTCTTTGGAAAGTGCTGCAGCACTGCTCAGTGCTTGGGGAGATCAGAAGAAACCTGCAAGGCCAATACTCCATAGGATCTGCTGCTTGTCCTTTCCTCTTTGACTTCAGCTGGAGTGAGCCTGTGCAAGAATTTGGGGATTCCTGGGGCGGGGTTATTGTGAGAACCCCCGTGTTGTTGTGTTTAGGCTACTTGGAGTAGGGTAAGCTCTGCTATGCATGAAAACTTTGTGTGTCTGCAAACTTAAAGCTCTGCTTTCTTTCTGCCAGGAAATGACCTCTGAAGAGAAGAGCACTATCACCAACCTCAGCAAGTGTGACTTCACCCACATGAGCCAGTATTTCAAAGCTCAGTCAGAAGCTAGGAAACAGATGTCCAAGGAGGAGAAACAGGTACCAGTGGGAATTGTGGAGACTTGGTGGTTGTAAACATCTTTGTGCACTCATTCTCCTTGCTGTGCATACATCAGTGTTTTTCAGCAGCTTTCAGATTATTGTTTTCATGTGAACTGTAGGAGTCTGCACTGTGCAGCTCAGGTAGGGCAAAGCTCTGTGTTTACAGCTGAATCTTCATCCTGACTTGAAGTGATATTGATAGGGCTGATCCTGCTTAGGGAAATAAGTAACAGCTTAAGTAAAGTAACTGGTTAAGTTAATAAAGAGAATCAGAGGTGCTGCCTCTGGGTTCATTGGTCCCTGGGAAATAATGAACAGTGGATACTCAGTTATGGATGGCATAGATCAGGATGGTGGAAAGGATGCAGCAATGCCATTAGTGAAAAAAAAAATGAGAGAAGAAATTTTAAACATCAGGTAATGCTGTTTTTTGAATGAAAAATGAACTTTATTATCCAGTAGCATGGCTACAGTATCTTGTAGGTTAAGAATTAAATTAACTGCAGTGGATGTTGGGAGGTGGAAACTTTCCCCAAGTTCTCAGTTGATCTGCAAAGCTCTAGTAGTTGTACTTTGAATGAAGGGCCCGGCAGCTTGGAATTAAACCTTTGGCATCATCAAAATGGAGAGCCCTTGTCTTCCTGCTGTTTCTGTTTGATAAATGTGGGTGAGCCCTTCAGTTCCTGTCCATGGTAGCTCTTAAAATGGAAAAGAAGTGGCTTTTTCAGTTTCTTAGCTGGTGCAGCAGTGCTCTCTGTGGGTCAGATGTTTTATTTTGAGATGCAATGTTTTTATTTTTCCTTCTATATAATTAGAGTTCAGCACAGAAGTATGCAGTGAAATCTCAGCACATTCTTTCTTAGAAGACTGTGTTCTGCTTGTGAAGCCATTTGCTGACACAGGCTTGACATGCAGCAGCCTGGAGACATTCCTTTGCCTGCTTTCCAATGCTGAGTTTAAACACAGAAGTCTTTTATACACAGAATTTTTATACATAAACAACAAGATAGGAAGTCCAGTGGATGTCAAATGCTCAGTGTAAAATAAAAAGTAGCAGCACTGTGCTGGGGGTACCCTTGAAGCCAAGATATATGGGTAGAGATACACACCTCTGTGGCAAAATTGTAGCTGCCTTTACCAGCACTGATCTGTTTTCCCTCAAAATACAATTTTTGAGAGAGTTTTCACACATTCTTTCCCTTTTTCCAGTTTGTGCTGTGTTTTTTATGAATGCTTTTCTGGCCAGTCTGATGTGTTTGCCATGTTGGGGGATCTGGTTTTTGGTTGGGTCTTCAGCATTAACATGAGCACAGATATAAAAATTCTTCAAGTTTTGTCATATAATGGTGCATGTGGTGCTGCGTGTGCCATATCATCTTTGCTTCTGGCTTTTCCCAGAAAATCAAAGAGGAGAACGAGAGGCTATTGAAGGAGTATGGTTACTGTGTGATGGACAACCACAAGGAGAGGATTGCCAACTTTAAGATTGAGCCCCCAGGTCTCTTCCGAGGTCGTGGGAATCATCCCAAAATGGGAATGCTGAAGAGACGCATCATGCCCGAAGACATCATCATTAACTGCAGCAAGTGAGCACTGCATGCTTCACACCTTGGCTTTGCTTCCTAGAGCTCATGTTTTAAAACCCTGTATAAGTTGATGCTCAAACATGTAGAATTAGGGATGCAGCTTATCTTGTTCTCATATGGGTAAGAAACTGAGTCATAGAAGCAAAGACTGAGCAAGGCAATCATGGGCTTCATGTAGAACTTTTCCAACATATTTTCTTCCTCACGCCTACAGCCTACATCTGCCTAAACTGCCTTTCCTGCCAGTACTTCCAGAAAATAATTTTCTTCTACATAGGTTGCCCTGCCTTGTCTTTCTTGATGTTAAGGGCTCAGATTTGGTGGGCTTCTCTTCACTCTGTCTAGTCTTCATAAGTGTACACACTATTGCAGTGTTCCCAAATCAAAACTGATCCTAGCAGTGTGTCCCACCGACACTATAATTCTTCAGCAGGTACATGTTGGTAGCAGTTACATTCCCAATTTTTGTTCATTTTGATTTACTTGGTTTCCTGCTTGTGGAGATAATGCACTTCTGTTGCCTCAGTTCCTTTCCCTGCACTTTGTTTGTGTCATGCTGTTTATTACCTTCTCTGTTTTGATGCTGCGGGGATTTCCTTTAAATAGCTTTTATCACCTTTTTCTCTGTTTTCTAATTCTCTGTAGGGATTCCAAAATCCCTGCCCCTCCACCAGGACACAAATGGAAGGAGGTCCGGCATGATAACAAGGTGACCTGGCTGGTGTCATGGACTGAGAACATCCAGGGCTCTATCAAATACATCATGTTGAACCCTAGCTCAAGAATTAAGGTAAAGATCTAGTTATAAAATACCCAAGCAATCTTCTTGGTCATGTTTCCAAGAAATGTTTCTTGGAAAGAGGTGGGAGGTAAAGCTACCTGGCTGTTTCATCCTACAGTGATTGAAGAACATAGGGAAGCTTCTGTGCTTCTGTTCCCCCTTGAAAAGAGAGGATACACTTACAGCCCAGGAGGGCGGGTGAAGCTGTAAAATGTCTCATGAAAAGCAGCATTCTGTCATTTCTAGTAGGAATCCTTCAACCTGTGTAAACCTAAAAGGAAGCAATTTATCCAAGAGCAGTCTTGCTCTGGTCGATATTTCACATACATTTGGCCTTAACTTCCCCTCCCTGGTATTGTAATGAAGTTCTAACCATGGGTTGTTAATTGGTTGTTTGTGAAATTAAAAACCTGGCCAGGCTCCTGACTGAGAAGGCTGGTAAGGAGCTCATGACTGAAGGAAAACAAACTCCTGCTGTGGGAGCAAATACCCAGTCTGTGGATCAAGTCCATAAAAGCAAGAATTTAAGCTCCTTTCATAAAGTCTTTTTCTGAGAGATTTTTTCCTGGATTGGAAACAAAGAATTTGTCCTACAAATACAGGAGGAAAAAGATCTCTATTCCTTGTGAATTCCTGCCCTCTTTTTGCTGTGTCTTGAATATGTAATAATGATGATTAACTGTTGATGTTGCTTTTGCCTTTTATGGGTATTTAATTACACAGCTGAAAGAACATAAGTGCCATCTGAATAAAGCAAAGGAAACCATTTGTATTTTGAGAAGCAGGGAAGATGTGTCTTTTGTGTCTCTCTCTAGTTGCTTCCATGGAAGTATTTAATATCATGGAAATCTGAATGACATGCAGCTGTGTGGCAGCACAGTGTGAGGCTGAGCTGTGCAGCAGCAGCAGCATCTCAGCGCTTTTGTACAGCGAGACCATTTGCCACACAAGGGCTTGCAAAGCCTTGAGATGCAGATTGCAGCTAGTCCTCTGCCTGCTCTGTAGTGCTGACTCTGTTCCAACTCCCCTGCAGGGTGAGAAGGACTGGCAGAAGTACGAGACAGCTCGGAGGTTGAAGAAGTGTGTAGATAAAATCCGGAATCAGTACCGAGAAGACTGGAAATCCAAAGAGATGAAAGTACGGCAGAGGGCTGTGGCACTGTACTTCATTGATAAGGTGAGGCTCCTTCCCCGGCTCCTCTCACCTGCCTGCCCTGCTGGGAATACTTGGGCATGCTGTGTGTTTCTCTCGAAGGCAGAATTGAGCCCAGTTACTAAGGTATGCTGAGACTTCCTGGTGAGCAGGCTCCTTTTCCTTCCCATTACCTGGAATCCAGAGCAATAAACTATTGTACTAAGCATGACTATTTCAGGCAGCATTGTTTAGTTCAGGCAAAACTCACAGCCTGCTTCCAGAAGCACCCAGTTGGATTACTGGGAAGTTTGTGTGGGCCTTTTGTCTCCAGCTGTTTCAGTTTCCCTGCTGGGAATTTCTGCTGGTTTGTCACCTCTTCAGTATGAGGTCACAGTTGTGTGGTTTTGTAATTATGCTAATTTTTTCACCGTGGCATAAAGAAAGCTGCAGTTGTGTTGATGCATTTAAAGCAACATAAAACCAGCTCCCAGAGAGCTGTTCCCTAGTAGCATATGGTGTCTTGACTAACTAAATTAATAGGTTTTGTTCAAAATGGTTTGATGTAAACCAGGGAACTTTGATGTGAATAATTGTGGTTTCATACGACCACTGAAGATTTAAAAAGTTAGAGATGGTTTTAGCCAGCACTGTTAAAGGATGTGTTTTTATGCAGCCAAATGTAGCCTTTAGATAATTTATACAAACCAATATTTATATATGCTATTTGAAATGTATTTAGTGTGCAGTGAATAGGTAGGATCATAGAAGATGAACAATTGAACCATATGAATTGTTTCAAGTAGAGTTCACATGGAAGTCAATTTGATTTTTAAAAACTGCCACACTTTTTGGAATTAATTTCCATTAGTCAGTACTGTCCCACAGTTACTTAATAAATAAAACTTTGTAAAGTACAGCATTCTGGCTTAAACTTAAAAAATGTTTAAAAAAGGAGATAGTCTCCTCTGGACCCTGCTGGTTCTAGGCCTGTATCTGAAGCATCTCTCTATTCTGGCAACAGCTTGAATTCCTTACCTCTTTTGTCTTGATGTAAACGTAGCTTGCCCTGAGAGCTGGTAATGAGAAGGAAGAAGGAGAGACAGCTGACACTGTGGGCTGCTGCTCTCTGAGAGTAGAGCACATCAAGCTGCATCCTGAGCTGGATGGGCAGGAATACGTGGTTGAGTTCGACTTCCTCGGGAAGGACTCCATCCGATACTACAACAAAGTCCCTGTGGAAAAGAGGGTAAGGCACCTCCACAAGCACATACACACTGAACAGCACAGAGATGTGCTCAGCACAGGCTGGATGGCATTAACAGGTTGCTTTATCACCAAGCCAGAAAATAAGTCAGTTAATGTGACGTCCTTGTGGTGTGACACAGCCCAGCAGATGAGATGTTCAGACATCTTGCAGCTCTTCCCCGTGGTCTCAGTGTGAAGAGTTGACACAACATAACTGAAACAGCTGTGTTGGACAAGCTTCCTGGGTCTCATTCTCATCATCAGAGTTGGTTTTGTCACCTCTAGATGGTGGAGTTGAAGGCCTGTGTGACAAGTAATAGCATAAATGATTCTGAAATAGTGCTGGCACTGGCAGAGCAGCAGTTTGCTTGGGGCTTTGGTAATGGACACCTCTGCCACAGTGGTTTGGGTCATATTGGAGCTGAGCCCTCACAGAGGTGGATCTTGGTCTTGGCTGCTCCAGAAGGTGCACTGATCCTTCTGGCCTGTGAGCTTGGGTGTCTGCCAGCCAAGACTTCTTATGCCACATCAATTCTTTTATTGCTGTCATCCACCAGTTTCAAATTTGCTGTGATTTTGGCCTCATTTCAGAATCAATCCCTATCCACCACCATGAACCTGGAGGGCACTATCTAAAATGTTTTTGTGTGTGTAACAGCTTTGTATCTGGCCCACAGCTCTGTGGTCTGAGTTAGATACCCAGTGTATAATACTGTGGTAATTGTCATGACAGTCAGCAGTAAATGTTGGCCCCTTGAGGAGCAAAACAACTGAAAAAAAATCAAAAGTACTGCTGCTCTAGAAATTAATATGTGCTGGAATTCTTGCTTCCCGGTGTAAAGAAGAAAACATATTTTTCTATTTAAATTTATTGGTATCTCTTGGGTTTTTTCAGTGCTTAAAATAAGGAGTTGATTATTGTGGAACTAGAAATCTTTGTGTATTGGGTGTCTACAGAAGAATGTGTGTTGTTGAGAAGCTGGAGAATTGGAGTACACAGAGCTGGTATTTGTGGTCTCTGTTATAATCAAAGATGCTTTGATTATTCTCCCTACCCCAGTGAGACATGTTTGGGATGAAATTGTATGAAACAATGCAGCAGTGAGGAGGGTTGGTTTCTTGGAGCTTCAGTCCATGGGAAATGGCTCAGAGGTCTCTTGGGCTTGAGTAATAATGGGAGAGTAAGGAAAAGGCAGCAGCTTTGGAGTCTCTTTCTCTGTTAGGCAGCAATACCAGAGCAGTTAAGTCTTCTGACAGTAATTTTGATCCAAAGGATGAGAGGGCACTGAAGGCTCAGGACTTCTGTTGCTGGGGAGGAACCTGCAGCATAAGCATTGCATTGAGAGATGGGTCTTTGTCTGCTGGGAAGTAACTTCCAGCATCATTGTTCCCTGAAAGCAGTTTGATGGCTCCCTGGCACTCCTGCTTTCACACAGCTTAGTGCTGCCCAGTGCTGTCTGGTCTGTGTGCCTGACATTCCTGGTTTTCTTTTCCTGCAGGTGTTTAAGAATCTTCAGCTGTTCATGGAGAACAAGCAGCCTGAGGATGACCTCTTTGACCGCCTCAATGTAAGCACAGAGTGCATGGTGAGGGTGGTGGAGCACCCAGTACAGGCCTGCTCTGCACCAGGCAGTAACAGCTGCTCTGTTCCAGAAATGGTTTCAGTGGAAATGTTCTTCCAGAGCAGCCTCAAAGCAGTGAGAGTCTGTCTCAGACCGGTGTCTGAATTGTCCACTGTGCCCATGGGTTCCCAAAGTGATGGGCCTTGGTCCTGGTGACCCTGCCTGGCTCTGCCCTGTGGAGGTTTTTTCAGAGTTCAGAGGTGATGAATGTGTGACGGGACAGATTTTCACATGCCATCCCTGTCTGCACACTTGGCTCTGTGGGAGCACTGTGGTGGTCCAGGCACGTTTATTGTTGCTGGAAACCAAAACCTCCACACCAAAGAAATCCTTTTTGGCCACTTGTTACCAATCTAATACTTGTTGGTTCTTTGTTCACTTTTGCTGTGGTTTCAGTAGTGCTGTGGCTATTCTGTTGTGGTCAGGTCAGGCCTCAGCCATGAGCTGCAAGTCTGTGTCAGCTATGGATCCAGGTTTCACAAACATTGTGGTCATTCCTAGTGCTCACTGTCATCTCCTTTCTGCTTCTTTAGACCAGTATCTTAAATAAACACCTTCAAGACCTTATGGAGGGACTGACAGCCAAGGTATTCCGTACTTACAATGCCTCCATCACGCTACAGCAGCAGCTCAAGGAGCTCACCAATCGTAAGTCTTGCCCCTTGAAGCTGTGAGGGGAACAGATCTTAGCCTGCAATAGAGACCTGGCTTCCTTGGCTGAGCCACAAGTTGTGAATCTGTTCACCACTTCCTTGTTACAGTTCCCCAGTGCAAATGTCAAGCAGCTGAGGTCTGACCAAAAATCTGCTGTCAGACAGTCTTGAGGGGTAGTTGAGCAGCTCAGCACTGGGGCAAAACAGAACTTGTGACTTGTGAGCACACCCAGGGTGTGCTTTCCAGGTTATGCCTATCCTTTACCAAATCTGTTTGCTTTCTGTAGGGTGCTATAGATGACAGATAAGACAGATGCAGGTGTAACAGCCCTGTGTTTCTTGGCTGCTCATCCACAGCCCCTGGAAGCAGTGCTGCCTTGCACTTTGCAGCTTTACCAAGTGGGCAGGGTGGTCCTGCTGTCCCCTGCCTGCTCTGGTTGTGCTTCCTCTCTATGGTGTCAGTGGTGATGAGAAACATCCAGGAGTTAGGAGCTGGGATGGAAGTGGCCAGGCTTGGGACTGTAGTTGGAATGCAGTGTTTAGAGACCATACATAGAAGGGGAAGGTTGGTTCTGCAGTGGCTGTGGGACACTGTCTGGGGCACCAGACCCTGAAGTCACTTGTTCACCATTCTCCTGTCCCTCACAGCGGATGACAACATCCCAGCAAAGATCCTCTCCTACAACCGTGCCAACAGAGCGGTGGCCATTCTGTGTAACCACCAGAGAGCTCCGCCCAAAACCTTCGAGAAGTCCATGATGAACCTGCAGAGCAAGGTACCTCCCTCTGCCCAGCTCTGGGGCACCAGGGCTCCACGTGCTGCATCTCAGGAGTCAGCATTCCTTTCCCTTGGGGTGAAAGCAGGGCCCACTTTTCCATCAGGAGTTGGTGGTGTGCATCAGAGATGGACCTGCTCAGAGATGAGCAGTGAGCTGGAAGGGGCTTCTCTGAGTTGTCTTTTACCTGTAAAGAACAAGACCAGACTCTTTTTGTGCCCTTCATCCTATATCTGTGTGTTCTGCTGCCTCTGAAACAGAGAGCAGCAGCCTCTGGCTCTGATCTGTG
The DNA here is from genome assembly GCA_009812075.1 of Sialia sialis. Taxonomy (NCBI): domain Eukaryota; kingdom Metazoa; phylum Chordata; class Aves; order Passeriformes; family Turdidae; genus Sialia; species Sialia sialis. Next base: position 2,078,027 of record VRYO01000116.1, on the reverse strand, counting down.
TCCCCTAAAGAACCAGGAGTGGGCATCCACCCCTGTTATGTGAATCCTAGGCCACTTTCAGTGTGTACATAGTACATTATGCCCCTCTGACTTGACCTCTTCCTTTGCAGATTGTTTCTGGTGAAGGCCATGAGGTCCAAAGGGGTTAGGTCTGTTCCTGGTCTGGCTTTAGAATAACCTTCACAATAAGGAGTTCTGGTTTGGCACTGCAGTGTCCCCTGCTTCCATAATACCTAACATGGCTGCCTTCACCTTAGATCCTAGAGCTTGGGGATGTTTAAGGGGAGTGGTTGAACAGGGGCTGCAAAATGCTGAATCTCCCTGAATCCCAAGCTTACTGAAGAACTGCCTGAAGTTTTAACACCTTTCAGTGTATGGGATTTGGAGCTGATTCCTGCTGAGGGATCGGGGATCATCCTTCTATGTAGCCATCAGAAAGCTGGTAGTGGTGGGATGCAGTGAAGGAAGACAAGCTGCCAGGAGGGGTTTGTTTGTTGGCTAGGCCAGACCAAGCCAGTTCCTCAGCCTGCATGGTTGTAGCTGTGTGAGAAAGCACCAGCTTGTCTTTGGAAGTGAGTGAGGCCCTGTTTTCTGAGGGGGATATCTCACCACACTTGGCTGTGCAGTGGCCAGTGGCCTGATTGCTCTGCAGGAGTGGATCTGACTGCTGGTAGATTCTGAACATGGTCACAAACTGGCTTCCTGGGTCATGCTGCCCAGGGGTGACTGACACAGCTGTCAGCAGCTTGTTCTCAGTGCTGCCATCTGGTTTTGCCTCTCCTAGATTGATGCCAAGAAGGAGCAATTAGCTGATGCCAGGAGGGAACTGAAAAGCGCCAAAGCTGATGCCAAGGTCCGGAGGGATGAGAAGTCTAAAAAGTAAGGCTGGTGTTACTGGGCTGTGCAATTAAGGGGTCCTTCACTCTGTATTGCACTTTCCTGGCCTTTAATTTGGCTTTATTTGAATGAAGAAAGAGCCACCTGTGGGGTGGTGTGACCCTGCGGTTCCTGGCATGGTCACTCATGCCCAGCCCTGGGAGCTGAGTCCCTGCCAGAGCTCACCTGCCCCATTGCTGCCCAGGAGCAGTGTGAGCATTGCTGTGTTCCTGGGGAGCCAGGCCTCACACAATTAATTATTGCACAGCACCTCCCTGAGCTGTGCACTCCCTGTTGGGAGCCCACGGCACAGACCATGTGCTGGGGCTCCATGTGGGCTCTGCAGAGCAGCCACGGGGGAGCTGAGTTACAGGAGCTCTGGAAGCAGGATCACAGCATGATTACTGAGGATACATGGGCTGGTGGGGGAGTGGGTGTAGCATCAGAACAGTTCAGGCTGTTGCATCCAGCCCTTTAAAACAAAACTGCTGCTTAAGATTCCTGCTCTGCCTCTTGGAAAATGTCAGTTCTTAATTGCATGTGCTGAGTTCGTTGTTGTCACCATCTGTGCTGACACAGCTGCCCTGTGTGGCTGGTGGCATTGCTTACATTGAGCAGAGTCCCTTTGGGTTCCTGCAGTGCTGGCAGGGCATTAGGAATTCAATGCTTTGCTCTTTGCCACCCCAGGACAGTGGAGAGCAAGAAGAAAGCAGTGCAGAGGATCGAGGAGCAGCTGATGAAGCTGGAGGTTCAGGCTACAGATAGGGAGGAGAACAAGCAGATTGCTTTGGGCACCTCCAAACTCAACTATCTGGATCCCAGGATCTCTGTTGCTTGGTAAGCACCTGCCTGGGGTGTGCTGGGGTGGTCCATCCCTTCACCTCTGTCTTGTCCCTCCACATAGTAACAAGGGCAGGGTTTCTGGTCTTCCTTTTATCCCTAACTCTAACAGCATCTCCTCTCCTGCAGGTGTAAGAAGTGGGGAATTCCTATAGAGAAGATATATAACAAAACCCAGCGAGAGAAATTTGCCTGGGCTATCGACATGGCAGAGGAAGACTATGAGTTTTAACCTGTTTTTATTGAGATTAATTTTATGGGAAAAGGGAGTAGCCTGGTTTTTAGGGAGATTGATAAACTGTGAGCCTTACTTGTCCTTGGATACTGGGGAAGGGGGAGGAAAGGGGCAAGTGAGCATCAGATAAAACAGCCAACATCTTGCAGAAAGCATAACCTGGAAATATCTTAAAGGAGCTGAGCCAGTTGTCCTATGGACAACTTATTAAAAATGTTTCAGAGATCCAAATTCTAGCTGTCTGGTTTGTGTGGTTTTTCTCTTGAGGCAGGGCAAGTGGATGGGGGATTTGTCAACCTTCCGCCAGGCAAATTCACCATCACACTGAGAGCGTGGGAATCTTTAGCTACTGTATACAAAATCCAATTATATTGGTGCGTTTTTACAGTTAGGGTTTTGCAATAACTTCTATATTTTAATAGAAAATGGACTCCTTAACCCCTGCCCTTCCCCTCCCCCTCCCGCCCCATTTCAGAATTTAACAAATAAACAAAATTTAAGGATCCCAACGCACCTGTTACAGCTGTCACTATAGTCATGGAAATACCCAAATCTTTTTTCAATTTGTCACTTGAAACAGTCGTGGCATTGGAACATGAATTACAAATATCCATCACGTTTGTTCAGAGCAAATCATGATGGGAAATCGGCCTCCTGACTTGAGTGTTCCTATTTTAAATGTGAATTTTTATTTCTTTTTAATTATTTTAAAATATTTAAACAGTTTTCTTTCTTTATGATCTTAAAGATCGTGTAGGTTTGGGGGGCGGGGGAGGGGGCCGTGTGATGGAAAGATGTGTGTGGAATTTGAGGACAAGTGAAATTGGAAACAAATGACATTCCCATCACCCTTTGTTCTGAACATGCTCTGTACACTTCCAATAATTATCTACTTTTTAGGTTTGTCAGACTGTTTTACCTTCCCCCCCACCTTTTTTTCTAAGCCCCACTCCCCTCTTTTACTTGAAAGATTTTATTGTGTAAAAAGAAGTTTCACAGGTCAATAAATTTCGAGGGAAATGAGCATTGGTCCAAAAAGGAAAATAATCAAGATTTTAGGGCTTTTATTTTTTTCTTTTGTAATTGTGTAAAAAAATTTTAAAAATTAAAAAGCAGAATTTTAATGTGAAACCTTTTTTTGCTATAATCATTAGTCTTAGATGCATTGTTAGCGTAGTGTGTGTGCAAGACCATTTCCTGCAGCCTTTCCTCAACAAGTATCTTCTATTTTTATCATGAATTCCCTTTTAATCAACTGTAGGTTATTTAAAATAAATTCCTACAACTTAACTGAGTGTTGGTGTCTCTGTGTTCTTTCAGTGAGGCCCCCGTGGTCGCTGGGCTGGGGGAGATGTGGGGTGCAGTCTGTTCCCAGCCCCAGCAGGAATTCCCTGAAGGATGTGGCCCATCCCTGCCTTGCTGTGACGGTGCTGCACCCTCCGTGGTGGCCACTGAGGGTTTCCATGCAGGCACAGCTCACAGGTTGCTTTGTCCTGGGAAAAGCCCTGCCCGGGAGCAGGGGGTGCAGTGACACCAGACCTGCTCCTCCTGGTTTCTCTGCTGCCTTTTGTTCAGCCCCAGCCTTCTGCACAGGGCAGGGCGGAGGGAGAGCAGCTCCTTCCCCTTCATGGCTGGGCAAGGACACGGGTGATGGGGCTGATGGATGGATGCATTCTCCTCCCTGGCATTGGGGGCAGCCCTTGGGGACTGTGGAGCACACACAGCCCTGGTTCCCTGCGAGCCCCTCCCTGTGACCCCGGAGCTGGGGTGGGCTCCCAGACCCCCGAGGGGAGCTGTGGGGTCAGGCTCAGCCAGCTGAGGAGCCTCTGGGCAGCCAGCCCCGAGCAGGGCTTCCTGCTGCTCGCTGCAATCTTCCAGGCACTTTGTTGTGGCTGCACAAACTTGGAGTTTGGCAGGAGCTGCCGTTTGCTCTCTGGGGCCTTTCCAAGGTGCAGCGGTGAAAATGCCAGCAGAGAGGGAAAGGGGCTCATTGTGCTCCTGACCTGCCCGTGCCTGAACAATGCAGCCTGTAAAAATATCATTTCTATTTATACAGCCCTCCTTCCCGCCTGCAGACCTGGCCCAATCATCCCATATCTTAAAAATTCCAATATCTTACAGCACTGAACAGGGAACTGTGGAATGAGTGGGGAGCGATGTTCTCCCACAGAGGGGTCCCCCACCCCAGCATTGCTGCTGGCAGATCCACCTCCTCCCTGGGCGTGCTGGGGTGCTCTGGCCAAGCTGGGAGATCTGTGCTCTGCTGGAAGTGCAAGGCCAGGCTGGAGTGCTGTGCAAGAAGGAGAAGGATGTTGGTGCAAAACCCACCCTTGAAAACGCACCCAGCTCCCTCCCAGCACTGGGGAGCACGGGCTCTGTCCCGGGCAGGGAGCTGAGCAGGGTTTAATCAATGTTTCTGCCTGTGGCACAGCAGGTTGAGGACCACACACCCCACACTTCCCGTGGAGAATTCCCAGACCCCACTGATTCGCAGTGCTGAGAAATGGCACAAACGTGCCACATCCTGTCTCGCATCCCTTCACTGCAGTGCCTGTGCTCGCCTGCCCCAGTGCCAGCACCCCGCTTCGGCCTTCCTGTCCCACAGCAGGGCCTGTTGGCAGCCAGGGAAACTGAGGCAGCAGTCATATGACCGGTGCAGAGGGCACAAATGTAGCTTCGAGCTGGATCTGCTACATCACAAGCACATGGTCAGGGCCTGGCGGCCAAGGGGAGGCCCAAACCCTGCAGGATTCATCCCCACCCCCCTGAAGTCCTAAGGATTCCAGGGCTGAAAATTGAAACCAGGTGAATTCGATATTAAAAAAGCGTGTGCTCCCCGTGCACCAGCGGGGAGCGGGTTGAGGGAGCTCGGAGCTGCAGTGGGGTTCGCACGGTGCTGGCTGTCACCCAGAGGGAACTCGGCGTGCCTGGAGGGGCAGGAGGGGAGGCAGCCTGCGGGCTCGGCTCTGCCCAGCTCCCCGGAGAGCATCCGCACAGCTCCACTGCCCCGGGCGGCTCTGCTCCATCCCGCACAGCCTGCGCTCTCTGCAGCACCGCTGCCCTCAGGGCCCTCCAGCTCCTGCTCCTGCAGCACCAGGGAAGCTCTTCCCCCTGGTGATTCTGGCAGCTGATGTTGTCTTTACCCACCCCAGGCAGGAATGAATCAATCACCCGGAGAGGGGCATCTCTGCCGGGGACTGCAGCACTGTTTTGCATCAGTGCGGGCACCTCCTCTGAGTGCGTGGTCCCCAGGGCAGGAGAGGATGCAGGGGATGCATCCGCTCCCACACACAGAGGGATGCTGGGCTGCAGGGACTCTCCACACCTGCCTCAGAGTGCTGTGTCCCTGGTTTTGTTTGTCGCCAGGCCTTGAGCATGCCTGGGGCTGTCCTTAAGCCAGAGGTCACCTGGCCGTTGTCCTGTTCCTGGTGGGAGGATGCAGCTGCTCCACGAACCCTGCAGGATATGGGGGATGGCATCTCGTGCTGCGGAACTGTGAAGGGGGAGGTGCTGGGGCCACTCTGCGGGGAAAATCCCCCTCTTCCTTGAGGTGTTTGTAAAGGGAGATTGCAGAACACCGGGGCTTCCACAGCCACATGGTGAACACAATCCAGGGAATTTCTTCAAAAGCAAGACAGGAATATAATGGAAGTTTTTGCTGCCCTGAGGGGTGGGGGTTATTGTTCACAGCCTGGCTGGTACAGGAGCTGGGACCACCAAATGGGGCTCACATGCAGCAGGCACACAAAGGCTGCCACATTTCCTGTGCTGTCAAATTAAACAGTGCAATTCCTTGGCATGCAGCATCTTAGACACAGACAGCTAATGCAAGGCTCAAAGATGATCAGTCAAACTTGGAAAATAAAATACATCCATCACAAACAGCTCATTGCAAACCACATCCTCCACATGCCGGCCCCAGCCACGCCGAGCTCGGGGGCTGAGGACACACCTTGCTGGGTGCGCTCCATCAGCAGGAACAGGCAGTGTCTGGGAGCAAGGGAGTTACCTTTTCTGCTTCTTCCACGGCCACACTCCCTTCTCAGGTTTTGCCCTCAAAAACAAGGGTGTGCCCATAATGCTCAGCTATTTTAAGACCACTAGGAGCTGGCTGCTTCCTGCCGGTCCCAAGTGAGGCCATTACACAAACCAGGAGCGACTTCCCCGGCGGCCACAGCAGCTCACCCCGGAGAGAATGAGGCTCAGAGTGCTGTGCCAGCACCAAGCACAGGCTGCAGCAGCTCTGGCTCAGCTGAGCACATCCCCAGCATCCTCACAGTGCTGTCACACACTGCTCATTTCCATCAGGGCGGCTTTAGGCTCTCACCTCAGTGTCTGTCCTTGCCTCTTTGATGCCCAAACACCAGGTAGGATCCTAAGCGACCCTATAGGGCTTCTACTGTGTGTGTACATGTGCGTGCTGGGGAATGTTCCTGTGGAGGAGTCCCTGTGAGGCTGTAGGACAGAGGGAGATGCTTACATGGGGAATCCAATCATGGATGGGGCCCTCTCTTAGAAAATTACACCACTCCCAGTCCCAGCCATGAGCTGGAGGGGTGAGATAAGGACTACTGAGCACAGGCTGCCTTGCCTGGGCCTGTGGACACGTGTGTTTGTACGTGTGTGTACTCACAGAATCAGTACCTTTAGAAAAAAAAATCATAGTATCAATGAAGCTGGAAAAGTCCTCTGAGACCATAAGGTCCAAGCATTAACCCATATTTATATATTTATACATATAAATGGGACAGCCTGAGCACCCAGTGCACCATGAGGTGCCCTGATGGAAAGGAAGGCACGGGAAAGAAGGTCAGTGGCACACAGAAAGGGAAATTGCAGGCTTTAACCACATGAATGGAACAAACTGCACTGAAATGCTTCCCAATTCAGCTGCTTATCCCCTCGCTAACCCAGCTTTTGTGTGGTCTCTAACCCTGTTTTTTTGTAGGGCTGGAGAGCAGCTGGAGAGTGTCCAGTGACCCCCCCACGTCCCCCAAGGGTTGGATGCCACAGGATGCCACAGGATGCCACAGGCCACCCTGCGAGCCCCATCCCTCTTTCCATGCCAGCACGGATCCAGCCGGGATCTGTGTGGAGGAAACTACAGCAAACGCAGTCCTGGATTCATCAAGAAGCCACACCACGGTGCCAGCGGCAGCCGTACAGAGGGGTCTGTCCCCAGGAAAAGCCACCGTGGATGCAGTGTTGGGACTCCACATATAGCAAACCCTGCCGTGGGTGCCAGGGCCCTAAGGTGTCCTGTGGGGTGTGTGGCACACGGGGGACCTGCGGGAGCAGGGTGGTCTCCAGGTGTACCATGGGGTGCAGAGACCCCCGGTCCCCAGGTGTGCCATGGGGTGCAGAGTGTCCCCATCCCCGGGTGTGCCATGGGGTGCAGGGTGTCCCGGTCCACAAATGTGCCATGGAGTGCAGAGCGTCCCGCTCCCCCAGGTGTGCCATGCGGCGCAGGGTGTCCCGATCCCCGCGTGTGCCATGGTGAGCAGGGTCGGTTCCAGGCGTGCTGGGTGGTCTGGGCACTGGCATCCCGCACAAAGCAAGGGCTCCTCCTGCCCCTCTGCCCCGGGGGCCGCTCCGTGGGGATGCTCCGGTCCCCTTGTCCCCGGGCCGGCAGGACCAGGACCGGGTCCGTGTCCCCCCATCCCCCGCGGACCCCCCGCGCTGTGCCCGCCCCGCGCGCCGCCGCGCTCCGCCCCTTCCCCTCCCTCCTCCCTCCTCCCTCCTTCCTCGCTCCTCCTCCTCCTCCCCCTCTCCATCTCCTCCTCCTCCTCCTCCTCCTCCCGCTCCGCTCTGCTCCCCTCCCGCGGCGGCGGCGCGGGGCGCGGCGGGGCTCGGGCGCTCCCGCTCCCCTTTGTTCGCCGCTCCGATGGCGGCCGGGCCGGGCGGCGGCCCCGGGGCGCCCAGCGAGGCGGAGGCGGCGCAGCTCTGCCGCAGCCTGGAGGTGGGCACCGTCATGACCCTCTTCTACTCCAAAAAGTCGCAGCGACCCGAGCGGAAAACTTTCCAGGTGAAGCTGGAGACGCGGCAGGTCACCTGGAGCCGCGGCTCCGAGAAGGTGGAGGGCGCCGGTGAGTGCGGCGGGGCAGCCCGCGGGGAACGGGCGGCTCGGGGGCTGCGCTCCCCCGGGCGGGGCTGCGGGGCCGGAGCCGTGCGGGGAGCGCCGGGGGCTGGCTGGCGAGGAGGAAAAGGATCAATAATGAACGCGCAGGCTCTCCGTGCGCGGCATCTCCCCGCGGGCAGCCTGGGGGGCGCAGAGGGGTGCGGGTGGCAGCGTGGGGCCGGCCCCGAGCGCGGGGGATGCGCGGGGGATGCGCGGGCCGGTGCCGCCGCTGCGCCCGCCCCGCGCCGCCTCCCGACTTTCCGCATCCCTGTTGGGCACCAAACTTCCCCTGGGATAAACGAGGTGTTTTCCCAGGTGGTGCCTTGGCGAGCAGCACCTACGGGCTGCAGGGAGCCTCAGCAGGAGGCTTAGTGAGGATTAGTGTGAGCCCTTTTGCGGTTACACCTCGGAGCAACAGATGAGACCAAACGGAAAAGGTTATAAAGTAGGAAAACCAAACGAAAAGACTGTACTGTTGTTCCGTCCTCTTCCCCGTTGCCCTCACATCAGCCCGAGGGTGATGGCACAGGGTCAGGTGAGCCCCGGGTCTCCGCACTGGATGAGGACAAGGACAGAGGGAAGGATGCTTAGAAACCTGAGTGTAAATCCAGAAAGATGAGTGGGAAGGGGATGCGAGCTGGCATGCCCTGCACTGTTAGCCTTGATGTTGGTTTCCTAGATTTTCTTAAATTATCCTTCCCACCCCCCTGCAGCAGGAGGAGACAGGGTCCCTGTTGTGCTGGGGGTGAGGATGAAGGGCAGCTGGTGGCAGGGCTGGTGCTGGTGCTTTCCCCATGCTCAGGGGTGTGACTGAGGCCCAGCAAGGCCAGGGAGGAGTTGTCATCTCTCCTGGCAAGTGCTGCTGGTCCAGGATGGGATGCTGTTAGTACCAGGGTCTTAGATGAGGAAAGGGCATGGAGATGGTGACCACATCTCTGCAGCAGGTCCACAAAATACCAGTTTGGGGTTTTTGGTTTGCCCTAAGACCCTTTGAGTCCTCTACCTTCTGTCCTATGGTGTCTCCAGGCAGATCTGGAGGGAGCCGTGGGCTCCTTTAGCATCATGAGTATGTGAAGCTCCCCCATCTCTTTCCCAGAGTGGCCTCTGGGAGTAATGAGCCGGTGTAAGAGGGAGGAGAGAGCAGCATTGTATTGATCCTGGCCTTAAGTTGTTCTTAAGCCAAGGCACAGCAAACGTTGGTTCTGCTGAGGAGATTCTGGTCACGGGCAGAGCCTACAGACCACGGGTGCCCTTGGTGGACAGAGGTGCCCATGTCTGTCTGCAGGGATGATTGTTCCTTGGGGCAGACCTGGGTGTGCCCTGAAACCTGGGACCTTAACTTGGGGAAAATCTAGAGAACTTCAGCTTCTGTACCAGAACCATGGGCCTAACATAAAGCCACGGCTGCAAGGAATTCCTGTGCTGTGCAGACATCCAAGAGCAGAGCAGTGAAAGCAAAGAGTATCCCAGGGACCGAGGTGACTGTGTTTCTTTTAATGGCACAGAGGAAAATTCCTTGGGGCTTCTCTCCTGTGCCACAGGCAAGTTGTCTGGCTGGTGGTTTTGGGCTCTGGGTTCCCCACGTGTGCCTCCCAATGCTCGTGGTGTACCCACACTATGAGTGACCCTCCAAGGGCAAGGTGGGCCTTGCTGGGCACAGAGGACATCAGCCTGAGGAGCTGCTGTATCTTCAGCCCCACCTCTGTGGTGCCAGATGCTTTCCCCGTGGCCTCCTCTCTCACCAGAGCATCTCGCCCTGCCCTCAGTTCCCTCCTCTGGTGTCACCCAGCACCCTGAGCTTGCAGGGCTGAGGAGCAGAGCTTTGCTGTAACACTTCCTGGACAGAACTGTGGGGCTCCAGGTGGAAATACCAGCCTGTGTACACAAATAGTGACTGGGTTTCTAGGCAGGCAAGGCACAGCCACAGGATCGATGGCCAGCAGTGCTGGATTCTTGGCCAGCTTCCCCGTTTTTATCTGGATGTGCTTTCTGGGCAGGAGGATGATGCCTGGGAAACCCGGTGTGTGACAGCTCCCCTTCAAGTGGCAAATGCACCAACGTGTTCCCCTCCTGCCTCATCCTCTTGAGGTGAGCATTGCCATGGTGGGAACCAGAGGGGAAGTAGTCTGGAGTTGAGCTCATCACTTTCAGTGCAGGGGAGTTTCAGCCATGGACAGTGACTGATCAGTTCTCCCCGTGAAGGCAAGCCATGCCAGCACAGGGAGCAGTAGGCTGGGACTGGTAGGAAGACTGGGTTTTGCTTTTTGTGTTGGTACTTGCACAGTGAGGAGAGCAGCCAGCTGTTAGGAGGTGAGATGTCCCTTCCCATGGAGCAGCGTCTCCACCAAATGTGTGTGGGGACTTACAGGTCAAAGATTGCTGTCTTCATGGGACAGTAATGGATGTTCTTGTGTTTCTTGAGAGCTGGAGACCTCCAGGGAGTTTTAGACCACCCTGGATTCATGTTAATTAAGTAGGAATGATTCTGGGTTTTTATCCATTTCAAAGCAGGTGAATATCCACAGTATATCACCTGTGGAGGTTTTGGGCTCGAGGCATGTCTGTGTGGATGGCCATGTCCTGGAGAGGTCTGTCTGCATGGATACCATGTATAGAGGATCTGTGCTCCTGGTGGGTTGTGCAGAAAGGAGACGTGTATTTGTCCCAGGAAGGGGTGGGTGAGGTGGGGGACCTGGCTCCATGGCTGACAGTGCTGGAGGAGCACAGCTCCTGTGGCTGCAGCTGGGGAAGCTCCTCTTGCATGGTGGGCAGTGCAAGAAGGGACAGAGGGTCAGCTGGCTCATCTGCAGGTGTCCTCAAGCACGTGAGCTAAAGCTGGAGTGTGCCAGGAGAGGGCTGTGGGCACAGCCACTGCCATCATTCCCTGCTGTGCTGGGGCTCATTTCAGAGTTAGCCATCCCTGTCAATGCTGTTGTGGAGCAGCTGCTGCCCCAGGCTCTGCAGGGGCTGCTCTGTCTGTGCTTCTGGTCTCTGCTGAACTCTGGGGGGCTTGCTACAGGCAACCAGTTCTTAGCCTTGAAAACAAATTGGGTGGTGCCTGGCTTTGTGTGCACACTGATGTGGAGCTTAGAGGGGAGCAGAGCTTGAGCAGGCTGAGGGTCACCCCACTGCTGGAGAGAGGTGCAGGGAGCCCCTGTCCTCTGGTCCCTCAGCAGCGTGGTGCTGTTGGTCCGAGTTCCCTCACCCTGCCACGCTGCCCTGCCCAGAGGTGATGTGCCACCCTTTATTTCAAGTGACTTACTGAAGCCTCTGCAAGGAACTTTTGGCACTTAAGGACAAAGGCCTCCCGGTGCTTCAGCATCTCCTGACAGCAGGGAGGCTGGACCAGGGGATACTGGCTGGGGAGGAGCCTGTGTGGATGTGGCACCTGGGGACATGGTTCAGTGGTGGACTGGCAGTGCTGGGTTAAAGGTTGGACTGGATGGTCTTAGAGGACTTTGCCTACCCTAACGACTCTGATTCTGTGAAGGGCCGGGTGCTGTAGATGGACAGGTAAGCAGCTGGCCTCTTGGCCACCATGAAGCTGCCCAGCCTTGCCTGGAGGTGCTGGGGCAGCGAGAGCAGGGAGTCCTTGCTGGAGTGGCAGCCCTGTCCTCGTGCCCTGCTTTGTGACCCTTGTGTAGGGCTTTGTGAGCGCTGCATAAAGACACTGTGTGTGTCCCCCACGTCTCCCTGCCTGGGCAGCAGGCACAGCAGGGCCCCAGCCAGCTGGGCTGCCACATCAAGAGCCTCTCCTCTTGGACAGGACCCTGCTCCTCGCTGAGCTCTTCAGCTCACTCCAGCGTGATGAGCATCTCCATGGGCTGAGGACTCCCTGGGCAGGAAGCCTTTCTCTTTCCAAAGCAGTTGTCTCCTGCTCCTGTACTTCTTCAAAACTGTGCTAAATGCAATCCTGGTTTGTGCCAAAGGGAAAAAAAATAGGCTTTTTTTTTTCTTTTTCTTTTTTTTTTTTTTTCCCAATTAATACTTGTTTTTATTCATAGGGTTCCAGCCAGGTTTAATTACCAATGCGTTGCTTTCTTGCTAATCAACTCTGCAGAGGGCCTGGCTGCTACAATAGGAAGAGTGCTAATAATTTTCTATTCTTTTTGTTAAGCACCCAGAGCAAAGTAGAGCTAATCCCTCAAGCAAGTTAGTTGTCTTTTATGCATTTATTTTCTTTTAAACTTTCTATGTTAACTGATTCTTTATTTTTAATAAAAAGCGGTCTCACATTCTTACCTTCTCGTGCTGGAGAGGTTATAGGCCAGCTGCAAATTGAACTGTTTGCCTTGAAACACGTCAGAAAATTCAGAGAGTTTGCTCAGAGAGTGAGCTGAAAATTTGGAGCAGATGTTTGTTTTATAGGGGAGAGAGAGAAGAAAAAAAACTACCTCAAAAAAACCCCTAGTTACATTCTTGCTTTCAGTGAAATGAGCTCAGTCCCTTGGAGGTGGAGAAAAGCCATCGCCTGTGTAAAAGAAAAGAAATGAGCTGTAAAATATTAATGCAAAGTGGCTCTGAAGTGTGGCTCGTACTCGCCTCAGCCGTTTCAAGCACCAACCTCTTTTATTAGTCCACTGGGGCATAGCTTTTTTTAATTATGTTTTTTTGGGGGCCATTTGCCTTAAGCTGAGGAGCTTGGAGCTGTGAAGAAGCGAGCGAGCCAGAAATGGTTTTCAAGGATAAAATAACTTCAGAGTGACTCCTCTTGGGGTGCAGGATGGCTCTGCACTGCAGGTCCCCTCCTGCTCCAGCACCAAGGATGGATGCAGCCCCTGCAGTGGGCAGGAACAGCAGGGAGGTGTCTGGAGAAGGGCTGGGGTGGGAAGGGAGAGTGTGGCTTGTGACTGTCGGGATGTTTGAAGCTTCCTCTGCTCTGGGAGTTTCTTGACTGCAGGTTTTATGTCCCCCTTGCTGCTTACCAGGGCATTTGTGCTGCACACAAAGTGAGTGAGCTCTGCTCTGCCTTCACCTCCAAGCTGACACAGCCTATCCCCTCACTTCACATCCCTTTGTCGTTCCATTTTTACTCTTGGTGGCATCTTCCGGGAGGAGCAGGTTAGAAAACCTCTCCCCATGCAGTAAGGCACGTTACCTCCTCCCTTGGCATCTCAGAAGCTTCTCTGCAACCTGGAGAGCAGCTGGAAGTTGGCTGGCTGGGAGGCCAGTGTTCTCCTCTAGTACCTGCACCCACATCATCCGTCCATCTGGTTCCCTCCACTGCCAGTCAGCCACGTGCAAGGAATTGGCTTATGGGGTTCAAGCCCACTGATTAGAATGTGCTGGAGAGGTTCTGCAAAATGTTGGACTGATTATTTCTCACCAACATCAAGGGGCTGAGTTTTTTTCAGGGCTTGCCTGTTGGCTGGACACCATGTGTGGCAGCAGGAGCACCTGAGGGAGCTGGATGTGAACATCTGGGCTTGCAGGGTGCGTGCCAAGAGGTGCCATGCTCAGCTCTGTCACCTCCCAGGGGTCACCAGGGGCTGTTGTGTTGTGGGATTTTATACAGGACTTTCATGTGCCCCTCTCCAAGCTGAGGAGCTGGGCCAGCAGCTGCCCAGTGCAGGCTGCCATCCCTGTGCTGCTCTGTTTGAGCTGCCTTGCCTGCACGGAGGGGATGGGCACCCTTATCTCAAAGCATTTGCTGGGCTGTGTTATCTGATGGCAGTGGCTGCCCTGTGAACATCCCCAGGCCATGCTGGCTGTCCTTGTCCCCTGTGGGCAGGCGTGTGACCTCCTGCATATCTTACAGATTGCAGACACAGGAGGACAGGCTGCAGCCTTGCTGGGAGTCAGTGCTAAAGTCCCCGGCCCTGAGCAGTCCTGAGTCCTAGTGCTGCATGTGACAGAGCAGGCTTGGCCACTGAATTCCCAGGAGTGCAGACTTGGTGTAAGTTCTTTGTTCTGGCAACCTGGGCACTGCTCCTTGGCTGTGTCCTTCCCCTGCAGAGATCACAGGGGCTGCTGTGTCCTTTTGGAACTGCCCCATGTCAGAGTGTGCTGTGATGGGCAGCCTGGCCAGGGTGTAAAACTTGGGAACACTTGGAATGGAGCAGGAGCTCTCAGAACACACCCTCATTTGTGACTGCCTTACAGTTTTGGCTACACCACACAAACTTCTGCTTGAGTTGGAGGCTTACTGATGAGCTGCACTGCTCAGCCTGTGGATGGCAGCTGCAGAAACTGCTGCAAGTGGAACACGTTTGGCTGTGTCCAGCTCCTCTGTATGTGCCAAAATGGGTCCTGCTGGGGTTGGCTTGACAGGCAGTTTGTGCTGAGCGTCTCATCTCATCCATGGGACTGGCTGTGAGATCTCTGAGGTCAGCCTGTGCCTGCTGTCCTGCAGGGCTGTAGGAAGAGCCCAGCGCTGATGGTGGGCTGTGCCATGCTGGGTCAACAGGCCAACAGTGACACTCTGTGCTTGATACTGGGTCAGCCAAGAGCTGGGCTGGTGGTTTTGGGCTCAGAGGTGTGTGACAGTGGCTTTAGGAGCTGTGTGGCCTGGCAGGGCTGCAGCCAGCCCCCGTGCTGTGTCCCTGCTCCTGAGCTGCGGCAGGCTTTGTGAGACCCAGTATAAAGATCACAGCGAAGGAGGGTGCGGGGAGTTCAGGAAGAACTTGCAGCATGTGGTGAGGAGGTGTGGGCCTTTGAGCACAGAAACCCAAGCAGCTCTGAGTTTAAAAACCATTGGCTGCACCTTACCATGCAGTAGAAGGAAATGGGTGAAGTCAGTGGAAAAGAATTTTTACTTTTCAAATGTTCTTTGAGGTTTAAAGGCAGTAGAAATCAGAAAATTTTGAAGCTCTTACAACGCTTTTGAAAAGTTCCCCCATACATTCTCCCTTCTTCCCCTTGGCCAAACAGGCTTGGTGAGTGGATGGTGGAAGATGATGTTGGAATAGAGCAACTAGAGGGATACCTGTCTAGAGAAGGATGGAAGGAGACAGCAGCTCTGGGTGTTCCCCAGATGTTCAGCAGCTGTATGGAGCAAGCTGTGTGGGGATGCTCACAGAAACCTGTGACAGCCCCAGCAAACCTGGGAGGCTCCTCAGCTCTCTTGCTCGTGGGGGTTGCTGGTGCCCCACATGAGCTCGGTTTCACATCTAGCACATCCTCTGCCAGTGGCTGTGCCCTGCCTGCACGCGCTGGGTGAGTGATCTCATGGCTTTTCCTGCTCATCTGTTCCGCCGAGCGTGCTTCTGCTGCTGGAGGTGTTACATCAGACACTGCTGGGAGGGCATCTTCCACACCAGGGAGAGCCCTTAGGAGGGACATGGTGACAGCAGCCTTTCCTAGAGGGACTCTGCAGTGCTGGAAAAAGCTGTCCTTCTAAATGGTTTTAATTTTTCAGTTTTGAGTATTCTTACTTTGCACAAAGCACTGTGTTACGTGGGAAAAGCTTTCTGACATTGATTCGAATGAGAAACTTCCTCATTTCTGAGAATTTTCAGCCTCTTTGAAGATCCCCCCAGTCCTTGGAACTCTAGGCCAGGGCTGTCTGCTTCTGATCTGCCAGGCTCACCCCTCCTGTCCTGGGTGTCCTCATCTCTGAGCACCTTGCTGCCTCTCAATCTGCCCTTATCTGTTGAACATCTTGGTACACTGGGTGGCAGGAGGATTCAGCGTGGTGGAGCACCCTGAGCACCCAAACAGCCATGGGCTGATGTCCCCAGCAGAAGCTGGCCACTCTAAATCTGTACCAATCAGCAGAGCTTTAGGATGCTGCCAGTCCATACTCTGAAAGTCTGTGTGAATTTCAAACTGCTTTTTAGCTCTGTCTCTGCTATCCCTGTGGTCTGGTGGCTCTTTAGCCTGGTCTGGGGTCCTGAACTTGGCTGGCTGGGGAGCCATGGAAAGCCTTCCAGAATCTGGGATGGACCTCTCCCTTGTTTTCCTCCGCAGGTCCTCCCTTCTCTTTATAAACAGTTGTGGCTCTGAGGTTTTGGTCAGTCCCTTCTTGTGCTGTCAGTAGGGTGCCCCAGAGCATTCCTGGCTGTCCAAGCCAGGCAAACCCATGGTGCTGGTTTAAAATCATCCCAGGGAAGGTCATGGTCCAGCAGTTACCTCCTGTGATGTGGGATGTTGTGCTGTTTGCCCACTGGCCTTAAGGATGCAGTGGTCAAAAGCCACAGCAGAAGGGGCAGGTGACCTGTGCCTTACAGGTTGTGTTTTCTCCCCAACCCATTTAAAACACATTTATTTTCTTTTTCTTGGAATATTACTCTTTTTTTTTTTTTTTCCTGCCTTGAGATATGGAATCCCAGAGCTGTGCCGTCCTGTTTTCAGCTCACCTCCAGCCTTTATCCACATGTGGAGAGCTGTGCAGAACTCCTGCCCTCCCATTGTGGTCCTTTGGGAAGTGACCTACTGGCTGGATCCTCTCAGGGACAAGGGTTGCCTTTTCTGCTAGCTCCAGACTCCATCCCCAGGAGCTGGCTGTGTGCTGTGTCCCCTGCACAGCCAGGATCCCAGTCCTGGAGGGATGGCTGCAGGAGGGCCACTGTGCTCTGGGTGCCCCACAGTGATGCTGTGGATGCTCTGCTGCCTCCTGACTGTGAGCTGCTCCCGCTGTCCTGCTCTCCAGCTTTGCTGGAGCTCCTCTGATTCCCTGTGTGGTGTCCTGTGCTCCTCTCCTGGGACTGCCCTGTGCAGAGCCCATCCTGCTCCCTTGGAGCATCGCCCCATGGCAGGGCCACACCAGCCAGAGCTGGAAATCACCACATCAAGGAAGGCTGTGCTCCACAGGGACCCTGGGCAGAACAGCTGCTTGAGAGTCTTTTTCCTGTTTACTTGCTCCCAGAAGTGCTGATGGTGTGGTGATTAAAGGACACCCCCTGCATGTGCCTGCGTGTCCTTCATCCCTGCTCCTCCTCACCTCTGGTGGTGTAATTCTCAGCCCAGGGCAGATAACGGGGCTGGCTGCAGCTGGGGGCTTGGCCAGGCTGGGAGCAGGGAATGTCTGAGAGGACTTTCACCCCCTTGGCTCCCTGCCCTGGAAATCTGCACCCCATAAATCTGCTTCCCAGCTGGCAGGAGGTGGGGACTGCCTGGGTTTGTTTGCTGAGCACTTGGACACTGTCAGGTTCCTTCTTGGTGTGAGGCTCTCGTGGCCCTGGGCTCATCAGAGCAGAACACAGAGCCTGCTGCCTCGTCTCTCCAAGCCCCTGTGCTTGGATACTTGTCCCTCACACATCAGTCATCCACCTCTGGCTCCTCTTGCGAGCTTGCAGTCCTTGTCCTGTTAATCCCTGCCAGCTCACAGCCCTCCTCAGCTTCAGAAGACAAAAGAGCCATCCCTGGTTCCAGAGCAGACCCCAAGCAGTGCTAGGGCAGTGGGGACTTGGCTCTGCTTGTCTTTGTGCTCCAACAAAGCAGCAGAAATTAAATTTTTTTTTTTTTCCTCTTCCATGTCTCAAGTATCCTGTAGTGCCTTATGTCAACCTGTTCTCAAGGTCTTGCTGCTAGTTGGAGTATTGTCCCTGTAGTCTCCAGCAAGCTCTGGGGCATGTTATGAAGAGGTCTAGAGGTGAGGGAATTAAATTTTTGGAGCATTGATATATCAGGTTTCATGTGAACCATGGAGCAGGTTGGAGTACAAACAGGAAGAGGCCTCTGGTTCTGGGGACCAAATAAATCCCAGGTGAGGTAATTTAAAAAAAACAATCCCAAGTGATTTCACACCATCACCATGAGCTTCTGCTTCTCCCCCATGAACTGAAAATGCTGTCACCTGCCAGGGGTGTGTGGCTTGGGCAGTGTCTGCTCAGTGCCTGGGCATCTTCAGCTGGATAGTGCTGGAAGGAAGCTCCAGCATTCCTGCTCTCCGTCTTTGCTGGTTATCCCCCAAAATCTTTCCTTGGCATTGGAAGGTGAAACCAGCTCAGGGGTGTCCCATCCTGGTTAGTGCAGATAAAGCAGATCTGGTGGAAAGGGAAGAAGAGAGTCACTGTTTCCATTTCTAACCACATTGGGACAGGTTTGACACCAGCTGCTCTGGTAATTTGTGTCTGGTTTGTGTTGGAGTGGGTAGAGGTGACTCAGGGGGAGAATCCAAGGAGGAGGTGACAAGAGGAGGTGCCTCCCTGCATTTCTTGGTTGAGATGATCCAGCCCATGGCCTCTCTGTAGACAGTGGCACAGAGGGAGATCCAGGGCAGGGCACACATCTGGGAGTCACATCTGTGCTCTGGCAAACACTCAGCCCTGCCAGTCTCAGAACAGCTTTTGAGTTGAGCATGGGGTAGGAAGAGGTCAGGCTGTTGTGGTGAGCTGGAACAGCTCAGCAGCAGATGGGATCTTTATCCCATCCTTCTCTTCCCAGCGTTGCCCTCACAGTGCAGAGTTGAAGTGCGGTAGGGACAGGGACACTTCACAGCCACTTCCCTGCTGCCCACTGAGGGTCCTGGCCAACCTCTGGTCCTGGCACCTCTGCTGTAAATTGCTGTCACAGAAACTTGATTGCATTGTCTGGTGGGGTGATGAACTGAGTCCCAGCACTTGAGCATCACTGACATTTGCTGCCAATATGACAAATCTCTTCTGTCCTTTGGTTTCACTCCTCTCCTTTGTGCCCTGTCCTGGGGAGAATGTGTGGTCACTCTGGTGTCCAGTTGCTTTGTGACAGGGCATGAAAGCTGGGAAGGCACCTTTGTTGAGTGCAGAAATCCCCAAAATGCTCCAAGGAGGGCTTGCTGCTGTTGGACACTCAGGTCCCCAGATCCACCTCTGCCAGGGGTTCCTCACTGGCCCTGCCAGGCTGTGAGCTGTGCATCCAGAACTGCTGGATTGCCACATCTGCAATTCTGTCCTGCTTGATTTCTGCCAGTCTGCTTGGTCCCATCCCCTTCCCCTCTCTGGCATGAGCACTCTGGCTGGCTGAGAGCCTGGGTTCATCAGTGACCCTGTGAGGTCCAGGAGAGGGATGCAGAGATGTTGCACAGAAGGGTTCCCTGTTCAGCCCTTCCATGAAGGACACCTGCCTGCAGAGCAGCTTCCTTGAGCCTCTCACCCTCTTCCATGCTGAAACACAGTATGGATTGGTGCCTCATCAATCTGTCCCTGCCCACCTGCGACTCTCCTTGGAGCTGTAAGGAGATCCTCCCTGGAGAGAGGAAGAGTGGCAGAGGCAGGAACTGTGCTCACAGATCTTTATCCCATCCTTCCTCCATTTTTTTCTGCTCCTTTAAGGTCATTGCGTTTCTCACCCAGGCAGGGCTGAGGGGGGTGGAACCTGCAATGCCACGCAGAAGAAAGGTCACCTTGGGGGGATGGATTGTGGAGCCTTCCCTAGACAGGCTGTCCAGAGCACCAGTGCTGAGCTTCCCCTTTCCAGATGAGTCAGTGGAACTTTGTGCCTCTCAGACAGGGCAGTGACTGAAAGGTCTCTGCTGGCCTGATTTCTGGGATAGGGACACCAGC
Organism: Sialia sialis; assembly: GCA_009812075.1. Taxonomy (NCBI): domain Eukaryota; kingdom Metazoa; phylum Chordata; class Aves; order Passeriformes; family Turdidae; genus Sialia; species Sialia sialis. The sequence goes on along the minus strand of VRYO01000116.1, from coordinate 2,058,535 downwards.
ATCTTCAGAGCAGCAAAAACTGGGGCTTTGCCTCAGCTGGAGCGGCTCTGCCTCTCTTTGGGGTGGAAATGTGCTCCTGTGTCCTGTATGGTGACAGTGCAACAAGTCCAGGGCTCTCAGAGGTGCAGCCATGTGGGAGTGGGTACAACCAGCAGCCCTGGATGCCCAGTTTGGGATTTGGTACAAAAACCCCACAGCTCCACAAAGACAAAATTTCCATGGAGGACAAGAGGGAACCCCAACACATTCCAGGAGGAGGATTGCTGGAGCCCTTGCCTGGCATTTGCCATCTGCTGCCTGTCTCCTTCAGCTCCCCACCACTGGCTGTGGGCAGAGGCCATGAGGTAGCAGCATCCTGCTTTGCTCACTTGGAGGATCAGCTTTGGTTTTTTACTCGTATTTTCTTGCGGCTGAGGGTGAGGGGAGAGATGTGCTCATGATAACAGATCAGGCAGCTGCCAGCCCACAGCTGCCTCTGCTTCTCACATCAAGAGCATGTTCAAGAGCTCTTGAAGGCCACCTGCATGAGGCTGATGCTGGGAAGGCAGCCTGGAAAGAGGTCTCTGTGCCCTGTAGAAGCAATGTCTGGGCAGGACCTCTGCCTCCCTGCTCCAGCCCCTAAGGTGGGAAGTGTGTGTGGTGGAGGAGGGAAGGGCTCTTCCTCACATCCTCCCCTCCAGCCCGCAGTGATGCAGGCATCTCCTAATCTCCCTGCGCATCTCCTGCAGCTTCCTCTGCAGGTGATAAGGATTTTGGAGGGGGGAGTGGGGGAGGGAGGAAAAGGAGCTCAGAAGCCACAGGGCATGTGACAGGGGACACAGCAGAGGCTGGGGCAGGAAGCCCCGGTGCCCACAGAGCAGCCAGAGTGTCCCCATGGCACTCCTGGGCTGCCCAGGGCACGCTGCTGGCACTGCTGCAGGTGCCACTTCCCGGGTGATGTTTAAGCTCTCTGCCAGATCCTCTCACTCCACAGGGATTGCTGAGAGGTGAGGCAGGATCTGAGTGGGGATCCAGGCTATCCCCAGACACCCTGGCTGATCAGGAACTCCCTGTTGTTCCATCTCCAGCACACTGAGCTATTTTCCCCCCAGCATCTCCCCTCCCAAGGTGCTTTTGCATGGATGTTGCTGGTAGTGATATTGAGACAGTTGCTTCATAGCAAAATCCAGTGGCTTGGAGCAAAAAATCCATTTTGTTGGCATGGGTAACCTGAGACAGAGCTGAGCTGAGTCTGGAGGGGAAAACAGCTTTACCTGCTATTTACTATTTTATTTAATAAAATATATTTACCTGTATCTTCTCCTGAGGCAGAAGTACCACCTGCATCTTGTAGCAACAAGAGCAATGGGACTCACTGATCCCCTGGGCACCAGGATGTCCTGCCTGGAACAAGGGAAGTGAGAGGATGTTTTACAGGGATTTGAGTGCTTAACTCAAAGGGCAGAGTCCCCTTTTTAGTTCATAGGGGGTGAGGGATGCTGTGGGGCACAGGGTTTGGTGATTGTTGGCCTCTGTGGATGCCTCAATGCCTCAACCATGCTCCCTGCCCTCTGAAAAAGCAGTTAAGGTCAAATGAGAAGCCTCTCAGCTGGTTTCTTGTTGTCCTGTCTGGATAAGGCATCTGCTAATGGCCCTGTTTCTTCCTCTGGAAACCCGAGCAGCGTGAGGGGATGCGGTAAGCTCATCTCCGAGCAGGGATGTGCAGCTCACCAGCCCTGCCTGCTCAGCCTGGGGATGAAGGACAGCTCTGTGGGATGCTCTCCTAATCGGCTGGGATGATGCAGAGGGCAGGAGCGCCCTTGGTGCGCTCATCAAGGAGCCACAGCGTGTCCCAAGAGCCACCTCCCTTCCTCCCCCAGCTCTGCTCTGCCTGGCTCCCCGGCAGGGATGGGGTGTTGGGCCAAGCCCAGGGCTCCACAGACAGCGAGGGCAGGATCAGCTCCGGGCTGGCAGGTGCTGAGCGCCCTGGCCCCCGGCCAGCCCAGCACTTAGAGCTGGTTCTGAGCTCACCAGGGACCTGTGGTGGGGTTTTGTTTTCCTTGCAGGCGGTGTTGGGTTGCAGCAGCAGGGGCAGGGCTGCTGGGGGGATCAGCTGCTAGGTGCCAGCAGGGCAGCTGAGCCAGGATGCTCCTGAGGGATGCTCCTGAAGGATGCTGCAGCTCCACTGCTGGCCCAAATTGCCACTTCAGGGGGCTCTCACTGAAAGGTGGCACTGCTTTACTCTCCAGGCTGTTGCATAATAGAGTTTTCTTGTGTTTTTCTCACATGCACATACATCTTTTTCCTCTTTCTCCCTGGGGGCCACCTGACCCTCCGGTGCCCTGTGCAGTGATGGGAAGCCTGGGGATGACCACATGGCTGTGCTCAGTGGGATCCACAATGCTAAATAGCAGGAAGACTTTTTGTTAACCTCTTTTTCTTTGCCAGAGTGAGTAGGCTGGAGGCTTTCCCGCTGCCCCCGGGCAGGATCAGTCCATGTCAGCCAGCTGAGGTCAGGCTGGGCTGGCAGTGACCCCTGGCTCTCACTGCACCATCCCTCCCCTGGGAGACACAGACCCAGCAATGCCTGTTGAGGGGGTGGGTGTTTGCCTGGAGGCTGTCCCTGATAAACCCATCCTGGAAAGTAATCTGGCTAAATGTTCTTTTTTGTCAGCTTTTTAAAAATGTTCTTTAAATTTAACAAGTTTTCCGTCTTTCCGAAAATCCTCTGGAGGTGGCGATTTTGCAACCCTCAGAGCCTGTTCCAGGCTGTCCTTATCCTAACACGTTACAACACCCTATCCATCAGCGGGTAAATGAGGCTTGGATGAAGGTTTCAGTTTTAAATGACTTCAAGGGTGGATCTGGTTTTCATGTAACCAGAGGGTAATTTGGTGGGTTTTTTTCTTACATGGTGAGGGAGGTGGATCTGGGGTCAGCTTTTTCTTTCTGATGCAACCCTCTCCTCCTGAAAGGAGGGCTCTTTGCCCAGAAATGTGACCCTTTTTTTTGTATGTTTTTTTTGTTTTTTTTTTCAGCACTGGAGGCAAAGGGAGGGCCAGGCTGTTTCTTCTGGCAGTGGGCTGTGGGGAAATTTGGGAGGTTGTGAAGGGCACAGCTGTTTGTACAGGCATGGGATAGCTCAGTGTGGAACCGTGTGGGGAGCTCAGAGCATCTCTGGGCTGGATGGGCTTTGCTGCCTCCTTCCTGGAGCCTCTCCTGGCTCCTGTCTGCACACCCACCCGCCAGCGCTGGAGAGGAGCCAGCCCTCTCCAGGCCTCCCATCTCATCCCTGCTCATCCATCCCTGCTTGCTGCTGCTCCTTCTCTGGGGCATCCAGCTGTGCCAGGCTGCAGCAGGGTTTGTATTCCGTCACAGAGTTTCCCTCTGCTATCGCTGCAGGAGCAAGTCCTTCCTCTCTTGCCCCATCCCAGGTGGGATAAGGAGCTGTTTGTACACTCTGCCTCCCAGCACGCCCTGTGAGAGGGCAGCTCGGGGAGGAGGAGATGGGGCTCACCTTGGTGACAGAGGGCTTCCCTTTGGAGGGGTTTCCCCAGGTCACCTGGCCTTGTTCCCCTGCCTGGCTGTGTGTATGGACTGTGGAGCTGGGACCCCTCCAGGTGCTTAAACTCTGTATCTTTGCCCACATCCTTGACAGGCCTTTCCTAGCAAGGACTGAAGGTGCAGCCCCATGGTGGGGACACAAGGGTCGTGTCACAGAGCCTGTGCCACCACTGACTGAGCACTGACAGGTGCTGAGTGTGGCAGAGCCTCCAGTGACACCTGGGCTAGAGCAGAACCCCTCCAGCCTCCTTTCCCTGGTGGTCCCAGTCCCACAGCAGCGGGAGAAGGCTGGAAGGGAAGCCTGGTCTCAGCCCTGGCTGCTTGGGAACAGTGGCATTTGTGCTTGCTGTGCTTCCTGCTCAGAGTCACTTCCTTCCAGCTGCGAGGGGGCCGGGAAGGTGTTGAGGCAGCGGGTGGGAGAGGCTGCTCTGCTCTGTGTGGTGAGAAGGCGGCACAAACCAAACGCCAGCACACACAGGCAGGTTTGGGAGGACCAGAGAGCAGCAAGCAGCTGCAAGCATGCGTGGGCTGGAGGTTCCTGCCTGATCCTCACAGAGGCTGCCCTTTGCCCTAGGAATTCCCTGCGTGCTTTTGGCCTTGATAAGCACCTCACTTGCTCCAGGGCTCTCTCCACTGCGTGGATTTTAGGTATGCACTGTGTAACAGCAGCTCTGCCTCACCAGGTACCGACCTGCTGGTGCTCTGTGCAGGGAGGGGTGAGCACAGGGCACAGCCAGCACTGCAGCATCCCAAAGTGCAGACTGTGCTTGCAGTGTGGTGCAAAGGCAGGCCAGGAATATCCCAGCACCTTCCTCTGGTAGTTACTATAAAATATTATAAAATACTATGAAGTAGTAGTATGAATTACCATGAAAACCCATCTGTTTTGGTCAAACCCTTTATCCTCCAAGGACAGGATTAGCCTTCAACCCCCATTGTGCGTGTCCTGGATGCAAAGCCCTGAACTGTGATATGGGTTTTTATGGGTTAGAATAACCTGCTGTGTCACTAAGGGTATGAGCATAGGGGTAAGGTTATGGCAGGGCATGCTAACGTTTGAACTGCCAGACAGCTCCTTTCCAAAGGGTAGATGATGCCTCAAAAAGTCACACTTGTGCTTATTTTAGGAAGTTTGTCTGTCCTTCCTTTGCAGTCCCAAGGAACTGGGTCTTTCTGTGCTCTTGTCACAACTTGAGCTTTGGAGGGTTATTAGATTCATAGAATATCCTGAGCTGGGAGGGAGCCACAAGGATCACAAAGTCCAACTCCTGGCTCTGCACAGGACACCCCCACAATCTGGATATGTCCTGTGCCAGGCAATGAGCAGGCTGCCTCTGTCTCCAGATGCACCCCCAGTGCTGCAGGGGAGCAGGAGCCAAGAGAGGATCCCACGTTCTTTGTGCTTTACAGCTCCTCCCAAAGTCAGTCCCTTGCTGTGGGGTTTGCAGAGAGCATCATCTCTCATGATGCAGTTTGGTGCTGTTGGTGGCTGCTGCGGGTGATGAGCAGGTCACATTTCTGTCTAGTTTTGAACTGCACTAAATAGAAATGAAAGGCGAGATGATCCACAGTGAGTGCAGTAAGTGGAGTTTAATTGGGATGAATTACGTGCCAGGTTTGCAGTAATCTCCGTCCTGCATTGCTCAGAAGCATCATCTGCTTTGGAAATGTGACTCACAAATGTTGTTATTTGATTCCCACGGGCATTTAAGAAACTATTTTTCCAGGAAGCAAAAATTCTTTGGTTTGGGTTGGGTTTCATTTTGGGTTTTTTTTTTGCCTTGCTGCTGCTGTTGTTTTCTCTTTGTTCTATGGCAGTAGGAGTCCTTTCCCAGAATTTCCTCTGGGGAGGCCAGTGTCTCTTCAGCTCCTTCTCCTTGCCCAGCTCTGATGCTCCAGCATGCTCACAGCTTCCCCTTCCTGGGGATCTCTGTGGGGTAGACATTCAGGCAGTTTTGGGGAGCACAGAGGTAAATGGGGGGTGCTGGCTGGGGAGACCCCCTAGGGAAGCAGTAAGAGGGGGCTGTGCTTTCAGGCTGCAGGCTTGGGGCTGCTGTCATGTAATAGTTGCTAACCCAGCCCTAAATCCACTTCATCTGTGCCCTTCCTTTTCCAATGCCGTGGGGATTGCAACCTATTCCCCTTTGTCTTCCCTTTCTCTTAGTGGATATTCGTGAGATCAAAGAGATTCGTCCAGGGAGGAACTCGCGGGACTTTGACCGCTACCAGGAGGATCCGTGTTTCCGACCAGAGCACTCCCACTGCTTCGTGGTGCTCTACGGCACGGAGTTCCGGCTGAAGACCCTCAGCCTGCAAGGTAAAGCTCTTGTGACCTCGGGGTTGTGCCAGACAGGTGCTGCTTGGGGACAGAGATAACTCCCAGCCCTTGGGAACTGAAGGAGGAGGGAGTGGGATGTGCAGGGGCCAGCCACATCCATCCCACAGGAGGGGAGCCAGCCAGAGCATCTGCATGGGGGAAACGTTACCAGAAAGGGGATGAAGCAAGGAATATGGCACACAAGGTGCTGGGGATAGTCCCAAGAGGTTTGGGTTGATGATGAAGTCTGTGTGTCCCCTCTTCCCACTTCTCCTGTGCATTTTCCACAGCCACTTCTGAGGATGAGGTCAACATGTGGATCAAGGGGCTGAACTGGCTGGTGGCAGACACTCTGAGGGCACCCACCCCCCTGCAGATTGAAAGGTGAGGAAAACCTGTCCCTTTCCTGCACTTGTTTTCTTTTTCCTCCTTCCTGTCTGTTTTGACTGGAAAAGGTGAGCACAGTGTCATCTCATTCCCTGTCTGAGCTGTGCTGACCCAGCACTTCTGCCTCTGCACTCAGGGCTTCATCCTGCTGACCCCAGAGTCTGATCTCATGCATCAGGGAGAAGGAGTTTTACCACAAATTGATGTTTCCATGTGTGCACAGCCTGTATTATCTGTAGCACTTCAGTGCAGAGGCATTTTTAAACTTGTCACCTGTATGAAAACAGGGTAGGCTGCCTCTGCAAAGGAGCAGAGCTGGGTTCTCTGGTGGGAGGGAGGGGTGTGGGAGTGGGTGGTGTGGCACTGAGCAGCTTCCAGAGAGGGATTGGAGCAGGGGCTGAGTGTTGAGGAGCTGGGGCTGAGTGTGTGCCTGTTTGTGCCTCCCCTCGCAGGTGGCTCCGGAAGCAGTTCTACTCCCTGGATCGCAACCGGGAGGACAGGTGAGGAGGGAGGAACTGGCACTCGTGTTCAGGGAAGGGTTTGAGCTGGAAGGGTTCACCCTTGACTTAAAATCCCTGCCTCTGGATATTTTGTTGGTTTCTTTAGGCTTTCAGAGCTCATTTCCAAGGAACCTTAACCCAAGTCCCAAACTTCCCTGGCTGATTTTACTGAATGAAAAAAAAAAAAAACCACCAAAAAACAAACAAACAAAAAAAAAAAAAAACATAAAAAAGCTGTCGTGTTTTCCTGACCTATTTCTCAGCTGTTCAGACCCAGTAATACCCTGAGAGCCCACAGCTGTGAAACAGCTTCCCCCCACCTGGCACCACCCGAGGAAGCAGGCATCAAAGAGCCAAGAGGCGGTTCAGGGCACCCCACCAGGGCTGAACTGGGTTGTGTTTGTTACTCTCCACCCTGTTTGTTCTGTTCTCCTTTTCTGAGGCCCATGAGGCCATGGATCATCCCACTGCTTGGCCTCTGGGGCTCTTGAATACTTAGTGTTGTTCTAGCAAGTAAAATGTCACGCTTGTCATGAGGAGGTAAGGGAAGGGAATTGGGTCATGATTCACCATGAGATAAGGGAGGGGACATTTTCCTGTTGGGAAGGTGAGTTCCACCGTGCTCTGCTCTCTGTCCCACTGCCATCACCAGTTTTCCAGCCGCAGTGCTGGCTGCCAGCCTGCTCCTACTGAGCTGCTCCTCCTTTTATCCATGGGCATGCTTGTCCCCTGTATGTTAACTGAGCCCATTAACCTTTCAGCATTGATTCCCATGTTAATGTCCTCCCCTGGGGGCATCAGTCCATGCCCCCCAGCTGCTGTGGAGCACGTGGGTCCCACCTGCCCCTTTTCCCTGCTCTGATGTCCAGAGAGAGCTGATTGCAGAACATTGGGGTCCAGAGCATCCTCTGCTTTGTCCTTGTTATTTTGTCCCCTCCCTGGACAGCCAGCCAGGAGATAAATTCAACCTGCCAGGAGCAGGGTAAGAGTGTGGGGCATGGGGAAGGCCCTGCTGCATTGGACGTTTTTGCCTTTGCAGTGATTTATGCTGTGGTGTGATGAGAGTACCACTGGGTGCACAGGGATTTTGTGGAAGAAGGATAAATCCTCACAGAGGCAGAAAGGGGAGAAGAGGAGCTTTAATCTGTTGCAGCTGCTCTGCATAAGCCACACACCTTTCACATCCAGGCATGGGTTGTACACACAGTGGTGACTGGGCACAGTATTTCCTAATTCTGCAGAGGAGAGAACTGAGGCAGATGCAGGGGTAGCTGTGTGAAGTTTTTGGAGGAGGAGTGCAGGAAAAGTGGAAATAATTGGTCCTTTTTTCCCCTCTGGTTATGTAGTAAAACCGATGAAATGGCATTCCAGCAGTACAAAAAGAGATTGCATGTATAGATCTGTCTGCCCAAGGCAGGTCAGCAGAGCTGACAGCCAGCCTGTTGCATCCTTGTTTCTATTGATATCATCTTTCTATTACCATTTAGAATTAAGGCATCAAAATCCAATATATTCCTTACCTGTCATCTACAGGGAGAGGTTTCAGTGCAAAACCCTTAACTGGGAGAGCTGCTGCTCCAGCCCAGGCAGTGAGAGAAGCAAAACAGCAACAGAGAAAGATTTGGGGTCTTTCCATTTTACAAACATTTTACAAGCATGTGTTTTCTGCAAGGTAGAGGCAACAGCTGTGGGACATACACATTTCTTGGGTTAAATCTTGACCCTTTTGAGGCATTTCAGCATTAAATTTAATGTCACTGAGCTCTTTGCTTTTGCTTCTCATCCTGGAAGTGGGTTTTCAAAGGGAGCAGTGAGTTGTGATTTTTAAAAAAAAAACAAAACAACAACTTGCACTCCATCCTTGATCCTTTCCAGAACAGATAGGGTTTTGGCAGCTGCAGGAATGATTCTCAGCATTTGTGTGCCCCATGCCTCTTGTGCTGGAACTCTTTCTTCTCCCTCCTTTCCGCCTTCCCCGGCTGGGTGCCTGCATGTCCCTCCCAGCACACCAGCAGATGCTGGCTGTTTCCACTGGCTGCTGGGCCTTTGGGTATTTGTTTTTCCAAGGGAGGTTAGGTGGAAAGAGGAGGATAACAGGATGCTGGGGTTTTTTTCCTAACTGCTGTGGAGAGTGTTTCACCTCTGGCCAGGAGAGCTGCCCGTGGCTTGAGCAGCATTTACAGCCCTGAGGGGTGGCAGGGGAATGTTTCCATCTCCTGTCAGAGGGCTGGGCCTCTGGCCTGTTTGTCATGAAACCTTAAAAAACTTCTGTATAAAAAATCAGTTTATTTTGTTTTTACTTTCTAGTCTGAAAATATTACCGAGCTGTTTATCCAAGGTCTCCAGCACTTTAACATGATGAATAACACACAATAAATAAAATCCTTCCGTACCCTGTCCTCCTCCTGTAGCTGAGAGGGAAATGCTGGTCACAGCTTTGACAGCCTTGCTCTTGTCACATCAGCAAGCAGGGCTGTAGTCCAGCACCTCCTGTGAAACAGCTCAGCATCACCAGAGCTGAGTTTCGGCTCCAGCAAGTCTCCAGGGATGGCTGCTGCTGGTTCTGCTCTTCCAGCCCCTCCTACTCTTTTTCCATGAGCTTTTCTGCAGTCTCATGCTGTCAGCAAGGAGGGATTGCTGCTGGGCAGCCCTGGGGACTCTGTGTGTCCTGTTGGGGGTCCCAGCTGCTACATGCTGTGGTTCCTGACAAGGGAGGGCACCCCTTGTTGTACTCCTGGCTCACTCCAAACACTTCCCTGTCACCTAGTACCCCTGCCAGGAGGGTCACACAGCACCCTGCACATGGCTGTGGATGCTGGGTGCATTGGAGAAGGGAAGGGGCAGGATCTCCTCCCCAGAACACTCACTCTGAGCCCCAGGGTACCCTCACCTGCCCAGGGAGGTAGAGGTGCAGGAGGAGACACTGGTACTGGGTGTGTTGCTGACTGTACAGCAGTAGGAGAAGGGGAGGCTGGGGCCATTTCCCAGCTTTTATCTTTCTTTCTTCTTTTTCTGTTCTGCCAGTGAGTGGCAGGACACTGCAAAGTCCTTGGAGGGCTGGGTGCTGGCCTTGTGCGCAGCACAGGAGCTGGGCCAGGTCCTGCTCTGGCCATGTGTGTCCATTCCCCAGGCTCTGAGCCCAGGAACAAGGGCTCTCTGTGTCCTGCTGGCTGCCCAGCCCTCGTCTCTGCAGCGCCTGACACCAGCCGGTTTCTCCCTCTCCATCCCTCCTCCTTCCTGTGCTGTTTGAGATCACCCTGCTCTCAGGGAAGAGTGTGAAAAAGATGTGGGTCACATGTGAATGCCAGCAGGCACCTGGGTTAAATCTCCTGTGCAGGACCTCTTCCCTGGTATTTTTATATTTGCACCCCAAAGCCATAAGGATTTCCAGACTTGCCCCGTGCTTTGTGGGGTGGGGAGCATCCTGTAGGATCCTGTGTTCCCACGTGCTCAGTGGGGGACAGAAGCACCATCTGTGATTGCAGGGGTGGACTCCCAGGACTTGCTTTTAAGGCAGCAGCTGCCAGAAAATGATTGGAGACAGACCCCTCAGCTTCTAAATCCTGCAGATGAGAGGCATCCTCATTTTTCCTTGCTGCAGGGCTGTTGCCCCATGTGGGGACAGCTCTGGAACGGGAAAGGGCAGCCCAGAGCTGCTTCCTGCCTGTCTCTGGCTGCTGGGGTGTGGGATCCTGCTCAGGGGGGACACTGGAGCTTTCCCTGGATCAGAAACCAGCACCTTGGGAGAGGAGGGCTTTGGGGAGCACAGCCACGCTGGCTGCTCCTGCCTGCAGAGTGTGTGGCTGGGAGAGCACAGCTGGGCACAACGTGGCGATGCTGTGGCTGGGGACTGAAAATGCCTTTTTTCCTCTCCTTAAGATAAAATTAGCTGAGTCCTAACCACTTAGAGAGCCTGTCCTCCTCCAGCAGGCCAGGGAGTGGGTTTGGGAAGGGAGCTGGTCACCCAGCATCCATGTTGGGGCACAAATATTTGAAAAATGCTTCTTGCTGGTCATTGATTTAAAGCAGTGGGTGCTTCCTGTCAGCTGTGGCATCAGCTCGAGTGGGCAGAGGGTGCTGGGCTCTCCCTGCTCTGTCAGGAGCTGTAGGAGCAGTATTTGACATGCAGATCTCTCTCTGCTCCCCACATCTTCCCCACTGTTCCGGGGGTCACGCACCCATCCTTGTCACAGCTGATGTCCCTTTGGGCACAGCCTCTCTGTGCATGTGGTGTTCCAGCCCCAAGGTGGGACCCCTCCATCCCAGACATCCTGAACACGTCTCTCCTCTTTCCCCTGCTGAGCCAGGATCTCTGCCAAGGATCTGAAGAACATGCTGTCTCAGGTCAACTACCGTGTCCCCAACATGAGGTTCCTGCGGGAGAGACTCACGGTGAGTGTGTGACCCCTCCACTCCCCCTCAGCACCAGGGACCCTCTGCAGCCCATTGCCTGCCTTGGAGCAAATCCTGGTGCTGGTTAAACTCCCAGGGAGTGTTTGCATATTGCAGAGCCTCCCAGCCTTTCCTGGGAGGGCCCCCACCCACGGTGGTGACTGAAGAGGTGCCAGCTCCCACTGGGTGCCACACCCTGGCCCATTTGTGGCCAGCACCCTCTCCTTACCCCACCCTGCCTCCCACACTCCCCTCATTGGCTCCAGTTAAGGGCTGGTGCTGGTTGGAGTGCAGACCAGCTACCAGGTCCTGCATCCTGGCTTTTGCAACCCACTGCCACTGAGTGATGCTCTGCCAGCATCACCACTGACCTGGGGATGAGGGCTCACCTTGTGATGAGCAGCTATTCCTACCAGCACAGAACTGTGAGGACAAAGAGGGAGCACGCAGTTTGGGTCTTGTGGTTTCCAGACACTTCAGATACTCTGGGCAAACAAAAAATCAAATTATCCTTTTGTAAGTATTCCAGTAAGTGGTGACACTTTATCAATGTGGTGATGCCTTTGTGTGGGTGAGCTTGGGGAATTGTGGAATTCATTTTAGGATGTGCCTATGCCCTGGGCACTGCATGATCCCGCTGGCCCCAGCAGAGACTGTGGCAGATTTGTTAAGATTGGAAAAACCGTCTAAAATCGTTACCCTGCACTACCATTTACACTAAACCATGTTCCGAGGTGCCACATCCACATATTTTTTGAACATATTTAGGGATAGTGACTCCATCACTGCCTGGGCAGCCTGTTCTAATGCCTGACCACTGTTTTCATGAATTTTTCAAAATGTCCAATCTAATCCTCCCCTGGCACAACTTGAGACCATTGTGCAGGAGGCAAAATTTGGACAGATCTTGGCCTTTTTCTCCCCCTTTTTTCCCCAGGGATACTGGTGGGAAGAGACATTCCTTAGGCCATGCAGAGTTCCCTGTGGCCTCTGTAAATGCTCTGGCTTGGTTGCTTTTTCAGGACGTGGAGCAGAGGAACGGGGACATCACGTACGGGCAGTTTGCACAGCTCTACCGCAGCCTGATGTTCAGCGCCCAGAAAACGGTGAGAGCTGAATTCTCCAGGGGAGAAACCATATTTGTTACTGGGCATTCCCACTTAATCGACTTTTTAACCCTGCTGCCCCTGGGGTGAGCTCATCTCTTGGGAGTAAAGCAGTTACCGAGTGCAAACCTAATGCTTGTGCTTCTTCTTTTGCAGATGGATGTGCCGTTCTTGGACAGGTGGATAATTCTCTGTGTTTTCTGGGGAAGGGGCTGCTTTCTTTTGCTCCATAACATGCTTTGAGGCCTGCAGCAGCATGTTGGGATGAGGCATCGTGCACTCCTGTTCCCGTGCTGCCTGTGGTTCTGTGCTCTGAGCAAGCATCATTGCTTCAGCTCAGGGCAGGGAGGGCTCTCTCCCTCCCAGATATCCCAGTGGGATGCAGATCAGGTCAGTTGCTTGATGTGATCAGACCTTGGGCCATCTCCCAGGGATTATGCTCATGGTGGCTGTAGAGCCCTCCCCACCCAGGCAGTGCCTCTGGTGCCATTGCCAGCTGTGCCCTTCCCTGCCCTCTGCTCACCTTGGCTGTGATAGAAAGCTTGGATTTAGACACAGGAGATAAAGAGTGAATGACTTACTGACTTATCCAGGTAATTCCCAATGGTTTCCTTCCTTTTTTTGCTATAACCACAGAAAAGAGATGTCAGGACCCTCAGCAGACCATTTGGCTCATCCCTCTGCCCAGGGCAGCCAGCACTGCCCAGTCCACTTTGGATTTTGTGCTGTTGGTGCCCAGCATGGCCCTTGGCTGTCCATTGTGACTTACAGCAGTCATGGACCAGTCTTTTGAGATTATAATTTACAAACAGTTCTCTTCTTAATCCCCCTGTCTTGCCTCCATGAGTCCATGTTCTCTGTCCTGTCTGCAGTCACCTCCCCAACTGTCCTGTATCTATTTAGTTCTTTACACTCAGGTACAAGCCAGACCCTCTTTTTTTTTAATGAATCTGATGGGTTTTGCTGTCCTTCACCAGTTTGATGTTACCATGCCCTTGTCAGTGTGAACCCTGCACTGCTCCTGGAGTAGTCCCTGGTTCTGAGATGTGGAGATGTGTTTGCTCTCCTCATCTCTCTGCTCACCCCACTCTTCTCCTTCAGTGCTGCATGCTCAGGGCACATCTGGCTGCCAGGGAGATGGCAGATGGCATCTCCCATGATGTGCTGCACTTGTGACTGAAGCTTCTCTCTCTCTGCTTGTCAGGGGTGGAGAAAGGTCTGAGCACTTCAGGGTGTCGCTGCTGGAGCTGCAGAAGTTTCTGCTGGAGTACCAGAGGGTGAGCTCAACACAGTGTGGGGAGAGATAACGGGGTAGGCACTGGTGACATTAGGGGTCCATGCTCTGAGGGCAGCCTTGCTGTGGAGCTGGGATGATTTGGCTGTGGCTGCTCTGCCTGGCACAGCACATCCTTCTGGAGCTGGAGGTGTTGTAGAGCAAGTGCTGGCAAGGGCAAACCTGAACTCAGCCAGGCACCCTGGCCAGAAAAGGAACCAGGAGATCTGGGAGGAGTTGGGGGTCCCGGGGGCAGGAACCGATCAGGGGAGGTTAACCCCAGTCCCCGTCACTGGCTGCTCACCAAAGGTTTGCTTCAGCCAAGAAGTCATATCCTGTTGCTCAGGTGGTGTCAGCAGTTCTGAGGAGTAGCTGATGGATTCAGCTGCTGATTCTTCAATTTTAAAGCAATCTTGTGTCACTTAGCAAGCACAACATGCGTGTGCAGGCACCAGCAGTGCAGTTGTGGGCAGCACAGACCCCTTGGCTCCTGTCTCATTGCTGCTCTCCTCCAGGAGGGCAGGGCTGGCTGGCAAAAGCACTGCCAAGGCTGGTGGTTCCTGCTCTGCCCTGTCCCCCCTGCCACCTCCCTGCCTGTACCCTGCAGCCAGCAGGGAGTTAACCTGTGGGGAGATGTTTTGGTGGCTAATGAAAGAGAGCCAGGGAGAGAGAGCCAAAGGAAACAGGGTTGGCTTCTGCTGCTGAAGGAGAAGGGATGGCAGATGTGTACAAAGGAGCTATCAGAGAGAAAAATGCACTGCATTGAGAAAATGAAGCGCACTCAGAAGCAGGGCAGATTTCCTCCTTGTGTGCTATCCAGCATTTGTGCTGACAGTTGAGTTCCTGGCAGAGATGGTCTTGCATCAAAAATCTCCTCGTTAGTGGTTAAAGCTTCAGACTGGATGAGCTGCATGTGGTTTGCAGTATTACATTCTGGAATGGCTTATGTTATGTCTCCTCTGGGCTTTGCAGGAGCTCTGGGCTGCAGATACCCTTCAGGTACAGGAATTCATGTTCAACTTCCTGAGAGACCCTTTGAGGGAGATTGATGAGCCTTATTTCTCCCTGGATGAAGTAAGACACCTTGAAGGTGGCATGTGTGGAGTGGGGTGACACAGGGGGTGACATCCCTGGTGTGATGTGTGCTGTAGTGTGACAGCTCTGCTGTCTGTGCAGGGTGGGGGTGCTGGAAGGTCACAGCTCCTGTGAGATGGACATGGTTGGCAAGGGCAATGGCTTCTGGGCTGCCCTTTTGTGCTGAGTGTGTGCAGCTGGGAGTACTCACCAGGCAGCTCATCTGGAGAGGAGAGAGCCTGCCTTTGGCTTAAGGCTGCCTTGGGATATGTAAGGATCTCTTCAAAGCAAGAAGAGCTGAATAAAGAATAAAACCAACTAGAGATGACCGTGCCACTGGCACTCTGGACTAAGCCAAGGTCCTTTGACCCAATGGCCTTAGTAAGCTATTGCCTGCCATGTGAGCTGCAAAATAAAATGCAGAGCCATTAATTTGTCTCTAGCTGGGTCAGAGGGTCTGGCACACAGATACGTGGCAAAGCTCAGTGGGTGGGTGGCAGTGCCCAGGCTGTGGTCACTCAGGCCCCTGGCTCAGGTTCTGGTGTGCTGTGGGGCGGCCCTGGTCAGTCTGTGCTGGATGTCTGCTGGCACAGAGCGGGAGATGCATGTGAAGCTAAGCCACAGCACTGGCTCCTCTGCATCATTAACACGTTTCTGTTTCTTCCTGAGCAGTTTCTCACCTTCCTGTTTTCCAAAGAGAACAGCATCTGGAACTCGCAGCTGGACATGGTGTGTCTGGAGAACATGAACAACCCTCTCTCCCATTACTGGATCTCCTCCTCACACAACACGTAAGGATGAGGGGAGAGCTCTGTCCACCCAGCTGCTCTCAGCATCCTTTTCTCATGCCAGGGTGGGAGAATCCTGATTTGCCTGGTTCCAGTGATGGGTCAAGTAGGCTTTTCCAAACCAAGGCCAGTACATCAAAGACCTTCCTCTTGGTGCCCCACTCCTCCCTTCTGTCATTTATGCATAAATGTTTTGCTCAGACATTGTCAGCAGCACACATCTGCACAGGTGCCTTCATGTCCTGAGCTGTCACTCTGGTAGTTTCTCACCATTAGCAATGTCATTCTGCGGAGCCTCTCAGGACAGATGTGATAAATCCCATCAGGCTGAAATTGGCCATTTTCCGCTCTCTGCTGCTAGAATAATTTTGCAGGAACTGCTTTCTCTGCAGACAGGATCAGTCTGTGCTCTGTGTGTGCTAACCCAAATTTAAAGGACTGAGAGCCTAAGCCAGCTGAGCAGCCCTGAGGGCAGGCAGTGAGATCCTGTGTGCCTGCAAGAGCTCATCTCCCCCTGCTCTCAGGCTTCAGGGGGGTCTTTTGCTGATTTTGCTGTCTGAGGTTTATCTCAGGAGCTGGGGCTGCACTCAGAGCAGTGCTGGCAGCCCCTTGCAGCAGGGGCAGAGCCGAGCCCCTCACCTGGGCAAAGTGGCAGGTGTGGAGAAACACCACTCCCACCATTCCCACGTGGCAGAGGCAGGTCCAGCAGAGCCCTGTGCCACAGTGGGCTGGTCAGTGTGCTGATGTGCTGTCTCACCTGGAAGGTACCTGACGGGGGATCAGTTCTCGAGCGAGTCCTCGCTGGAGGCGTACGCACGCTGCCTGCGCATGGGCTGCCGCTGCATCGAGCGTGAGTACCCAGCACTGCCCTTCTCATCTACCATCACAGCAGCTTGTCTGCTCAGGGGAGGCTTTGCAAGCAAGGCAGAGCTCAAGGCTGGTGTGGCCAGTGGCAATGTTAACAGCATGATGTGCAGAAAGAGCTGAGGCCGTTCGCTTTGTGGGACTGGGTGATATGTGCCCAAGGTTTTGGTCCTACAGAAAGATCAGGGCTTTCACTGGTCACCTCACTCCTTTATTGCCTTCCAGTCCCTTTCCCAGCAGCACTTAGCTCAGTCCATCTCATGCCCATGCCTTGCCTCTGTTACAGCCCTTGGGCTGAGTTTCCCCTGTGGGTCTCTTTCAGTGGATTGCTGGGATGGTCCCGATGGCATGCCGGTCATCTACCACGGACACACCTTAACCACCAAGATCAAGTTCTCTGATGTCTTGGTCACTATCAAGGAGCATGCCTTTGTCACCTCTGAGTGAGTATAGCAGCTAGCAGAGCAGACAGAGGGTGCAGCCAAGGCTGTAGCAGGGTGAAGCTCACTTCATCCAGAGCTGCAGCAGAAGGCCTGGATGTGGTGGGAAAAAAGCATGTCATGTCTCCCAGCCAAAGGGAGATCTTTCCCAGAAAAATGTTGTGGGATGGAGGGCTTTGGGTAAACCCCAGTAGTCTGCCAGTCCTTCTCCACCCTGTGCACTCGTGAAGGGTGGCTACACTGGGTGCTCAAGGCAGCACAGATGGCTGTTGATGCTCCTGGAGGGCACAGAGGCCAGGCTTTGAGACAGAGCCCAGGAGTCCTTGGTCCCATGCTGGCTGTGATGGCTCTGCTCCTTCTCGCAGTTTCCCCGTCATTCTGTCCATTGAGGACCACTGCAGCATTGCTCAGCAGAGGAACATGGCTCAGAATTTCAAGAAGGTCTTTGGGGACATGCTCTTGACCAAACCAGTGGATATTTCTGCTGATGGCCTTCCATCTCCAAACCAGCTCAAGAGGAAGATTCTCATCAAGGTGAATTCCCTTGCCCAGCAAAGCTCTTAAGTGAGGGAAGGGAGTGAGGGTGTGGGACTGAAGGCAGCTGCCTTTGGAAGGGAGTGGTTGGCAGTGTAGGGGTGGAAGTGGAGTTCTGATGCTAAGAACAGCTGGACACAAGAAAGCACTCCTGCTTCAGAGAATCTGCTGGGCAATGAGCTCAGCAGATGGGTGCTGCCTTTCTTTGGGGCCGTGGGGGTGTTGGTATTTTTGCTTCAGGAATCACCTTGTGACTTCAGTGCTATTTGATGATCTCTGTGGCATGAGTCTTGTTTATTCTAATCTGGAGGATCCCACTGCAGCAGACCTGGGCTTTTAGGGCTGTTCCCCAGGAAATCTGTGCTTTTTGGGTGCCTGACCCCCTCTCTCATCCCACAGCACAAGAAGCTGGCAGAGGGCAGTGCTTACGAGGAGCTGCCCACATCTGTGATGTACTCAGAGAATGACATCAGCAACTCCATCAAGAATGGGATCCTCTACCTGGAAGACCCCATCAATCACGTATGTCTGTGCCATGGTGCCCCAGTCCCTGCTCTGAGGGCTCCATCAGTGACCTGGTGGCTCTGTCAGGTGCTGTGTGTGTGCTGGGAGGAAGGGCTGTGGTGCCAATGATTGAGGAGGCTCTTGGTCTGTCTGATTTTTCCAGGTGTCCCTGAGGGCTGGAGGCATTTTATGCTGGCTCTCTCTGTGCTCTTCCGTAGGAATCTCCTGTGGGCCTTTGCTAGAGGCAGAAGGCTGAGCTAGAGGGAGCTCTGGGCCAAGGCACTGCAGCCTGTGATTTGTGCTGCAGGAATTTCTGGAGATGGCTGTGCTTCCAGCCCTGCCTCCTGCCAAGTGCCTGCACACCTGGCACACCTAAGCAAGGGTTTAGCTTTGTAAAGCACCACTGTTCATCACTGTGTGCATCCCATCTTCAGCAGCTTTACTCTGCTGAGGATCTGTCTGGTGAAGCCATATGCAAATGGAACAGGGTATTTTTAAAAATGAAGTGCAATGGTAAATCCACATAACCATTCTGATATGTTCACCTCAGATTGCCCCTGTCCTGAGTCCATGCAGACTTTTCTTTTTGCATTGTTTTGCTCTTCCTTTGGTCATCTCCTTTTATTAAGTTGGAGTGTTTGCAGTGTGATTTGTCACATGCTGGCCTTTTTGCTACTGATAAATCCATGCTTCAGATCTGGGGGATGTCTTGGAAGCTCCTGTGACTCACTGGAATCAGTGTTGGTGGCTGTCCTTTACAAACCTGATCATCCCTCCCTGCCTGTGCTGGTCAGGAAGAGATGATCCCATGGGTGGGTGGTGGGCAGTGTGGTGCTTCCCCAGGGGTCTCTTTGCCAGAGTTTGTTTCCTTGCAGGAGTGGAACCCACATTACTTTGTGCTGACCAGCAGCAAGATCTATTACTCTGGGGAGACAACCAGTGACCAAGGAAACGAGGATGAAGAAGAGCAAAAGGAGGTGAGAGCTCTCCTTTGTGACTCAGTTGCTCCCTAAGGAAAGGACTTGACTGAGCATTGCTATGGCAGCTGACTTGAGGGGGAAATCCTGTGGTGGGAAGGATGCTTCAGGAACTCCTTGTTCCAGCTGGAAGACTACTGAGCAAAGCAGACTCCAGTAACCCAAGGCAATGGCTTTTTTGCCCTGCCAGGTGAGCAACAGCACCGAGCTTCACTCCACAGAGAAGTGGTTCCACGGGAAGCTGGGTGCAGGGCGTGACGGGCGGCACATCGCGGAGCGGCTGCTGACGGAATATTGCATCGAGACAGGGGCTCCTGACGGCTCCTTCCTCGTCAGAGAGAGCGAGACCTTTGTGGGAGACTACACCCTCTCCTTCTGGTGAGAGCCCTGTGCCAGTCCCCTGCTCTGTGTCACTCTGGGGGTTGTTTCCTTGTGACATTTTCTTCAGTGGTGGGGCTCTGTGAGCAGTTTGTCCCGTGTTTCTGTGCCCCAGCATCATGTCAGCTCCCTGTCCCAGTGCAGAAGGGTCAAGTCTCTTGGGATCCTTATGCAGTTACTCTCCTGTGGGGCAGGAATGCCATGTCAGGCTGGATCTGTGCCAAATCCATGGACAATCCTGGCTTACCCCCTGCTGTCCCTCCCTGTTCCACAGGCGCAACGGGAAGGTGCAGCACTGCCGGATCCACTCGCGGCAGGACGCCGGCAGCCCCAAGTTCTTCCTGACGGACAACCTGGTGTTCGACAGCCTCTACGACCTCATCACACACTACCAGGAGGTGCCACTGAGGTGCAATGAGTTTGAGATGAGGCTGACAGAGCCAGTGCCGCAGACCAATGCCCACGAGAGCAAAGAGTGAGTGCCTGTGGGCAGTCAGGACACTGTAGGAAGCTCTCCCAGATCTCTCCTCAGCCATTCCTCCCTTGCTGGAGCTTTCTGGTCCCCACTTTCTCCCCATGGAGCTCTGTCACTGCAGCCGTGCTGGCCAGCTTCATTGTTCACGGAGCTGAATGTCATGGAGACCTCCGTGCAGGGCACAGAGCTGCTGGGTTTGGTTGGGATGCCCTCGCCCATGCCACACCTCACCAAGGGGCTCTGATCCTGCCTGCCCCATTGCAGTCCCTGAATTCCTCTGGAGGATTCAAGGAGCCTTTTAGGGGCTGGAGGGGAAGCCAGGTGCTGTGGCAGCGGTGTGGGATGGGTTGGCAGTGTCTAACCTGTGCACAATGTCTCCTGGCAGGTGGTACCATGCCAACCTCACACGGGCCCAGGCTGAGCACATGCTGATGCGGGTGCCTCGTGACGGAGCCTTCCTGGTGCGCAAGAGGAGCGAGCCCAGCTCCTACGCCATCTCCTTCAGGTGTGTCCCTGCGACCAGGGTGCTGGAGGTGGAGCTGGGATGCTGCAGTGTATGAGAGAGCAGGAGAGGTGCCATCAGCCAGACTTGAGCCTTCCCAGAACTGCTCTTGCTCTGGGATGGCTTTTGAATGTGTCTTTGAGATCCTGCTCTTTGTCCCATTCTCCAGTGGGAGATGCCTGTGCTCGGCCACCACACCAGGGGCACTTTTCCTTGGCGTGTTTGTTTTGGCAGAGACCTTCTCTTGACAGGTGCCAAGAGCTTCTCCCTGTGTTTCCTCCCTCCAGGGCAGAAGGCAAGATCAAGCACTGCCGGGTGCAGCAGGAGGGCCAGACTGTGCTGCTGGGCAACTCTGAGTTCGAGAGCCTGGTGGACTTGATCAGCTACTACGAGAAGCACCCGCTGTACCGCAAGATGAAGCTGCGCTACCCCATCAACGAGGAGACCCTGGAGAAGATCGGCACAGCGGTGAGTGCCGGAGCCAAGGAATGATGGACAGGTCATTTTTGAGCTGGTGCCTTGAGGTGGTGGTGTGTGAGCCATCTCTGTGCTGTGCAGCCCACACCTCTTGGGGCTTCCTGACACTTTGAGTGGACTCTGTGCTGCCCCTCTGAGCCCGGGCTGCTGTTTGCTTTGGTCTTGTGCCTTCCTGGGGCACTCTCCCACCTACCCCAGGGTAGGGAACCTTTTCTCCTGCAGTTGCTGCTGTGACCACTGTCCCTTTGCCTCCACAGGAGCCGGACTATGGAGCTCTGTACGAGGGACGCCATCCTGGGTTCTATGTGGAAGCCAACCCCATGCCCACCTTCAAGGTATGCTCTCACTGTTTGGCACAAAGCAAACTGCAGGCTGGAGGGTTTAGCAAGGGTCTTTTTATTTTCCAATAGCTATATTAGTTTACTGTATTAGTTTACACACATTTCTAGACCATGAAGAGAGAGACAATGGAGGTTGACCCTGCAGGTTCCCAGGCTGGGCTGCCTCTTGTTCTGAGCTCTTTAAAGTAAGCCCATCAGTGGCTCTTGGGACAGAGGAAAGTGGCTGTGTGGGGCCATACCAGACTTATGAGCTCTGCTTTGGCATAAATGATTTGCTCTGCAGGGTGTCACTAGGGTCTGGCAGCCTCTGGCAGCAGGGCTGGATGCTGCCTGCGTGCACATGATGTGCCTCACAGTCCCCCAACAAACACATCTGTGGTGGGAGGTGATCTCTCATCCTGTGGGCTCGTTGTCCACATGTCCATTCCCTGCCCAGCCTCATGGGACCCCTTCTCATTGCAGTGTGCAGTCAAAGCCCTGTTTGACTACAAGGCACAGAGGGAGGACGAGCTCACCTTCACCAAAAATGCCATCATCCAGAATGTGGAGAAACAGGAAGGAGGCTGGTGAGTTGGTCCTGAGCCTCCCTTTTCCCAAGGGGATGTGGTCAAACCTTACTGTCACCATCCACACGAAGGTGTGTCCACTCTAGGAGTGGGTCTATCTGGGGATTACCCATGGGCAGCACAATTCCAAAGCCTCACAAACCCTAAAAGCAGATGACGGAAGAGCTGCCTGTTCCCCTCCCCACTCAGAATACTCTGGGGTCCCATGGCAGGTGCTGACATTGCCCCTTCCCTCTCCTCCAGGTGGAGAGGAGATTATGGTGGCAGAAAGCAGCTGTGGTTCCCTTCCAACTATGTAGAGGAGATCACTAGTCCCACCAGCCTGGAGCCAGAGCGGGAGGTGAGTATGGCCATGAGTGCAGCAAGGAGGGTTTGCACCCCTGCTCTGCCCACTGTGCCCAGCACCATCCTGCTGTGCTTCCCTCCCAGCAGCAGCTGGATGAGAACAGCCCCCTGGGAGACCTGCTCGGAGGTGTCCTGGACGTGCCCTCCTGCCAGATTGGTGAGTGCCAGGAGGGACCTTGCAAAGGCCCTTGAGGCTCCTCAGCCCCTCACTCCCTGCTTCCTGGGCTCCATCTGTGGCCAGAAATGGAGTTTCCTGTAGATGTACAGTGCTGGGGTAGCCATCAGTGCCTGTGCCTGTCTTCTCCCTTCCTCCCTGTGCAGGGCTTGGCTCAGCCCCTGCTGTGACCTTGCCCTCTGCTCCTGTCCCACGCAGCCATCCGCCCCGAGGGGAAGAACAACCGCCTGTTTGTCTTCTCCATCAGCATGTCCTCAGTGTCACGCCTGTCCCTGGACGTGGCGGCCGACACGCACGAGGACCTGCTCGACTGGGTGAAGAAGATCCGGGAGGCAGCTCAGACAGCTGATGCCAGGGTGGGTCTGGGTGGCAGGGGAGGAGGCATCTCCTGGCCTCCTGGGTTTTCCAGGAGCTGAGGAGCAGGTGGAGGCTGGGGGGGTGGTGAGGTGACAGCTTGTGATGGGTGGCAGAGCACTTATAGAGATGGTAAAGCCACAGCAGTCTTGGACAATGTGGCAAAGGGTGGTGGCCACATAGCTTGAGAAATTCAGGCTGGATATTTGGGAAGATTGGACAACAAGGTGGGTGCTGTAGCCTCAGGAACTGGGAGATCTCCATCTGTGGAGGGTGGCAAGGCCTGTGCCAGTCCTGCACCTGGCAGGATGTGATGTCCCCCACGCAGACCTGGCAGATCTGCTGGTGATCCCCACAGTGTGGGCAGGAGCCACACCAAGCAGTGAGGGTCAGCTTATGAGCTGGGCCATCCATCACTGCTCCTACCTGGCCTGACACCCCTCTCACCCTCTCTTGGCAGCTCTCTGAAGGGAAGATGATGGAGAGGAGAAAGAAGATTGCCCTGGAGCTTTCAGAACTGGTGGTCTACTGCCGACCTGTGCCCTTTGATGAAGAGAGTGAGCATCTGCTGAGCTGGTGGCCATCACAGGCAGTCACTGTGTTGTTACAGACCCTGTGGTGTGCCCCAAGGGGCTGCTTTGGCTAGATCTCAGCTGAGGCTTTGTGCCAAATCACCAGGTTACCTTGGAGCTCTGGGTAGCTCCAGAGGGTACAAGTCCTTTTCCCTGTCCCTCTGTTGATGGGGTCTGTCAGCACCCAGAGCAGCTGCTGAGAGTGGGGCTGGGGAGCATCATGCCTGATCAGTGGGAGCTGTGTTGGTGCTCTCAGTCACTGGTGCTGGGCACCTGCAAGCACCCGCTGGTGGCCAGGGGTGAGAGGATGGGCTAGGAAGGAGCTGGGGTGGTTAAATGTCAGCAAAAGGAATGTCTCCTGGCTTACACAGTGCTGTCCCCTCCCAGAGATCGGCACAGAGAGGGCCTGTTACCGAGACATGTCCTCCTTTCCTGAGACCAAGGCAGAGAAGTACGTCAACAAGATCAAGGGCAAGAAGTTCCTGCAGTACAACCGCCTGCAGCTGTCCCGCATCTACCCCAAGGGCCAGCGCCTCGACTCCTCCAACTACGACCCCCTGCCCATGTGGATCTGTGGCAGCCAGCTGGTGGCACTCAACTTCCAGACCCCAGGTGAGGGGGGGCTGGCTCCTGGGGGTGCCCTGTGCCTCCTCTGAGCCCCTGCTCCTGGCACATGGGGTCTTGGAAGGGCTCTGCAGGCAGTGAGACCTGGGTTAATGTGCTCCAGAGGGCTGGACTGAGCCACGAGAACAAGATGAAATGGAGAGGAGGCAGGGAGTTCTCCCAGGTGCCTGTGCCATGAGAACAAGATGAAATGGAGAGGAGGCAGGGAGTTCTCCCAGGTGCCTGTGCCATGAGAATGAGATGAAATGGAGAGGAGGCAGGGAGTTCTCCCAGGTGCCTGGTGACAAGCAGGGAAGGTGCCAAAGGGGATGGTGCAGCCCCAGGCTTGGGACACGAGCTGGCTGCATGGTCTGGGTCCAGCTGGCTGCTCTTCTTGCCTTTCCCCTGCTTCCATTCCTGCTCCTGCCGTGCAGCCCAGCCTTCCTTTCCTGGCCTTTGCCAAGCCCTGCTGTGAGCCTGTTCAGCTCACCGACACACCAGCAAATGACCTGCCTCCTTTTTCCTGCTGGCGTTTTCATTCCTTCTGTGAATTCAAGCATCTCACAGAGAGTTTGGCAAACACTACAGTCAGCACAAGGAAAGCTGAAAGAAGCAGGAGGAAAAGAGGGAGGTGACCCAGGAGCACTGGGTAGTTGGGCAGGTCATGCATGAGAGAGTCACCTCATGGCCCCAACACAAGCACAGGCTGCAGTGGGGACACATTGCTCAGCATTGGCAAGGGATGAGCCAGATCTTCTTGCTAAGGGCTTCCTTTGAAGCATCAGTGATGGGGGTGATGATCTAGATTGTGAAAAGTGCACAGCTCTCCTTCATCTCCTGTATCTCCTGCCTGTGCTCTCCAGACAAGCCCATGCAGATGAACCAGGCCTTGTTCATGTCCAGTGGCCAGTGTGGGTACGTCCTGCAGCCCCCCAACATGAGGGATGACATCTTTGACCCCTTTGACAAGAGCACGTTGCGGGGTACAGAGCCGCTCTCCATCTCCATTGAGGTCAGTACCTCCTCCTGCTGTGGGGGAATGCAGGGTCACACCCTGGTGCTTGTACCAGATTTGGGGTGAGGGAATGGTTTTTCTGGGCTCCTGGCTCTGCCTGCAGCTCCTCACCCCTCAGCCCCAGGCTGTAGCACAGACTGGGAGAGCCCTGGCTGAAGAGGGGCATTCACAGGGTGCTCTGAGGGTGCCTGGAGCAGGAGTATCCCTGGATGCTCCCCCCAGCACTCCTCCTGTCCGAGCCCCAGTGCCAGCAGATGGCATCCACGAGCCACGGAGGTGGCATCCCTGTCCCCAGAGCCTGGCCAGGACTGCATCCACAGGCTAGCAACACGAGCTGTGCCTTATCCCCTCCTTGTCACTCAGTTGCTCCAGGCTCGATGGTTCCATTCCTCCCTGCTCATGGCTCCTCAAGGTCAGGGCAAGCTTTTCAGGTCATTTCTGTGTTGTGCTGCTGATGATGATAAAGGGAGGGGAGCCAGAGGATGGGTTGTGGATGCTTGATGATTTTTTTTTACTTCCCTAATGGTGGAACTGAGGCTGGATTGTTCCTGTGTCAGCTCCCAGAGCTGCACAGCAGAGGCTCTGCAGGGACATGGGACAGCTCGCCAGGCAAAGCTCTTGGAGGGTGCTGCCAAACCAGCTGGCTCTCATGTTTGGACCAGCAGGGTCCAGTAGCCTGTTCAGGCCTTCCCTGTGGTCTCAGAACCAAGCTATGGGTCAGTCTCCTTTGCCAGTGCCCTCAGCTCATTTAGACCTTGGGGAGGATGTAGTGGAGATCCCACCTTTAGGTACTCACAGTTTTGTTTGCAGCCTCCTCTGTTTCAGAGTGATTTCACCTAGAAAAGCCACAGCCCTTCTCCATGAGGACACCCCATCATGTACCCTCTGCACCACTGATCCTGTGCCCAGTGTCTCCTTAAAAATTGCCTCCCCTTCTGTTTTCCAAGCTCTTCCTGCACCCCAGGATGTGGCTGCCACCACCAAGTGTCAAGAGTTGTGCCATAGCCAGTCACTGTCTCCTTTAAGAGACAGGCTCAGCCTCTCGTTCTCTGGCAAAAGTGCCTGCTGTCCCCAGCAAAGGCAGCTTTCATGGATGGAGAAGCCATCTCGAGCCCAGCGTGACTCAAAGCACATGATGCAGTGCTGGCAGCAGGTCCTTCCCCTGCAGCAGCAGCGTGCCGACAGCACGCTGGAGCGACATATGGCCACAGGCAAGGGGGAGCTGTGATTGCTTTCTCCTGTGAGGAGCAGGTTGTCATTTGTGTGGAGCACAGCCTGTGCTGCAGACACGAGGCAGAGCAGCTCCTTTTCTCCTTGCACCAAGGCAGGAGGGCTGAGAAGTTTCACCAAGGACGAGGGGTCCAGTGTCGTGTCCCAGCAGGGAACAGCTTGGCTGGGAGCCCAGCTCCAGCTTGGCAAGCTGGGGGAGGGATGCTGTGGCCCAGGGCTGGCTGTGCTGGCAGCAGACAGGAACCTGGAGCAGTTCAGCTGCTTTTTTTTATAGCTTACAAGTCAAACTGGGGATCAAGAACACTATAGCAGCTTCCAGAGGTGGGTGCTATTTCTCTCCGAGATGCTGGGCTGGGCTAGGCTGTCAGTGCTGCTTCTCTCTCCAATCAGCAGGGCCAGGGAATTGGGAAGAAAGTGTCTTGGTATGCAAACACATTTTTTCCCTTCTGTTCCTGTCTCTTACCACGTCTCTCCTGCTCTCTGCTCAGGTCCTGGGGGCCCGGCACCTTCCCAAAAATGGAAGGGGAATCGTTTGTCCTTTCGTGGAGGTGGAGGTGTCTGGTGCTGAGTACGACAATGCCAAGCAGAAAACAGAGATTGTGGGTGAGTGGGGTGGTGAAGGGAAGGGAGAGGGATGCAGCAGCACTCTGATCCTGGTGTGAGCCCTGGGTTCTGCAGCAAAGCCTGGCACTGAGCTGGGAGCTGCCCTCGTGCTGCCCCTGAGCCCAGCATCAGCCATGGGGGCAGTGGGAGGACTCAGTGGGACTGACAGCTGTGTTTTCTGAACAGCTGACAATGGCCTGAACCCTCTCTGGACCCCGAAGCAGTTCCACTTTCAGGTCAGCAACCCTGACTTTGCCTTCCTCCGCTTCGTGGTGTATGAGGAGGACATGTTCAGCGATGAGAACTTCCTGGCTCAGGCCACCTTCCTGGTGAAAGGCTTGAAGACAGGTGAAGCACTTGTCAGGGAATGGGGAGTGGGGTCATGGTGGTCCTCACCAGTTCACTCTGTTAGCCAGGGGGATGCTGAGATGGCAGGGTGCTGTTGGGCCCCAGGCTGGCCCTCCTGTCCCCATGACAGGTCATATCCCCAACTAATTAAAGGAAGGCAGAACCATTTGCTAACAGCCCTTGGGGCTACCTGCCACTTTGAGGGAAATTGGGCGGTTTGGAGAATCACAGACTGGTTTGGGTTACAAGGGACCATCTTGTTTCAGCCCCACTACCATGGGCAGGGACACCTTCCACTGTTCCAGGTTGCTCCGAGCCCCATCCATCCTGACCTTGGACACTTCCAGGGATGGGGCAGCCACAGCTCCTTGTGGCAGAAGAGAAAGAGTCTTGTGGGAGAAAGACCCCCTTGAGTTGTGTGCCAGGGCACTGACACCTCACCTGCTGGGCAGTGAGTGACACCAGGGCTGTCTGTGCCATAGGTTTCCGAGCTGTTCCTCTGAAGAACAACTACAGTGAGAACCTGGAGCTGGCTTCTCTGCTTGTCAAGATAGACATTTTCCCTTGCAAGGTGAGACTCTGCACATGTGAGGTGACCATGCTGCAGGGCTGAAGAGCAGAGCCAGTGAGCCCAGCCTGGCCCTGCCCACACTCCAGCTGGGGCAGCGAGGCTCAGTGGTGCCTGTGGAAGGCTGAATTCCCAGTGCTGCTCCATAGTGATGCCCAGCAGGAAAGCAAGCACTGGGTTTGCCTCCTGCAGCAGGCAGGGTCCTGCCTGCACTGTGTTTCACTTGTCTGGAAATCCCTTCAGCAAGGGCTGGAGGAGGCAGATTTGTCACAGTGCCTGTCTGCGTTCCAGGGACATTGCAGCTCAGGATCACAGAGCTGGCTGGCCTGGGGCTGTCCCTGTTGGCATAAACGGAGGGCAGGCTCCTTCTGAGACAGATGGTTCTTTTATTTCTTCATTTAAAGTAGTGCTGGTGGGAGCCAATGATGGCTGTTAGAGCAGCTGTACATTGCAAACCCCAAGCCCCCATGAGCCCTGGACACCCTGCAGGCTGCCAGGGCCCTGCACCACAACTGCCCTTACTACAGGATGTACACTTTGACATCACAAGCCCTTGACTACAGCATTTTTTCCTCATCCAAGCAGGAGAATGGTGAAATAAACCTCTTCAATGCTTCATCCCTACGGGAGCGAGCAGGAGATGGCTCCAGCCAGCTGCTGGCAAGCAGAGGCAGAGAGGGGTCCTTTGAGTTGCGGTACCAGCAGCCTTTTGAGGATTTCCGTGTGTCCCCAGAGCAGCTCGCTGACCACTTTGAGAGCCGGGAGCGAAGGTGAGGCCACTGCTCATTCAGCATTTCCCCTGCAGCACAAGGGCCCCCTGCATTTAGTCTGGCTGGAGGCAGATGAATACAGCCTCCCCCTAGCCCACAGTGGAGCTGCAGCCTTGTTTGCTGTGTGCAAACCCTAAATCTGAGCTGCAAGCTGTGCCAGTGCTTGTGGGAGTAGGGTGGGACAGCACAGCTGGTGGCAGTATCCATCTTGGGGAATGTGGGTGACTTGAGACCACCAGAGCCTTGTCCTTGGTCATGCCACGGTGAGGCTGAGCCGTGTCCCCTGTCTGTGTCCCCTTGCAGGGT
The DNA here is from genome assembly GCA_009812075.1 of Sialia sialis. Lineage (NCBI taxonomy): Eukaryota > Metazoa > Chordata > Aves > Passeriformes > Turdidae > Sialia > Sialia sialis. Next base: position 2,030,208 of record VRYO01000116.1, on the reverse strand, counting down.
ACTGCGGAGGACCCGGGTCAACGGGGACAACCGGCTGTAGCCCATGGCGGGCGAAAGCACCTCCAGTGCTTGTGAATCTCACAGCACGCTGTGAACTGGTTTCTATGGAAACGGCACTGCTATGGCCTACTTTCAGGCAGCTTTTCCAGTTTCTCTGCTGAAGTGTGTTCAAGTGGAGAACTAAAAAAAAAAAATAAAAGTACTGGAAATAAACCCCTAACCAACCCCAAGTACCCACCAACCTTCACCACGAAGCCCTTAAGAAGTGTGTCGGTGCGGACAGGCTGCCAGAGGTGAGAGACCAAACTGTCTGCAATCACAAGAAGAGATTTAAAAATCCCCATCCAGCCTCTGGCATCACTGTAATCCAGAGAGGGTGTACAGCTGCCGGAGCCTGTGCTGTGTTTGTGCCCAGAGCTCTGGGCCAGCTGTGACTGCAGTGACCACGGCAGCACCTCTGTCTGACCTGTGACACCACATCTGTGTAGCCACTGCCGAAGGGTCCAGTAGTGAAACTCTACATTTACAGGGCCGCTCTAGCTTTAAACGACAATAAAAGTGTCAGTATTACGTGTGTGCTGGCTCGGGTGTCTGGTGCTGTGCAGGCCAGGGCAGAGCTGAGGGGAGGCTGCACTGCTCCCTCCTTCCTCCTGGTTTAGGGGAGGGAAATAACCAGACCCAGGTTTTATGCTGTTCACTCAAAAGGGTAAAACAGAAGTTGTGCTCCAGCTGCTTGTGCTGTTCTGAGGCAGCCTGGGGACAGAACTCTGGGATGAAGAAGCAGCCCTAGGGTGGAGGTGTCTGGGATCCTGCTGGGACACTCACTCATGGCCCTTTTCCCCATGGAAAAGGCGTCATTCTTGTAAAATAAATGAGGAGGTTGTGATGGAGCACTCCCTGCCCAACAGCTGGAAGGCAGGCACAGCATTTCCTGGGCTCTCCCAAACCCCAGTGCAAGCACCAGTCAACTCACGTTTGTCTTTTACGCTCTTTATTTAGGAACAACCAAAAATGTCTGGTTTCATTTCAACAAACTGTACAAGCAAGCTCTTCCCCTCGCCCACCCTCACATCCACATATACAAAAGGAAGGGAAACTTGCCGTTCACTTCTCAGAAGTGGCATTGTTGCTACAGGGAGTTCTTGCCCTCAGAATAAGAGCAGGTAAAGTCCATAGCACGTACAAGCTACCCTAGCCCTAATAATAGCTACAGCCCACAATCACAGGCAGCTTCTTTTTTTGTTTCCTCTTTAAACCCTTTACCAAAAGTAAAAACTATTTCCTGTTTCACACGATTGCCAAGGTGACCATTTAAAATTGTGGTCTTGAAAAAAAAAAAATAAAAATCCAAAGTAACAACCCCCCTGGAACCCCCCACACCTCCCCGGTACAAAGACATCTTTACACAGCAGAGCTCTCACCCTGCTCCCTCACTGCACCGGCCACCCTTATGAAAGGTCCCGTTGCAGCTACAATTACATTTTCCTTTGGATAAATCCAAGCAAAAAATCCAGGTCATTCAGCACCAGCATGATTTCTAAATAATAATAATTAAAAAAAAAAAAAAAGACAAAAAAAGAGACCCCCTTAGGCTGACTTTGTGGTCTGCTGAGAAACAAAGTGATCAACACGCTGTTCCCAAAGTCTCTCTTTTAGTGCAATGTTAGTATGTGCAAGGGGAATCACAGCCACGTACCCATAACACCACCACGAGCCAGATGGGGCAGAAAGTGCAATTTTAGCTAGAAGTTTTCTATGCCAGGGATTCCTAGCCCAACCTTCACTAGCACCAGTAAGCAAGAATCCTACCACCACCTTCCATCAGTACAGGGAAAAAGGGGTTTTAATTGTGCCATCAGAATATGCCAAACGTCAGCCAATAGAGCACGTGGGCCATAACAAAAAAAAAAAAAAAAAAAAAAATCACGGCTTACATAACAGAGCTCCCTTGCTCTGCTTTAAAATTTTGTGATGCCAATCCAACATTCCTGGCACACACCACTGCCAGTAAAACATACAGCAGAAACTAAATTTCCCAATAAAAAGAAGAACAGGGATAGCCTGCAAGTGCCTCTTTCCCCTCCATGTGTTGTGTTGCCTGATCTTACCCTGCTGGTTTTGGGATCAGCTGAGAAGTGACACCAGAGGTTCACAGGTGAGCTGAATCACATCAGGACCTTGACTGATTCGAAGAGAACAGAGCCAAAATGATCTGGGCAACAGGGGGAAGAGCATTTTCCAAGCATTTTAAATACTGTCACCCTGATGGGAATGTGCAGCATCACATTCAATTTGTCATTTGTGTCCAAGTGCTGGAAATCATCTTTTTCTTCTGATTCCCAATGAGCCAGCTTCTGATCAGGTTACCTCTGTTTTATCTGTAAGACAGGGGCTGCAGGGAAAACAATACAACACTTCTGCAGGTGACCAAAATCTGTTGCTTTCCAATTAAAAAAAACAAACTACCCAAAACCCTAAATGAAAAAACAGCCTACTACAGCTTCCTTGTCTTTAACTGTCAGGGGACACATAACAAAAATTAACCCAGCAGGCATCTTCCAGCTGAGTATCCTCCAACCAGGTTAAGGAATCCAGTGTTTCTCTGCTAATGCTTCTGATGGTGGCTTCTGGTGATGAGCTCAGGGAGGGGACATGAAACCACCCTAAGTACCTGTGCCCATCCTCCCACCACGCTGCAGGCCTACTCAGCTTTCAGGCAAGTGGAGATAGGAGGCTGTAGATCATGGTTTGCTTAGTGTTCTGCCTAAAAAAACCAAACAAAAAAAGCAATTCAAGGATTCCAATTTCAGAGCTGAAAAATAAGGTACCCAAATGAGAACAATGTCTAGAAATCTCATGGCAGGGGCTGCTGACATCAATGAATAAAGAAATTCAGTTCCTTGCACCAGAAGGACCAGCAGCCCTTTGCATGAGCAAACCAGGGCCAGCACAAATCAGGGTTTTGGGTTATTAAGCAATTGGATTGTGCCCTTAATCTAAGCAGCCTTGGAGACATAAGTAACAAGATTCACATGGATTAAAATTGATGGTTTCTGCTGTGCCTGCCAGGCCCAGGCTCAGGCACAGCGGATGGAGATGGAGAATTTAATTTCCCTTCCTTACTGATGCTAGCTACATCACCTCGATCTTACACCCCTTTCAAGTCAAGATAGTCATCTTTGATTAGATGATGATAAATATTCACATACTGTGAAGAATTGTGGTGACACTTCCTCTTAACACCACAAGAGCTGCTGTTGGGACTGTCAAGCCACCTCTCAATTTTTCTTTTCAGTTTCAGATGCAAACACTTTTCCAATGTCCTGCACCAAAACCCGAGTCTATTTGGAGATGGCACCTGTTTCTCCTCCTCAGCAGAGAAACAGAAGACCACAGAGCTAAACCCTCAAAAAAATCTTCAGCTTATACTTTCATGGAGATTTCAAGTTAACTAAAAAATGCAGATAACAAGGAATGTAGGAGTTAGAAAGGGAACTCGATCATTTTTTGATTTCTTTTTTGTCTCTAAATCTTACCCTCCCCACGCAAAGGCGTTTGCCAGCCCCATCGCCATGTCCGAGGGGAGTCTGCATGGAACCACTTTTTAAAATTCCTCCAACCCAAAAGAAAGAAAACTCCTGCTGTGCTTGTATGAATGCATGGAGACAAAGCTCAAAAACCTCAGCAGCTTCCAACCCTCAAGGCTGGTTTTTCTGTGTACACCGGGAAATTCTCCCTCTAGCTCACAAGACTTCAATTTTTCTGGAAAACTGGCTGAATACAATCCAAGTGCAAAATATTTCAGCTAGTGCATTAAAACATGGTTTGAAGGGACCAGTTCATATCACAGTCCTTAAACATTCCTGTAGATGGAGCGGGGATCACTCTTCCAATCAGCCATAGGCCCTTAAGTGTACACCAAAAATCCCACAGAAAATCACCTTGAATGGGCAAACTACACTTCCAACGTATTTATATAGCAAGTAGTTAGTAAAAGTGTACATTTGTAATGTACATCTTAATGCAATAAAGAATCAATGGCATATTTGAACTGTATATATGTATAGTTAAATAAACCTGCATGTACATAGACACTACAGAGTAAATTGACCTACCTGTATTTGTTCTCTGAAGGTGACACTGTACATACATCCATATTCTCAGGCTGCATGACTCCCAGATCTGCTTTCAGCTCTAGAACCACTCAGATTCTCCCACCCTCTCTGATATTTTGGGGTGCACAGGACTGCACCCATGAGGGTGAACCCCTGGGGCTGTCACCACAGGGCAGCTGTCCCCAGTCCCCAAAGAGAGCCACAGGGATGCCACAGACTGAGCCATCACCAGCCAAGGTGGGATGGCTGCTGGTCATGCCTCCAAGCGTGTCATGACCATCAGCAGTGCTTCCAAAGGCAAATTTAGGGAGCCTGGTGCCACACAGGCTGCTCCAGGTCAGTGCCACCCCTGCTCACAGCATAGTGGGATGGTTGATCTGGCTGTAGAATGCACGGAGTGAGAGGCACATCCAAGGAGTCACTCTGTGGGGTGCAGGTCACCTCAGAGCAGAGCAGATGGTCACACTTGGCCACAGTCTCACACCATGTGCAGGGAAGCCCTGTGGGCTCAGGCACAAGCACCCAGCACATCCCACCAGGCGAGGGGAAGCCTCTGCCAAAGCACTGAACAGCCTCAGCCCCCTCAGGGCTGGACAAGGCAGCCTCTCAAAGAGGGGGAGAAGAAAGAATTGCAAAAGCAAGGGCAATTAAAGGTAGAAATCAGACACCATCTTTGGAAGAGGTTCTGAAAGAGCTTTTTTGTTTTTTAAACCAGATTTTTTTGTAAATCTCTGGAGCCAATCCTTTGGGGTTTGCTACCCACCCTCCTAATAAATATCATTTACCACCAACAATAAAGTCTCCCACATGAAAAAGCTCTCACTAAATAAAAACCTTCTACTGAAAAATCTTGGCTGAGTTGGCTTTGGCAAAAAATAAGGAGCTATGACTACTCTCCATAAATACATCAGCAGATAAACACCAAAAACTATTTAAGTTAAAAGACAATGTTGGCTCCAAAACAAACCAGGAATGAACCAGCCATGAATTAATTCAAACTAGAAATTTAAATACAGTTTCTAACCACTCAAAGGCAGTCAATTTCTGGAATAGCCTTCCAAGAGCAAAAGTGAAGGCAAAACATGGAATCAATTTGGAGTTGGGATTTGATTAGTTTGTGACAGAATGATCTGACACAACATTTGGCTGGACTATTCAGCTCAAGAGTTTCTTGATTTCTAGACTTTGTTTTCTATTAGAAAAGAATATTTAAAACAAAAATGTTCAAGCAGTTGCATCACATAGCAACCACCCAGGACAGCACACATGAAAAATGTACAGGTACCAGGCAGCAGGCAGGGTAACTGGGAAATTTATTTTGCTGTTTTGCCAGAACTATTGTACATGGCCTGAGGAAAAAAAAAGGGGAAAAAATAAGAAAAGAAAACCAAAAAGGACTGGAACAAACACTCGAAATCACCAGTGGTGCTGCAGGAGGATCTGCCACGTAGGGCTGCAAGGAAACTTCCCAATGGAAGCACAGCCACTGCCTTGGAGACGACAATGACTTGAACCACTCACAGCCACACTGTGACTCTCTGCGTTTGTTCTCTGAAGAACAGACTGTTCTCTCCAGACAATGAAAAGGATTCCAGGTCAGGATGCAAAAATTATTATGTTCTAGTTCTCAAAGATTAAAGAGAGACTTGGAGATTTAACAGCCTGTTACAGTCAGTCTCCAGAAGCACAGGGGAAAGTGTTCTAGCCAGCAAGGGACAAATTACACCAAACTCCATCTCCTGAGCTGTCCAGGTCTGGGAACCTGCTGCTTATCAGAAAGTATGCAATGCTCACTCTACCCTCATCTGGAGGGATGAGAATCTCACTCAAATTCAAGACTGGCAGTTTTCTTCTCAAATCCCTTCCCTTTCAGAATAGACTCAGACTTGAGTGCCCGCAAAGCCCTTTACTGCCAGGGCTTCAGGACCAGAAAAGCAGAGAGGATATATGCAGCCATGACAACCTTTAGAGAACAAACACCTTAGTGGACAGATGAAAAAAAAAAAAAAACGAAAAAGAAACAAGTACTATGCCATGATAGTCCATATCTAAGCAATGACCTTGTTTACACAATGTCTGAGATTTGTTATGCTTGTATAGGCAGTTGTAGGCATCGGTATATGAATATGAAATCTGAAAGTCTGTCACTGGAAAGCAAACAGGAGCATCCTATTTCCTGGGTGTGAGCTGAGCCCCTGCCTCAGCCAGCTCCCAGCCTTCTCCTTGGCTGGGCCACCAAGAGCTCAGCACCGAGTGCCCAGTTTGTGCACGTGCTGCCTCGTGTGCTGTGCTCAAAGGTCTCATGGATGGCAGTGCTTCATCACCACGTCCTGCTCCTCAGGCTTGGATCAGGCCGGCCCATGGGCTTCTTAAAGATCACTAATTTCTTCTCAAGGGTAAGAGCGGGTCCTCCGGGGCTGGTGGTTTGAGTTCAGTCTGTTTCTGAAAAAGAACAGAGGTGTCAGAGATGCTTTTGGCCTTACTCCAGGTGGGGTGCTGGGTGGGGAGGAGGAGATGCAGGAGTGCCTCAAGACAGGCAAGATCAGGAGCCTTGACAGAATCAGCTGCAAAGAAGGGCTAGCAACATCCAGAGGGGCTGGGAAACCCAAAATCCTTGAGGGAGTGGAGCTGGCTTTGCACCCCTAAGGAGGGATGTACTTTTTACTAAGCAACTCCTGCCTCTGTGCCACGAGGGTTGACAGGGCCTCCTCACTCTGGCTGGTAAAAAGTCATGCTCAGAGGGCACTCGCAGGGGCACAGCCAGCTCCCCAGCACAAAAGCTGGCCCCCACCAGTCCCCAAACCCACCACTCCCCTGCAAAACACACAGGATATGCAACAAAGGCAGGACCCATCCAAACCATGCTCTTACCTTCTCTGAATTAGATGGGAAGGGAAGCAATGAATTTTACTTGACAAGGCCTGCAGCCATGGCAGAGGTGTGTGAAGCTCCAAAGCAAGGCAGTGGGATTGCAGAAGATCCCAGCTGGCCAGCAAGGAGCTGTGTGCATGGACCACCATGGGACAGGGCCAGCACTCGGCCATCCCCATCTGGTGGGAACCCTACCAGGCAGGAAACAGCCCCCATCTGCACTGCAGAAAAGCCAACAAAGGGCTTGGAAACCACCTCTCTTCTCCACCACACACACACACACACACCTTCAAAAAGTGAGTTCTGGAGACTCCATGTCCCCTCCTGCCTGTGCAGCCTCCACCTTCACCACCTGAGCCTTTCTGCATGCCAGACAAGGATGTTTACATCTGGAAAGCAGGCAGCAGGACAGAGAAAGGCAGGCAGGGGTGTGTCTGCTGCTGGAGGTCAGGCAGGGACAGGGAAGGAACTAATGGCACAGGACAAGCAGCTAGGCACCTTTCTTCCCAAATAAATAAATAAATAAATAAACCAACCCATGAGCCATCTTCCCACAGGGCAGCTAAAATGACCGGACACTCCTAAAGTTTTACTCCAGCTTGAAATAACACCAGCATTTGGGTTCTGAGCGGTGCCAGCACTCAATGACCAAGGCAGGAAAAGGCAGACAGTGGCACTCGTGTCATCCTGCCGGACCCTCCTCACCCTCCTTCCTTCATGCCTTTGCTGACAGAGAGAGCTCCTCACCACTTCCTCCGTTAAACCTCAAACACTCACCCTTCGCCGAACCTGCCTCCGGAGCAGGAGAGGCGCAGTGCCCGGTGCCACCCCAAGCCCTCCCCCGCCGAGGCACGGGCCTTACCCAGCCCTGTGGCGGGCGGCGGCCCGGGGGCGTCGGGGGTCCCGGCGCTGCCCTCCTGGCCGCCCGGCTCCCACGCCTCGCTGCTCTCCGACGCCTCCGCGCCGGCTTCGCACGGCCCTTTCCGGCTGCCGGCCGCCTCGGGGCCGGAGCCCCTGCCCTCCTCCTCCGCCTTCACCGCAAACCACACCTTGAGCTGCTGGGCGCCGAGGCGGGCGCGCTCGCAGAGGCCGGGCACGTCCTCCTCCCGCAGCCCCTTGTGCTTCTCGTAGTAGTCCTCGAGCACCTCCCGGCCGGCGGGGCCGACCTCCACCAGCCCCGGGGGGAAGACCCCCCGCCGGTAGTTCTCATACCACTTCAGCTGCCCGTTCTTGTAGCCATAGCGGCTGTCCCCGAACCAGCGAATGACCTCGGCCCGCGGCAGGCCCGTCTGGGACACGATGGCGTCATACTCCTGGTTCGTGGGGCGTTGGGTCTGCACGAACATTTGCTTCAGCAGATGCCGCTGCTGGGCCGTTTTTTTGAAGTTCAGTTTGGTTTTGGGAGGGGTGGGCGGCCGGCTGGAGCTGCCGTCCCCCTTTTCATTTGCGCCGGTCCCCGGTACCTCGTTTTTGCCGTTGGACTCGGTCACTCGCAGGTTTTTCAGGTTGATTTTGATGGGACTCACCTTCCGCTCTGCCGAGTTGGGGTTGATGCCGGAGGCGTCGACTGAGCCGTTTTCACTCGTGGCCCTCTGCTCATCTGAGGAGTCTTCCCCTTCCCCGCCGCCATTCTCTGCCTCCTCCTCCTCCTGCTGAGCCACCTCCTCCACTTTCTTATTCTCCTCCGCCACCTTCTTCTTCCTCCTCTCCGAGAACCAGCTGTCGATCTCCCTCCGTGTCATCTTGGTTTCCCCCCGCAGGCGGTTCACCTCTTCCTCCGCAGGAAGGGGATTTTGGGCAAAGCTGCTCTCCAGGGCCTTGAGCTGCTCCGGCGCTCGCTCCTTGTACTTGGTCGGGGTGAAGTCGGGTGCCTGGTGCCAGGACTGCCGCCGTGCTGGGTGCTGAGGGCCCGGCGTGGCCGCCGCCGCTGCGGGGCTCAGCTCGGCTCCTCTGGCTGGGACGTCGAAGGTGATTTCAGGCAGGGAATCAAGAGCACTGTCTCCAGGGAAGACGGCCCGGCCGCCTCTCACGTTCCTGTAGTGGTACCTCCTGTCGCTGAACCATTTTCGGACCTCCTTGGTGGACAAGCCCGTGATCTTTGTCAGCCGCTCGACTTCAGCCTGGCCAGGGAACTGGTTTCTGCAGAAGCTGCCTTTGAGGGCTGAGAGCTGCTCGTGGGATTTCTTGGTTTTGTAGACATTGGGATCCAGGAAGGTCTGCGAGGAGATGGCAGGGCAGGCGGTGAGCAGGGACTGGGTGCTGTTGACCACCTTGACCCCGGATGTGTTGCTGGAGCTCACGGTGCTGTGCTGCCCCGACGGCTGCGGCTTGTGGACAGAAGTCACTGCCAAGGTGAAGGAGGAGCTGGTGCCCTTCAACCCATTTGCCATGATGGGCTGTGTGACCAGCAGCCCTCCTGTCCCCTCTGGCTGCCCCACCACATGGCCTGGTAAAGTTGCCTGGATAAGGTGGGGAACAGTCCCAGGATTTGCAACCAGGGGCGTGTTCAACACTGTAATGGTGGGTTGTGGCACAGACTGAATAACAGTGTTGAACATCTTCTTCCTGGCATCTTCAATCTCCTCTGGTGACCAGCTAATGCCCTGCTTCAGCCTCTGGGCAGTGAACCAGATCTTCAGCTGCTCTTCTGGATACTTGGTCACCACGGTCAAGTAGCAGAGCTCAGCTTTGGTGGGGTAGGGGAACTTGTTGAAAGAGTTTTTCAGGAAGCTGTTGGAGTCCATGGCAGCATTGTACGTGGGAATGCTGCTCAGTGGGATCATCACCTTGGGAAGGGACTTGGATGTAGGGAGCTGCTGATGCAACGGGGGCTGCTGCTGCAACGACACAAGCTGTGCAACACCTGCCTGCAGAACAGGCACATTTCCTATGATGGAGCCATTCACTATGTGGGATGACTTAGTTGAACTTGCAGTGGGCTGGCTGACTGGCACAGACCCATTTGGGAATGAATGCTCTCCATCCTTCACCTCTGAGTCACCGCCCAACTGACTCGACACATTCTCCTTCAGCGTGTGGATTTTTTTGGCCTCAGGTTTACCCTTCATTATCTTCATGATAGGGGTTTTGGTAATGATAATTTCAGACTGGCCATCTGCCCCTTCCTCAGGGACCTCTCCCGGCAGGTCGTGGCTGCTGGTGGCCTCCAGACTTTGCTCCACGGTTGTGCGACCATCCTGCTTCACCAGCCTCCAGACAAAGCTGGTCTCGCCGGCGTGCACCTCGGTGTTGTGGTGTGAGAGCCCTTCGTGGCTGTTGGCCAGGAAGCTGCAGCCCACACACGCAAACGCAGGGTCTTTGCCAAAGTCTGAGTGCTCAGAGTCCAAGTGCCCGAAGAACTGGTGAAGGTCTTGAGACCCAAAGTCACAAGGCTTGCAGATGAAAGTGTCACTGTCGGCGATGCCGCGGTGCCCGTTGGACAAAGCTCCATTATTACTGTTGCTGGCCCCAGCATCGCTCGCTGCTGCTCCTTCTGCAGGAGCCTCTGGTTGTGTTCCTTCGTGATCATCTTCTCCAGCATCCTGTTCAGTCTCCTGAAGCACCAGTGTTTTTACTGGGATCATGCAGGGTGTTGTGGATTTCCTTTTGCTAGCCATCGCTACAATTGATCCAGAGGACTATTTTAGTTTCATTTAAATTAAATTCAAATTTAGAAAGCGCTACTGCAAGTGCTCTGTGGTCCAGATTCTAGCAAACTCATGATGTCCGGAGGAGTTGTGGATAAATGTTCATATTTGCCACTGGACCTGAGGATAAGGAGAGGAAGGAGGGGTTAGTTCCCTTGGTATTAGACAAAGCACAACTGCTCTGGTATTTAACTGCTTCACTCAAGAAATAGTCTTTCTTCCTTCATTGGAAAAATCTCACTTGACCTTGGATTTACTGTATTTTCACACCTAAAACTGTGGACTGTCTGTTTCAAACCTAACACACAAAAATACCACTTTTACAGCCCACATCAAATTCTCATTTAAGGAGGAAAAACCACTGAACTTTCCCCTCATTTTGCATCGTCAAGACCCATCCTTGGTGTCTCAGAAGGGAGAGCAGTGCCTGGGCTCCCTGTATGCCTGAGTCCCAGCTCAGCCTCACACAGGAGGTGACACCAGGCAGGTTCACCTGGGAAAGCCGCCTGCTTTCCATCACATAAAAAGGATGAAAAATCCACATATTCCCCACAGAACATCTCAATTTTTTCCAAATCAGCATTTCCCATCCATCTCGTGGGGAAGTTTCTTGCCAGCTCAGAGAACTGTGCCTGTGCCAAGAATCTCTGCAGACACCCAGAGCTGCTGCTGTGAGTGAGGAGGCTGCAGTATTTTAGCTCTTCTTGCTCAGCAAGCCTGCAAAGCATTTGGGAGATGCCCTTCCTGTGTACATTTCATTGTTGTTCCAACAGCATCTCTGAGACCTCGTCTGGAGCCATAAAACAAGGTAAAGGCCCCAAAGCTCAAGAGCAGCATCACAATGTTCCTGGCTCCCAGCCTTCCCCTCCCACCACCTCTGCAGCTTTTGGCAGTCACACCACCCCGTGCACTGGGATAACAAAATGTAATTTCTCGTTAGTGCAAGCCCATCTTGCTGGGCTTGGGCTAACCAGAGATTTGTTACATTTAAAACCAAAACCAAACAAAAATAAGCAAAATCCAACCAACGAACTCACAATAACTTTTTTTTTTCTCCTCTGAAGCTAAAGCAGACCCTGAAGTGCTCCATCCTGTGGAAGGCCAGGGCTGGCTGAGCACTAGCCAAAACCTTATTCTGGCTTGATGTAGCTTTCCTACTTGCACAGCAAATGCTCTGTGCCTGAGATCATGACCCCAGGGCAGTAAAGTTGCTGTAGCTGGCACCAGGAGTCATCTGCCTGGTGACACCCCCCCATCAACCTTTTCTACAGCAACTCTGCTTTTTTTTTTCTTCAATAGAGGGATAAAATGGTGTTTTTCCAGACTGCAAGGTCACTTGGAAGCATATGGACGTACTGATTCATATTACAAAGACACTGTGCCAGATTTCCCTGAGATTTACAGTAACAGCAACTGAGCTTTATAAAAACACTCATAAAAACTTGAACTTTAAAAAAAAAGACTTACCATCCTATGAGATGACTCACAGAGGTAATTCCTATCAGTTACAGCAGTTGTGCACCAGCAGCTTTCTCAGATCAGATATTTGGAGCTGATCTCATGCACTGAGAAATGCAGATCAGGCAAATGGCTTGGTGGTGCTTATGCAATACCTCCTGTGCTTAGTTTTGTTGATAGTTTTTAGAACAGAGGAATGAAAGATCCTCATGCAAAAAAATAGAAAAAATATTCAAATGGAGGAAGTGCAATTTCAAATGACCTCCCCAACTTTATTAGATATTTTTTCAAAGCTTGTTCTGAGAGCTGACATCATTTTTTCCAAACGGGAGAGCCTGGATGGCTGGCTCTGGCCTCAGCAACTCTCAGGCACCGTTTGAAAGACTGACGGGAAAACGTAACTTCCCGTTAATGTGGGCTGATCTGAGATTACAAAACAGTCCTGTAAACACTGTTAGTCATCACTGAACTTGGCATCAGAAAAGACTGCTTGCTATGCTAAGGCATGGTGAAGAGCTAGAAGTTATAACTTTTTTTTTTTTTTAAAATCTATAAATAAAACAGATATTAAAACTGTGAGCTGGATTTAGACAGTGTGGATTGCACCTCTCAATACCTGCTTTATGCCATCCCACCTTCTCGTGGTTAGTCCTGCCCTCTGCAGAGGCCACAAAGTTATTCATCAGCATTAGCAAGTGGAATATTTGGATGACTATGAATGGGCTGTGCTATTCAGAGGGGAACGGCATCCATCTGACACCAATCCTGAGATCCTCATTTTTGATGCTAAGTTAAATATTACACAGTCTAGCAGGCTGAGATGACCTTTCCAAGTCCAGCCAATTAGGGAAAAAGCAGTAAGATCAGCCTGAGGGCTACAAAATACAGCTTTAAAGGCTGAGAGGAGTTTCATGTCAGGGAAGCAATGGTAAAAGAGAATACTTATTTCATTTTATCCTGCAGCTTTAACACAGGGAGAAGCTGCTGGGCCCTCTGCAAGCTTTTTTCTTTCCAGCAAACTCCAGTCTCCATTACTGAGACAGCTCCAGTCCCTGACAGATCTGACCCAGTGTTTATGGAGTCTCCAGATATCAAAAGAATGATTTTTATCTGTCAACAGAGTAAATTTGATACAAAGCAATGGTGACACACAAAGACCCCCATTGTGCTACATTAACAAAGTGCCTCTCCTGAGCACTCCATCGCTATTATTTTGGGTAAATGTGAATGGCCTGACCCACCTACAGAGAACCTAAAAGCTCTGCATTTCATTTACCAGCACGTTTGCATCAAACTCTGTGCTCTCTCCAACAACTTTCCTTACAAATGCAATCAAAGCAGCCCCAGCCACCACAGATCTCCTGCAGGGTTCCAATATTAATGCCACCTGAGAACACAGATTGCAAATTTTAGCTGGAAGTGAATCACAGTGGTAATTTACTGGGGAGAAAAAAAAATTAATCAAGTGTACTGTTTGTCCATTTCATTTCCATGGAACAGTTGCATAACCACATGTTGGGAGCATGTTTTATTCACTGCTCACCTTCTGGAATGCACTTAATACTTTAATACACCACTAATATATAGCAGAATGGATAATTTACTGATTTGTTTCTCATTAAAGTAAGTGAAGCTGTTCTAATGTGTAGGATAAATTAATGGCAGAAAAACAATAAATTGAAAAAGATCCTTACAACTGATCTCAGTGTATGTATCACCATTGCAGATGCCTCAGACACTTCTGCACAGTCATGAGTGAAGGACTGTATTGCCTATGTATTATTTAATGATTAACTGGAACAAAGAGACAAAGCTGAATGGAAGAGCTACGTAGAGCCAGGAAGACAAAGTTATTGTACTTGAATTCATGGTTCCTGTTTAATTTACACCTGCTAATTTCACAGCAAGGTAATAGAGTAAGCAGGTCAAATGTCTAGTGCACCTAAACCACCCCTGCTGCTGGAAATTTAAGGGAAAACTGACTTAAAGCAGAGTAAAACCAATGTTTTCCCAGTGATGCTGACAGAAACTAAGGCTGGAGGGAAAGGTGGCAGTTCCAGGTACAAAACCAACCCTCTGCAGAGCAGCTTTGCCTCCGCTGAGGGAAACAATGCCCAGACCAGTCACAGTGAGCTCTGCAATAGCAGAAAATTTACTTCTGCAGAGATTAACAAAGGGAGGTTTCGAAATCTGCACTGCTGAGTATGAACTTTCAGCTTTTTCCAGCTTGGCTGGATATAACTGGTTTGGTTTTAAATGTTTCACTGAATTAACGAGTTAGGTTCTTAATGCAAAACATTCACTGTACGCAGTGCCAAGGTCCCCAGTTAGAAGATTAATTTTTTGTGACCTTTTGCAAACCTCGCCTAGAAACAGCAACCAGAAAACCCACCAGGCAGCAGCCAGGACACAGCAGCTCCAGTCCCACTGCCCAGGCACAGGAATACTGTGGCCAGCACAGTCCCCTGCCCCCAGCCCTGCCAGCTCCTGGGTGCCAAGGCTGACACCAGGGACAAAGCTCCATGGGGACACAAAGGATGGCTGCGTGTTCTGTGGGCTTTGGTGCTCTGCTGAAGACGGAATGCTCCATTAAAATAAAATGAAATTAATAAAAAATCAGTTTTTTAAAAATCAGCACCAAAATAGAAGTAAAATAACAGTTTTCTCAACACTTTCAGTGCCTGCTAGGCAGGCAGACACGCTCCCCAGGTCAGAGACAAAGTTAATGTTTCTGTCTCATATGGAGCCAAGCACAATATTGGCACTTTAAATAAAAGTGGTTTGTTTTTAAGTTGAAGCTCTGCAGGCCCCAGCTGATAGTATCATATGAGGGGGAAAAGAGGAAGAAATCAAAGGAAGAAAAAACATTGATGTTTCTGAGTTTTTGTCTCTCCCCTTCAGGCTCTACCTCCAGCAAGGGTCAGAATATGCAGTGCTGTCTTTAGGAGTTCCAGATGACTTCCCAATCACACTGTAATTAGCCAGGCCATTAAATAAATTACCCCTGTGGCCAGCACCATCAATCCAAACCTGAGGGCTGAGCCCCTTTCCCAGCGCCACAAACATCCCACTGTGTTTGACAGCAGGTCCCCTCATCATGACAGGCAGCCAGTTTGCCCTAGGCAGCACTGGGAGCCAGCTCAGTAGCCTGGGACTAGGTGCATTTACCATGCTGCTGCGGAAGGGAGGATAAACAGGTCCATGTATTTGGGGTGCAGGCCCATGGCCATCCTGTTGCCAGCCAGGGCAGTCCTGGGATTCTTCCTCTTTGGATGGGCATTAATGCTCCTTCTGCTTTTGCAGCCCACTGAGAAGAAGTCACGTAGGAGTTTCACCAGTTAGAATTATTTATTGCTAAAATATGCCCAGTGGGGGCTACTGCTAATCCATCCCAGAGACACACTGTGTGGATGGACATCTCAGCAAAGACCTCTCCAGGCCACATCTCCGTCCTTGTATACTGACAGATCACCTCTCCAGAGACACTTCCAAGGTGTGGGTGGGACCTCTCTGTCAGCTGTACCAGCATGGCTCTGGAAAGGACAAAAAAGGGCAAGACTTGGCAGGGCTGAGCTCCTCTGTTCCTGCTCTGTGGTTGTGCATCCCAGCTAGCTGGAGCCCAGCATCCTCCCTGAGTAACCCTGCAAAGGCTGCAGCTGGGAGGAAGTCACAGCATGGGAACATCTCCAGCAGCCTAAAAAAAATGCCAGCAGCAAAGCATTACCCTGGCTGCTGGCACACATCCCCATGTCATGCCCTTGCACCTGGAGATAGTGTCTGCCACCCAAAGCCTGCTTCATAACCCAGGCCACGACCATGACACACTTAATTCTTTTGAGGCTTAACCCCACTCAGGACTACAAGTTCATCAATGAGCAGTGAGTGAGATTTTCCCCTCCACAGCAGACTGGTACCACACTAACTCTGCAGGCACTCAAACCTCAGGTGATCTTAACATGCTCCAGCAGAGCCACCAGCAGTACAATAACCACAGCCCCAGAGAGGCCACGCAGGCAAGAAAGGCTCTTCACATCTTATTATTTCACGCTGCACGAATGTACAAACACGCGCATAAACTTCAGCAGTTTTGAGCTTCAAGCAGCATCACAGTCAACGTTTGTACTAAGGAACAATTTCTCTTTATGCCAACTGGTCAGGGTGCTTTGTAGCTTAAGCCTGGCTTTGAAACTGTGGGTACAGTCTAAATGCAGTGGGAGCTGGTTGACCGAACAATCGTATTCATTCTCCATTCCTTGGCAGGCCTAGAGCAGAAAAGTGTCTTTTCCATTTAGACCAGTTAAACAGAGCTATTCATTAAAATTTCACCCTTCTCCGAACTGCTGGACTTCTTCATTTAAAACCTGAAAACCTGCCTTTAAAAGAAGCCCTCTCTCCTCTGCCCCACAGTGCTCCTCATCCCCCTGTCTCAAGTAGTCACCCATTTCTGAGCTGTGTGCTTGGATTGCTCTTGTGCTGTAACAGCAGCACCTCTCCTGTGAGTTGGTATCTGGGCAGAGGCTTCCTCAGCACTCAGGGACTAAGGGCAATTATCTATGCTTTTTTTATTTTTCCCCCAGACAAGCACAAAACTGAGCAAGATGGAAGGTTAGAAAGAGCCGGCTGAAACAGAACACGATTAAAGTATAAAAATAGGTCACTGGGATAATATAACCTTTAGACTATTGGCAATGTGCCCCCCTTAGAGACAAGCCTGTGTGCTGTATTTGAGGAGAATGTGAGGAATAAAAAACAACCACCACGACACACATCAAAACAAAACCACTGATCATCCCTCAGAGCTTTGCGTGCTTCTGTTTGAACATCACTAACATTAATTCACTCCTTTTCCTCTGCCCTCATCCGTTTGATTGAGTACAAAAAGATGTTATGTAATCACACCATTAACATCTTCCAAAAAAGTAATAATCTCTTTTGGCACAGAGGCTTCATTACAGATTTGCTCCGCATTGCACTACCTTAGCAGGGTTCACAGTT
Source organism: Sialia sialis (assembly GCA_009812075.1). Classification (NCBI taxonomy): domain Eukaryota; kingdom Metazoa; phylum Chordata; class Aves; order Passeriformes; family Turdidae; genus Sialia; species Sialia sialis. The sequence continues at coordinate 2,013,122 of VRYO01000116.1, read as the reverse complement.
CCAGCATCCCAGGGACCCACCTCCACAGCTTCAATCCTCAGATTTTGTCCATGTTGCAAACATTCCCGGCATTCCTCCAAAGCAAAAGGCCCAGCAGACAGATAATCATATCTCACCAGAGCCAGCTCTGAGGTTAGCACTACCAGCAGAGGACACCAGATAGCATTAATGGAGCTTCAAGAAGTCCCTCAGCTCATGAGTATCTGGGTGTCCCATCACCTCACACTCAGCTGGTGAGTGCCAGCAGGTTGGTTTGTGCCTGAACAGGACAGTATGACCATGCTTGTAAACACACTGGAGTTCCCATTTCAGCCCCTTGTGCTTTCTCTAGGATGTTTTCTTCGCTTGCATTGTCAGGGCTTTGTTTGTGATTTCATCTGAAACACAGGCACCTCAAACAGCCCCTGACATGTCAGCTGTATCCTACCACACCACCTCAGGTGTGCCACATGCCTGTGACCCCACCCTCAGAGCTCATTGTCCAGCATCACCATTTCCATAGGACAAGCCCAGCTTTGGCAGATGCAGCCCTTCAGAATTTATGTGAAGATGAATCCGTTACACCTAAAATACACTTCTTTGTGTTTTTATTATCTGAAATTGCTCAACTGCCTCCAAGACAAAAATCTACTGGGGAGCTAGAGCAATGAAATAAGCACCAGAGGTAGATCTCTGTCCACATCAAATTTCCAACAAGGATATCTGAGACTGTTAAATCAGCAGGGAAAGCTTGGCTGAGCTGGTGAGGAGCTCACAGGTGTGAGCACCCAATGGCAACAGAGCACCCACAGTGCCAGAGCCCCACTGTGCTCTCAGTGCTGCTACAGCCTGCCCCTTCCCAAGGAAACATCTTGGGAAACCCTGGAGCCCATCTTTCTGATGTACCCCTGCTCAGAACCCCACTGCCAGGCTTGCACATCACCTCCATACAGTGACTGGGATCGAGGGGCCATCACCCCAAGTGCAGGAGCCACAGCTCTAACACCAGCACAACATTTAGTGTTAAAAGAAAACCAGTGTCAGCTCTTCTACCAGCACCAAAACGATCCCACTGCAGACACAAACCCAAAAGCCTGTCACACAGGTTTCTCACCGAGCAGCCAAGTCCCCTGTGGAATGAAGAACAGCTTGCTGAAGCCAGGCTGATCACCAAGCTGATCACCAGTTACCGAGCAGCCGCGTAAGGGACAGACCCGCAGCAATTCCAGGGAAGCAAAGAGTGCCCAGAGCTTTAAAACAAGATGTGGGTGGGAAGGACTAAACCAAGCTACTAAACAGTACCAGAGGCGCTGGAGCTGATCATCTGCAGCACAGCCTGATGACTAGGAGTGCTGCAGCCCCTTCCCAGCTGAGCATTTTTGGATTACTTCATCCCCGTGCCCTTTTGCAATATGCAGCTTCGAGAGCCGCGTTACGTCCTGGCTCAGCCTCAGCTACCATTCCTCCACTTACAGTTGCTATAACCAAAAAGAAAACTGCAAAATACTTTGTCAGAAAGCAAAGGGTTTGGCAGGTTGGGATCGTGGATTATTTTTTTCCATCCCCACGGATTCTGCTTCAGAGTCGTCCTTTCAGACCTTGCGCGCAGCCGATGGCTTTTGCAGCTTATTGAGCCCGCTGGTTTATGGCAATGTTTTTCTGCTCACTGAACTGGCTCATTCTTTCAGCAGAACAAACTGTTCCACGTTGAGGCAGGAGTTGGCTGTGTTTTAACAAAGGATTTTTCCCTTCTGACAGTGTTTTGCAAAAGACCCAAAAAAAGGAGTTTGGAGCCAAGTTACAAAAGGTCAGGAGAGGCGAGTCAAGCACTGGGTGTAGTTCCTGTATGTCACAGCCAGACAAGGAAATGGGTGGGAAGAAGAGGAATGGCGCTTCGAGCTGCAGTAATATGTATCAAGTGATATTAATGAGGAATGGGCTTTTAAATGAGGATGGCAAGTATGCAAGCACTATAATTTTTGCTGTACAACAGCAGGCTCGTTAGGTAGGCTGAGGCCTCCGCAATCATTTTTCCATGTGAAGCATGCATTTGAGAGAGTTCAAGTAGCACTAGGAGTGAGAAAAAGGCAGTCTTATTTGCTTCCCCTCCCCAAGCTGATTTCAAGGAGCTACTGCACTCTCATCTCCCATCAGCCATATGAATATTCAAAAGGCTTTTGCCAAGCCAAGGCCAGTCAATCAGGGAAACAATGCTGCAGGGAAAAACGCATTGGGCTGAGAGACCTGTGTGAGATAGGCACCTCGTCCCTCACCACGGCTCTGCTTTAGCATCCAAACCTTTAGTGTGGTGCACTGTGCTCCTGCCAGGTCTGCTGCTCTGCCTGCTCCATCCCCTGCCACCCCACGGATACAGCAGAGCTGCTGGATGGAGGATGAGCATCCCAAGCCAGGCTGCTGCGAGTGGGGAAAGATCCCAGGACTGTGGTCCCAGCAACACAGCCCTCCTGGGGGTGCTGGTGATAGCTCTTCCCTCTCTTCTGCTACAGGCTGGGACCACAAAAGTCTTCTGCCTGGGATGGGCAGGTTCCTGGTGAGGCCCCACTGCCTGCTCAGCAGCTGGTAGGAATTGGGTCTTTCTGCCCTGTGCACTGGACATGGACAAGCCAAGATGGACAACTCTGGCCTTGCAGATGTTGGGAGGAGGGAGTCAAGGGGATCTGCAGCAGTTGACAGTATGTCATGCCTAATACTCAAGCTTTTCCAGGCCTCAGAGGATCCCTGAATAGAAAGAAACCACCCACCACTGGAACACAGCCACTTTTGTGGCTGGAAGGGGCAGATGTTCAACCCCATACAACAATGCAACACAACAGTTGAGGCTGTAAGTGAAGAATGCTGCATCCACTTAAAACTGAAGAGGGAAATTAGGGACACCATCTAATTCTAGAACTACAGTTTGGTCCTAATGCTTAAACTTCACATACCTACTCTGCAAGAGTGGCACAAGATTTTCTTCCATTGCCTTAAATAGGAATATCCTGGACTAAAGAACCACAAGTACTTCAGAAGCATACGGTCAGACTGGCAAGCGCTCAGCTCCTTCAGCTGGAACACCAGTTCCCAAATAAGTTCAGCTCCTTTTTGGCACCTACATAGGTGACAGACTTCCAGAAGTCCCAAGTGGACTGCACAGGACAGGCCCTAGAGAAGGGCAGACCATACGAGAGCTCAGTATCTCTGACAGCCAAACCCTCTGCTGAGATGAGCCTGGGGAGAAGCTGAGTTTCAGAAATCCTGCTCACCACAGCCAGCATTAAATCCTTCACCACTCAACTGCCAAGTAGAGCTTGGTACAGAGAAAAACATCATCCCTCCCATCACACCCTCATTCACTGACCCCCAAGAGTTCCCATGGGACAACATTCTCCCCTTCTCTGAAATACTCACCATGTCTTTTCAGATTGATAGCAAGAGAAAAATGGATTTGGGATTGATTTGAGATCTCTCTGGGCAAAATCTGAGCATCTGGATCATGCACCTGCCAGCCAGATGCAATGCTGGTCATTTGCTCCCTGGTTAGAAACTGTATTTGCTCAAAACCATTTGTCAAGACACTCTGGACAGAACTCAGACACAGAACAAAGTTCAAGGGTTATTTGTGATATGAACTGTGCCAGTCAGGACTCTCCTCTTCCTCCAGCTGTTTTGTGACACTTGGAATGGATTGGCCTTACTGAAGAGTCAATTACTGTTGCAAACTCCCCATCCTCTAGATCAGCTGTGAGCTGAAAGCATTCCAGTTATTTACTGCTGCAAGCTAAAGGAATTTCCTTACTCTCAGAAGACAGACATTTAAAATTAGTTCCAAGTTCAGTTGTGATAAACAAATCGCATTCCCCTCCTTTCCCTGTTTTGTTTTGGACTTTTTTGTGGGGGAGGTTTTGAGGGGGGGAGGGTAGGGTGGATTAGTTGATTGGGGTTTTTTTGGTATTTGTTAATTTTTTTAATCATGCCTGCTAGCTAGTCCAACCAGCCTTTTCCTTAGCTGCTCTTTGCAATTCCTCATTTGAAAACTCATTCACAAAGATGCAGGGGAACTACAGACATCTTCTGAGAAAACAGCAAATCCAGATCCCTGATTTCAGAGCTTTTCTTTTGACATTTGATTCCCTGAGAACCTCATTAAAAAGAAACAAACCACCACGTATTTAGGTTTTTTCCCACTTCCTGTGAAGAGCAAAGGGAACTGGGATGGAGGGCTCAGGACTTCAGCTCTCTGCTGACAAGCAAGATGAGCCCACTCCACCTACCCTGCCCAAAAGCTGGGGATGCAAACAGCTCCCAGCAGACTGATGAGGAAGACAAACACTATTTAAAATTCATATGACAGTGCAAATAAAGGGTTTGGGGTTTTGGACTGAGTCCTGCAAGCCTGAATTCATATTGATGTACTTTGTACCTTGTGGATCACAAGGCCCCGAAGGAGATTCTTTAAAAAAATTCAGGCATGCTGGGAGAATTGCCTCCTTGCCATGTTTTAGTGAGTCTGCCCATGAACTGCCAGCAATTACTAAGCTTCCACTCTGTATTCAAAGCTCTGTACAATGGAGTTTATTATTTTTAAGCCTTTCAGACATCAATGCAGCAAACTTAACAGAGCTATTTGGAAGATTAAGACACAAACACCACCATATTATTCAATTTAGCTCCAACACTGAACACTTATTTCTGTAAAGAATCACAGCTAATACATTGCCAACTGCCAGCAGAGACAAACACTTAAAGCTTTAAGTCCCACTGCAGCATGGTCTTATAAAACAAATTTAAGATATAAGAAGGAGAAAATAACTAACATTATGCAAGTACAGTCCAATTACCACCGACTGATAGCAGACCTATCTTCAGGTCTTGGCTACAGGCTTCAAAAATCCACCCCTAGAAATGACAGCCCAAGGAAATCCTCACTTTTTGTGCATGCAGCCAGGTGTGAACCTACTAGGGCACCTCCACTAGCTGTATTAGATGAATTCTCTATGTATGTTATATATTCATACAAGTGCAAAGAGACTTTGTTACCACCTCACTCACTGGGGTGAGTTCACTAATAGCTGCTCTATTTGCCAAATGTTTTTTATCATTACAGTGCTCACAGTAGAGCTGACTCTGCATTTTGCCCTCCTGAAACCATCCCACCGTTCACAAACAATTGCATGAACTTAGGTTAGACTGGGTACAGGAGTGGCAGAGGAGAACTATATCCTTCATGGGAATGAGGGAATGAAATGAAATAAGAGTAAATTAAAAAAAAAAAAAATCTGTTTGTCATATGAAGACTGCAATTTCCTTAGAGCTGACTTAACCTGAAGCCTTTGGAGAAAATCCATCTGTTGCAAATTAAAAATTTCCCAGCCCTTTAAATGAACATGGAAAAGTTCTCAGTGCAAAGTGTCCCATAAATAACAGAAATATTTCTGGTTTACACCAAAGGAATTGCAGACTATGTTATAACTTCAGCAAGACAGAAACGATGAATCCATCCTGGCTTTTCAGAAAAAGATGAAGAGTGGTCTCATTACACCAGTCTAAAACATTCATTATCCTCATTAGGGTAAAGGGCACAGCAATATGATTAACTCTGTTTCACAGCACTAAGAAAACAGCAGGATAAAGTGAACTGCAGGAGTCAGCACAGGGGACAGTAAGGTAAAAACATCCATGCTGTGTCAGCAGGCAGCCTGCAAACACAGGAATGGGGATGACCCACTGGTAATGCCATGATGGAGCATTTCATTTCTAGGCCAGCAGCCCAAATCACAGTCAGGTTAGGAGAACGTGGTCCTCCAGGCACCTCTTCTTTTGGGCAAGGAGTGAACAGAGTTGGGAGCATCTTAATCATACTGCACCAAAATGACAGCCTGTCACACTGGATCAGGCTCAGGACAGTGGGAATCCCTCCATGCACAAGCCCACAATCACCCACCAGCAGATTTAGGGAATAGGTGCCTCCCACACCAGGGCAGCTGGGAACAGCACTCACACTCTGCAGGATCATCCCTGATCCCATCAGGAGCAGACAGGGCAGCTCTGCAGAGAAACCCCACGAGAGCAGCAGCCATGATCAGCTCCATGAGCCCTCACACTGAGCTGCTTCCCAAAGGGCCAGACAGGCAGAGCAGTGAGCAGCAGGGCTCCTTCAGAGAGCTCTCCATGGATCCCTGCTGGAACACTGCACAACCCTTCCAGGGACAGCTGGGGAGCTGCTTGGCAGCACTGTCCAAAGCACTGGAGAGCTGCACTGCCACCACATCTGTTTTCACATCAAAAGCAATCAGCAACCACAGGGGCAACACACAAAACTCATGGCCAGCTGCTTCTATCCCTACCCTTCATCCTCTCCACCCTTCTAAAATAAGGCACGAGTCTCATCATCACCTGCAAGTGCTGGTGAGCACTGAGAAGCTGCTAGTGCAGGAGATACCCTCACTGTTTAAATGACTCAAGCTGCCATCCTGGGCAAGATCCCATGGGATGGCAGCTCTTGTCTCTGGGATATTCAGGTTACAGTCACTTGCCATCCCCCAGAGTACATCAATGTTCTGAAACCATTCATCAGGGTTCAGCTTCATTAGGAAATTACTGCCAGCCTCCTCCTTGTTGTCTGGCATCTTCCCCACATCCTTCCCTTCCTCGGTCAGTAATTTCCATGGTATTTTAGAATTTCCCAACAGACGTGTAAAGCCTCTCTCCAGAGCTCCAAGATCCTCCAACAGACAGCCCTGAAGACTTTTTTAAAGTCACACATCCATGTGATCTGCCACACACACCAGTCTGGAGCTCACCCTCTCCCCACACACAAAGTGGCTTGAACAACTAAAAGTCTCATAACTTAGGGAAAAATCCACAGCCTTAAATGTTTGTTGGCCCAGCAGGAAGATCACACAAACCATGAAAGGAAAAAACAAGAGAGTTAGACAGCAGAAGTACTTCATGATACCACATCCTGTACATTGAGAATTCAGTTTCTTCCCTTTCACTAGTGTCAGGAGTGCTGCTCAAGACAGTTTTAGTCCTAGTTACAGACAGAGTCTGAGGGAACAGCCAGACCTACCTGCAGCCTGAGATTTACAATCCCTGGTGTAGAAGGAGCCCCAGCCTATTGTGCTCTGGAGGCCAGAGATGCCAGCTATCCAGCCTCGCAGCATCCCACCCAGCAGCACAATCAGGAATTCAGGACACCTTGAAGGAGAAGGGGGTTGAGATTTTGGCTCTTGGGAAGAGAAGGATGGAGATAAAAGCAAAGCTTCAGCCCAAAATGGATGGATTTTTCCAGCTGCTGGGCCATGCCTCTTGCACAAGTGATAGAAATTTCTTGCGAGATATTCACAGCAAAGATGAAAGAGTGGCCACAATTCATACTGCTGGTTCTCAACAGCCTGCACAAGCCACTGGACCAGCTGTGTGACCAGAGGATAGAGATAACAGTATTTTTAATATTTCTGTATAGTCAGACACTCCCCAAGAGCATTTTCCTACCCATAGCCACCAGGAGGCCTGATTTTCTGCCACATCCTAAAAGATCATTTCCATCCAACCACAGCATCCCAGAGCAGCTGGAGCTCACTCACTGCCACAGAGTGGGGGTCTCAGCCCAGTGGCTCTCCCAGATCCAGCCCTGGATATGGCAAAGGGAAGAGGAGCTGCAGCCCCCAGGACAAAGGAGGCTCAGCATCACTCCTCAATTTTGCTGTACCTGAAACAGAGGCAGCCAGAGGCAGCTCCTCATGTGAGGGCTTCCCATAGTTTATCCCATGGGAGTGGCAGGGAGCCTTCACAGCACCACACAGCAGACAGACATCCCTTTTCCCCGCTCAGATGTCTGCTATTCCAGCCACAGGGTTTCAGCACATTTCAGGCATGCTGGAAAGCTTCTCCTGACATTTAGGGAGTGGTAAAAGGGGTGGTCAGTGCTGTTACTCCACACTGGGAAGGAGCAGGGAGAGATGAAATGATCTGCCTGAGGTCTGTCTGCACACTGCCATGGGGAGCAGCACCATGTGCCATCATCTTTATCTGCAAAGCCATCACCTCTCCTTAGAAATCACCCAGGTTCAAAGCAGAAAGGCAGCACAGGAGCACCAGAAACCTGCTCTACCCAAACCGGCCATCAATTTAAAGCTCAAGAGCTGAGAGCAGTGCTAAGTAAGACTTTACAGCTCAAGGAGAGCTGTACAATAAAAATAACCACCTTGCTAGTGCAGTTATGCCAGGAGCCCCGGGACTAATGGAACATATTCTCTGGGTGCCTGTAAAACCCTTTAAATGGATCATCCTGTTCTGCTTTCCCCAGGAAAACACAAGAGAGGCCCATGAGATGGTCATGCTTCCTAGTCCAACCAGGCTCTTCACACAGCAGCTATGAAAAAGGGTACACACACCTTCCCACTGACACATCTCCTGGCTGCAAGGGAAATGCTGTCACCAGTGTGTTACAGAAAGGGAAATGAGACACAAAGCAATTTTAAATAACTCGCCCAAGGTCACAGGAAGCTTATAGCAAAGTCACTAATTGAACTCAGGCCTTGTGAGTCCCCAGTCTTGTTATTTATCAGAAATCACCCTTTAATGGGTCACCTTTAGTCAGAGAGCCTCCTATTTTGCACTGCCGCTGAATTATACTGACAGAGGGAATTATGTTTCCCTTACAGGCCAACATGCTTAAAGAGCTGTTTTGGAAATAAAATAAAACTTGCAGCATGTGCTGGAACAGACAACTCCTCAGCACTGCAGAGAGCTGAACCACCAAAGTGATTACAAAGCTCCAGATCAAGCTGGGAAATAAGAAGCTGTTTCTCCTCCCAGTGAATCACTTTGTTTTGAAGGGTGGCCTCCAGTCCACAGTTTGAAGGGTGGTGAGTAAGAACTCACTATTTCACCTTGGATCTGCATCTTCTTTCACAAATATCTCTGATGACACAGAATATTGCAGCCTTAGCGCTGAGCCAAAGCCTCTCCCTTTGCAGCAGGCCTCTCCTTGAACCTGATGTGCTACCAGTTTGTGTTGGTACAAAACAATAGAATGGACTTTATCCAGACTTTCACAGGCCACAGGCACACTTTCTTTCCCTTTATAAAGAAAACCTGTTCAAGCATACCCCAGTCCATTCCCAGAGACTGGAGTGGAGCCTTCTCCAGCCTAGGGCACTCCTGCCAGACAGGGCTGGTTGGAGACATCTCCAGAACATCCAATCTGGCTGCTCCTGGAGCCCAGTGCCTTCCTGGGCACTGCTCACCTCTCCAGAGGAACAGCAGAGCCACTGCAGCACCACTGCACATCCCAAACCCAGCACGGGGAGAAGCCCTGCAAACAGGAACAGCAAATCCAAACCCTCCTGACACACAGATGTGGTTTGTAACAACACACAGGCAAACCACATCTGTGGATATCTGCAGCGCTCAGATCCTTTGCAGCTGATGACAAATAGTGGAAGTGTTGGGCAATAGGTTTGGAAAGGGACACACAGGACGGAATTTGCCTTTCACAAAGTGCAATATGAGGGACAGGAGTCAAAAAATGTTAGTGTGGGGCTAGCCAAAAAGTTTATGTAGCATTTAGGCATCCAGTGGCCTCATCTTTCTGAGTGCAAGCACTTTAATTTGTCACACTGATATTGTATACATGTCCTGAGCAAATAGGTCAGTAAAAAGAGTAGGAAGGAAGGAATGAAGAAAGAGGATACAAGGACATCTGGAAAACTCCATCTGCTCTGCAAGTTGGGAATCTTTACAGTTACACCTACTGATTGGGGAGATAGGAAAAGGGGAGGTAAGAGAGGCTTCACAGCTCCATGCTCAGGGCTACAGCCCCTGCCTGGGGACTCAGGGGCACTGCTCAGTGCCAGCCTCAGCACCACCTTCTTAGGGAGCTTATCAGAAAGAGAGAAAAGGAAAAAAAAGACAAAATTTCACCTCTTCTAAGACTCTTACAGAAAGAAACCCCACGTCTACCAAGTTACATGCATAAAGGACAATCCTGTTTTGCAAAACCTTTGTCTGGGGAATTCTTTGCTTTCAGCTCTGCTGCAGATTTGCAGGTGAATAAAACTCTTGCGAAAAATTTGCCTCTTGGGGTGAGGAAATGAAATCTCTTTTCTCCATCACTGGCAGAGCAGAGGCTCCAGGTGGAAGGGCTGTATGAGTGGGATAACCCTGCCCCAGCCCCTTCTGCTTTAAGGCTACTCACCACAAGTCCTTGCTGTCAGTCCACACCATAAACCCCAGCGAGGAGCACGTCCAAGGCTGCAGCTTCACACAGGGCACTCAGTTTTGTCATGTTTTCCCCACCACAGCTCCTGTCTTTCCCAACACTGTCAGATCAGGGTGAACCCCTCAGCAAGAACCAGCTCAGCAGAAACACCTCCAGAGGGTTATTAGCAACAAGACCAAACTAGCAGCTGTGGGCCTGCAGATCCTTGGGCCCTAAACACAGGGCTGAAGAGGCGTGACATCAACTATGTCAAAAATTTGCTTGCTTTGAAATCCTACTCCTGCTTATTTATGTTACAGGAGCACCCAGAGGCCTCAGCCAAGCCCTACAGAGCTGGGGCTGGAGAAGTGCATTTGCACATGTAATGGCCATAGAATCACAGAATGGTTTGCACTGGAAAGGACCTTAAAGATCATCCTAGTCCAGCCCTGCTGCCAGGGGCAGGGACACCAACCCTACACCAGGCTGCACAAAGCCCCACATGTGCACAGAGAGCTCCTGCCCCATGGCCAGCCACAAGCAGCTCAGGGTTTTCACTAGAAATAACTCCCAGCCAGGTTGGGGTGAGGAGGTGCTGTGGCAGGGCAGGCTACAGGAAAGAGCCAGCACAAGGGCTGGGAAGCAAGCCAGCAGCCAGGCATCATGGACAGGAGTGTCCCTGGGGCTCCTCTAGCTGAGCTCTGCCTCCAGCAGCTAAAACACCCTGGTGAAAACACAGCACACGGAGCTCTGCAGCCCCACAAGGATGCACAGAAGGCTGTTAACCTGGACAGGTCTGAGATTGATTCGCAGGAAGGATGAAATCAAGAGGCAAAAATAACATTTCCAACACACCAGTGACATACCAAGCCCTTAATCGAAGGCACTATTTACAGGCCAAGAGCATTCCTTGCTGCTCTTACCTTCAGCTGCAAGGTCTGGGCCAGCAGCTGCCTTGGAGGAGCCTGTTTGAAGGTAACAGACAGCCCAGGGAACAGCCAAGCCTAGAAACCGGGATTTACAGGAGAAGATGAATAATTAAATGGACAACTGAGCACAACTCACTGACTTTGCTTCATGATTAGAGCGCTGAACGTGGAAAACTCAAAACATTTCCTCCCCGAATACATTAAACGCCCATTTTGCTATTTCAAAGTCTTCTAATTTCTCCAGCAGCCAGATATTCACTTCCCAGATGCACTGCCAGGAATAGGGTCTTGTAAATAAAGTTTTACAAAAAAAGGAAGGTTAACACACAACATATTTTTCCCATTACTTCAATACATCCTGCAAGCTCTGCAAGCTTGGTAAAGAAAGAGTCTATTTAAAAATCTAGGGTGGGGAAGAATTAGCTCACCAAAACCATAAACAGATTTGCTTTGCACTTTTAGGCCAAGAGAAAAACAAGACAGGCCATGCACGTATTGATGCACACAATGGCACAATCGTTTTAAAAACAAATGAATTGGGAGGGAGAGGACACCACAGGAGGGTGGAGGAAAAGGAGGAGCAGAGAGAAAGGGGCCAACTTCTGCAGCAAAGATTCTCCATTTGGTTCTTAAAGCTCCCTCAGAAGATACTGAAAAGCCTCCGTGGGCCAGCTCAGGACCTTGAACTAGCAGGGAGGATGGCACAGTGCTACAAGACCACAGTCCATCTCTGGGTGCTGGCACTTCAGTAATGAGCAATGTCTTTTTCTGCAGATGGAACACAAGGGAATCCTTTTTATTTACCCAGACACCTTCCACACGAACCATCCACATCCAATATTGCTGTCTTTCCGTAGCAGATACCAAGGGATATAAAATTTAATGCCCTTCTCCCTGTTTTCCTTCCTAAGAGATCAACCCTGTTTACAAAGGCAGAGCAAAGCTACAAAAGCTTCACCCTCTTCCTGCTGCAAAATTCTCTGTTTACAATAGCCAGACAACCAGAGAGCCACAGTGTTCGCTGCATTTGCACAATTAGTGCCATAAGGTATTGAGGATCCACCTAGATGCAATTAATGGAGGGAGCTTCAAGGAGGACAGCTCTCAGGGGGCTGAGGGTGCACGTGGATCCCAGCACATCACATGCTTCAGCAGGGTGTCTTAGTTTATTCCTACCAGTTTAACAGGCTGCAGAACTGGAAGTGTGTCAGGGAAGCTGCAGCAAACAGCATCAGTCCAGTCACTGTACTCCCAATGCTGATTATTTAATAAAGTCTAGAAACAAGCAGTCTCCAGATGCGGCACAGGCTGGGTAGAAACCACTCTAGGGTTTGAAAATCCCCATTTCCATGGGGACACTGCCATTTATCACACAGCCACGAATTGAGTGAACCAATTCCTCACCACTTTGCTCACTAGTGTTCAACCATGGAGCTTACTTTTCGTACAAATAAAATGGCTTGGCTCTGCTATGAGACCCAATTTCTTCTTCAAAAGCCTGGAACGGTGCAATGGAAAACTGGAGTGCTATTTCCAAGCACACTTCTTCCATCCACAGAAGCCAAAGGGAAAAAGCATCGCTCTCCTGACCCCTCATCCACACCATGGGACAGATGGATATTTATTAAGTTGGAAATAAAGTAAATCAGCATACAGATAGGGGAGCCAGCCAGAAGAAAAGTACAAACACACAGGCTGTCTGAACTCTTTTGTTCTAGGAGCGATATCCAAAAGCAAAGAAAATAAAAATTGCCCCTTCTCAGGGACACCTGAAGCATAAGCCAAGCTTGATTTGACCACAGAGCAGCCCCTGTCCTCAAGCAATGGAGCCAGTCACTGCATGATCACCTCCTTCAGCCACCAGGCTCCAACAGCCTGCACAGAGATGTGTCACACACTGGAATACAGCACACTTCCCTGTCCAGGCTGCACAGGACACAAAGGTCCACACCACACACAGTGCCTGAGGTGACAGCAGTGTCCTACCTGCACCAGGGACCACGTCCTGAGCCTGTCGTTCTCCTGCCCCTCCTCTGTGCTCACCCACATCTTTAAAGTGCCTGCAGTTGCCTCAGCAGCACCAGGATTCAGGGCTGGAAGAGAAGACATCACACCAAAAATTACTGCTGTACCCCTGAAGGAGAAGGCAGCCCTTGGTTAGCAAAGGCTAAAAGCAAAAATAAAACACTGATCAGTTTGAGGTGTCCACCCTGCCATGCTCCCACAGCAGAACCCCACTGAACAACCCCAAACACCCATCTTTGGGGTTTTTCCTCTTCTCTCAATTAGCAAAGACATTATTTATGAGAAATTAACCAAGTTTGCTGAATTAATCACCAAGCTCTGAACCCAGTGAAAGCAATCCCCCAGCTGCAATGTGCTGGAAACCAGTGACACTGCTGCCCAGCTCCCTGTGGACTTGGTCTATTACAGGGCTGGAAACCTCAGCTGGCCAGAACATATTTAGAGCAGCAACCACAGCACCCTGACTGCCACTGCCACAGCAGCAGCTAAATATAACACACAGCTCTGCTCGTAACTGTGGCCTTCTTTTCTCCCCTTCATTTCCCCCCACTGCCATCCAATCCCTGCTCCCTCACTGCTGGAGAAGCAGCAGAGCCAGCTCCACATATTTCCAAATTTCTAAACTTTACTGTCTAAAAAGATAACCAGCCAAGTGGATTTCTGGGATTAAGTTCAGACCAGGGGAGAAAACAGCATATTGAAAAACAAAGAATCACCCTGGAAGAAGGTGAGCCGAGCTTGTAAGGAGGATGAAACCCAGGAAAATTAGGCTGTGATTGCCCAAGTAAAGGAAAATTTAAACTTGTTTGTTGCTCCTGCCTGAGCAGTGACAGGTCTTCCTCTCCCAGCAGTACGTCCCAAGTGTGCCATGCCCAATGGCAGTAAGGCTGCAACTGTGTGATCTTTAAGGTCCCTTCCAACCCAAACCATTCTTTCTATGATTCTGTGAAGTGTCCCTGTGCTTCAGCCAGCTCCAGACCCTAAAGCTCCCTGCCAGAGCCCCACTGCTCTGCTTCTCAGGTTGGATCCTGCTGACCATATGCTTTGCACACAGCTGTTGAGCTTCTTGGATTAAATAAGTGGCACAGAGACATTTTACCAAATAACTGGCACAGATGCACTACAACGCAGGAAAGGGCTCCCCAAACCCATCCAACATCCTGCAGGCAAGAAATTTCCACTCTGGCTGTAATTTCACAGACCAAACTCAGCAAGATTTAAAAGAAAAATAATAATAAAAAGAGAAGGCAAAGCAGTTGGACAAGGGTAGAAGGACACAGAGGTTTTCTTCTAAGCACTCAGGTGTCCCAACTCTCCCTGCAGTGCCATGATTGGAGAAAGCTTTCCCAGACCTGCAGTTCTGGCTGCTCTATGTTATTTGTTGTAATTATTTGCTGTTTGCTATTCTCCCAATTTAATTCACAGGAAAAGCAAAGCAAGCCCAGAACTGGGGCCGGGGGGGAATAAGGAGGCCTAAGTCTGGCAAATCACAAGACTTGAGAAAACAAGAAGAAATGCTTCAAATGCCTGCTAGATGCCACAGCTTTTTCTTTTTTCCTCACTTTTCTTTTCTTCCTCCCCTAAAATGAAGGGAAGGCTTGCCCCTAACCAATTAGGTTTCAGCACACTTGGAAAGATCCCAGCACTGAATGCCGAGACCTTGACATAACAGGTGACAAACTTTGCTCTGCCAGAAAAAATTTAACATATAATAAGAAACAAATACTAGACTGCTGATGGAGTGGGTTTTTATTCCAGCAATCTGTGTAAATGTCCTACATTGACTTGCACAACCCCAGCACCTCCCAAACAGAGCGATAACAGCACTGCTTATCTGCCATTCCTCCTCCTGTAACACTGCTGCTCCTCTCCCTCTGCCATGGTGCATTTAATATCCTTCACACACTCCTTTAGGGATTCAGAATATGCCTAAGACTTTAACAAATAACATTTTGCATTCCTTGGAGTACCTGAATTAAAGAGTGACCTCGATCACAGCAGTCAGAACAGCTTCGCGATTCTAGAAATTAAAGGTGGCTTAAATAGAAACTGAAGCTGGAGGCAGAGATAAATCTGAGTCTCCCAAAACCTTGTTCTGAAATATGGAGTAAAGCCCTTGCAAATTTGGCACCATGAGCCATGATTACCCTGGCAGCTCTTCCTTGAATTCTCTGGAATTGCTGCTTCAAGAAGAATAACACAGAGAGCTGGGGCGAGGGGGCAGGGACTGGGCTTTCCTCGGAGCAGAACGTGCAAACAGCTCAGCTGCTTATCACCAACTGGAACAGCAACAAGGACAACCAGGGCATGCTTTTTTCCCTAATTTCTTTCAGATATTAAAATCCCAGCATCCAACAGCCAAGATACACCGAGGTCCTTCTGCCTCAGTTATTTGCAGTGTCTGCCAGAACCACAGCCATCATTGCCATCCCACTGCTGTCCTTACAGCTCCCCAAGGCTTGACTGAGCAGCTCAAAATCTGCAAACAGCTCCAGAATACCTTCCTCAAATAGCAAATTCAACACACACAGTGAGCCACTATACCTGGAGGTTTAACATTGCAATGCCTGAACCAGCTGGACCACTGGGCTCATGAAAGGGGAAACTCCAGCCCCCCAACAGCACCCCTGTGAGATCCACTGAAAGACTGAGCATTTCAAAATCAAATCCACTGCAAAAGCTCAAAAATAGACATTATTCTGTTTTCCTTCTACCTGACAACCCCACCTCAGATTTTTTTTTTTGACAGCTGTTAGCTCTCTTTTGGGATCTTAGCAGATCTTGCTCTCTTTCAGGATTTTTTTTTTTT
>VRYO01000116.1:1981765-1992288 GCA_009812075.1 Sialia sialis | reverse complement strand
AAAAAAGCTGTCCAAAGTTATCCCTTAGCATCAGATCAGCCATGTCACAAATCTTCAATTTAGGCTTGCAAGAGAAACATAAATTGAAATAAACCCCACAGTGACTCAGCAATGTCCATCTAAAGCTGGGGGACACACAGAGCTCCTGACAGGGTACGAGCCTTGGTGGCACACAGCAGGGCTCTGCTGCTGCTGTGGAATTCACAGAATTCACAGAATGACCAGGTTGGAAGAGACCTTCAAGATTGAGTCCAACCCATGCCCCAATATCTCAACCAGACTGTAACACCAAGTGCCATGGAAGTGTGGCTGAGCCCAAACACGGGTGTGTGACACCTTCAGGACATGCAAACACACACCCAACCCAAACACAGCTCTTCTGTCCTGCTGCTCCTCCCTGTGTGCCAGAAGAACCCGCAGCCAAACCGGACCCAGCATCCAGCACACGGGCGAAAAGAAACATCTCAGCAATTAATAGACTTCAGCTGGGATCTCCCAGGAGACAGTATTAAAATGAAGGAGGGAAGAAACAAATAAACAGAGGAGAAAAGAACCAACCTAGCAGCATGTGCCATGCCAACTTCTAAAGCCAAAAGTCAAGCCCAGGACCCCATGGCACTGTTCCCAGTCTGGGATACTGGGAAACAACCAGGCTAATGCATCTCCCTACCACCTTCTGCCCAAGAATTCCCATTTTCCAGCTTTTCTCCACAACTACAAAGCTCTGGAGGTTTTGTTTCCCTTTAAGAAGGCGAGATTTTCACTGAAGTCTCTGGTTCTGAGCGCTGGGCTGTACTCCAAGAGCCCCAAGAGGCAGACATCAGGAGGCAGAGATGGGCTGCAGGCACTGGCCACCAGCCGAACCCTTTTCCAACCAGCTCAGCTGGGCTCTGGCTTTGGGAATCCACACTGCTGCATTCAGGAAGCACTTCCCAAAATGCAGAGTTTAACCCCAAAACTGCATCGTGAAGCAGCAAGCACATCTCTCTAACACACCATAAGTGCATCACTCTGTACCACACTCACCAAGTCCAGCTCTAAATCTGGTTCACACATAAGACACAGAAAATGGAAATATTCTCTCTGATTTCAGTGCAATATTCTCAAGCTGATCCAGAGAACCTACAAAGTCCCTAAGCTATAATTAGAGGTTTATTATAAAAGGTGTTTGGGATGCCTGTCAGCACTGAAGGACACTCTGTATTTAAGGTACTCTTAACATACACAGTGGCAGTGGGCCATTTCTTGAGATTTCATTAAACAAAAAAGCCAACTTGTTTACTCACCTCAAATGACTTTTCTCAGTCTCTGCTTTGTTGGTTTTTTTCAGTCTCTAACTTGATTAATGCCATTTTAAAAGGGCAAAAAGCAAAAGCCAACAGTGAGGTGGTTTAAAACATACATTTTTATCCATAGTTCATAACATCATTGCTATATCTTGTTTTTCACAAAAAGAAAAAAAATTAACTGGGTGCAGAATGCGCATATTCACTCACTGGTTATTGTAGGGTTGTTGACATTAGCTTTCTTTAAAAAAAAAAAAAATCAAGCGTGGAGAGGAAATGAAACAATGTGATATTTGTTTGAGAGGGTCTCTAACATTAGGAAAACATGCAAATAAAATCCCACAGTGATCCACTTGCAAACCTTCCCACAGTACACCAAGCTCAAATTGACAAAATAGCAAATTCTGTTTCAAAGCACTTGGGCCGGTCTGGCTTTTTCAAATTGTTCTTTAAATAATAGATGACAATAAAACCATACAGCAGCACATCCTGAGGCTTTGGGGGAGAGAGGAGCCGAGGGGCACACACCAGCTCTGTGGGAGCTGATCTCCCTGGTGGCTGTCACAGCACAGGTGGCTCTGGGCAGGTGTCATTCCCCACACTGAAAACAGGGAGCACATGGCATCACCAGCTCCGTGCCAGAGTCAGCATTTTGCATTAATTAAAAGGTGGCTCCATCACACACTCCAAGATTTCTCATCACTGCAGCACAGTGTGGACCCACCTCTTGTATGCTCAGAATTTCAGCAGATCATCCCTGCACTTCTAAGTGAAAAAATTTAAGCCTAGGAGCACCAAGCTCTATCACCATTTTACAAATGTTTCTATAATTGAGTTCAAACTGGAATGAAAAAGCATCTGTAAAGTGATGCTCTGGTCCAACAGCTGGTAGCAGCATCACCTGTGCTTTGCTGCTGGAAAATAAGCCCTGAGGGTGAGGTGGCCATGGCCATGAGGGGAAAAACATCATTAGCAGATAAAATCATCTCTGCTAATCCTGACTGTGAATTCAGGTGCATAATTAGAGCAGCTGCCAGGTACAGCTCTGCAGAGGTGACCTTTCCTGGTGCTGTCTGCATGTGACTCCGTGGAGGAATCAAGGCTGAGAGAGGATTTCTCCCTCCTCAAAACACCACCCACCTTTGGGGCAAAACCAGCAAAAAAAAAAAAAAAAGCAGGAGAAGGCGGCAGAGCAGAGCTGCAGATCCCTGTGCCAAGAGAGTGTGCAGCTCCTGGATCTCTGAAATTCCCCTCTTCCCAAATACCAATTTCCATCTCTCCCTTCAAAAGACAAGGATGAAATATTTGGGAGCTGGATGGATGCATAGTAAACATATTTCACTACTAATGGTCTCCAGTGGACTTGTTTTTGCATCTTGCAGCAAAGCACGACTGCAAGGGAATGTTTTCCTCTTCTGGCAGACTGTTTACTGTTAGACACATACATAAAATTATGGATATTTGACTTGCAATTCCATTTCTCTTCCCAAAAAAAGCAGGTGAAATTGAGCTAGTTGGTTGCAAAATTAGCAATACTTTCTTGCTAATTCAGTTCCAAGAACCTCCCTCAGCTCTTTTTTCTAATCACATGCAGAACAGCTACACTGCACATACCATTTTTCGCTACATTGAGCTTGACGAAAATTTAAGACTTCCTCCCCACCCCATCTTCTTTTTAATGGGAGATGTGATTATTGAAATTAATTCAGAAAACAGTCAGCATTCACCAATCAGCTCAGCAGTCTGGGTTTTCTTCATCTGCTGGTTACATGCTAATTATTGTACTGGTGAGACTATTTCCCATTCACATTTGGAATTTACAACACAGTAGGGAATTGATTAAATTAGAAGAAAAATACAAAAAAAAAGAGAAAGAAATCAGCGACATTTTACATTCAACATGTTTTTTTGTTGTTTTTTTCGTTTTTTTTTCTTTTTCCCATTTTGTTCCCAGCCTCATGGCTAAAACGCCCTGACAAACTCAGCCCCAGCAGAGCAGATGTACAAGGCAGCATTTCCCAGCAGTAAGGACTGGAGCAGAAATTAAATCCACAGAGCAGATATTTTGGGAAGGATGCAACCCTCCCATGTTCACCAACAGCTCTGTTATTCCCCCATCCTCCACTGCCTCACACCAACCATACTCTTTTCCACTTGGCTGACATTTGTAATTAAGAAAAATCTCCCCACATGTGGGAAAGGAGCCCCCATTGCCAAGGCTCCAGCAATGCTGAAATGCCCACACAGAGGCAGGAACGGTGTCCCCTGCCCCATGAGCAGCTCTGGGGCACTGGGGTGGCTTCATCCTCACACCAGGGGAGCACAAGGGACAGGGCAGCACCAGCCCACAGCAGCAAGGACCACCATTCGGAGATATTCAGCAGAGAGATGCCCAATTTCACTACAGCATCTCAAATACCATTTACCATCTCATTTCACCTGGACAGGCACAACAATATTGTCAACAGCAGGGCTTTGAGCACACAAGAGATGCAGTGTTTGCCTTGCAGCGCTGTTTATTTGTGGTTATACCTCAAAGCAAGGGCTGCTCTCATCCCCACCCTCTCTGTTCCACCCATCCCCTTAAAACTACAATCAAAAAACAAACAAACAAAAAAAACCACAACAAAACAATAACAACAACAAAATAATCAAATCCTGTCCCAGGTGCCAGAGAAGATCAAAGTAGGAGCACAAAGGCTTTGAAATTCCTTTAAACACCCCAGTCTCCTGCTTGCCACAAACTGCTCAGCATCCACAAGCTGCTCTGAGACCTACCCTGAAGGTAACGAGAAAAGCAGTGTCCTACAGCACTAAAGGGAAACACACAGGTGACCCCAGAGCAGAAAATAAGACTGGAAAAACACATCTAAAGATCTGACAAAGAACAAGATGCCAGGAAAATCAGGAGAGCACAGAGCAGCAAAAGGAGCTTGGAAAAGTGTTAGGAACAGGTGGACACACAGTGACTGCTCACAGGAGAGGTGTTTTGTAAAATTAACCCCCAGTACACCAGCTCCAAAGATACCTCCCCCACAGCACCTTCATTTCTAGTGCTCTAATAAGCCCTACTGAGTTCCCAGGGCCAAATTTCCAACCTCCAGAAATTATGGTGGCACACGGCAGAGCAGCCACAGCTCAGCACAGGCTGGGAGAGCAGGACAGCACCACACCACCGAGGCAGACAGAACAACAGAGGGAAAACAGCTAAAAACAAAGGACCTGCAAACCTGCAGCAGGTGGTACATCATCCTCAGACTCTGTCTCTCCTGCCTGTAAAGAACATGGAGATGCCAGACTCTGGAGCAGGGAGAGCTGGCTGCCATTTAAAACATCTGCTGCACTTCCAAGTGCACGCAGGGCTGGGGGAGCACAGCCCAACAGGTGGCTGATGGTCTAAATGAAATATTCACATCATTTGCTTGCTCACAGCCCAGGCCACAGCCTGCCTCCCTTGTGCCAGCACAGCTGAGGGGGTCTGTGCTGGGATTTTTGGGTTTTTAAGTCAGCTCTGCCTCCATAAAACAGAGACACTCCCCTTCTCTTAAATGTTTTCTGACGTGGAAATGATTCCTAGCAAAGGAAGAAAGAGCAGGATACATTTCAGAAGGGGAGCCTGCTTTTACATCCTGTTTAACAAATCAAAGCACAACACAACACGCAGCAGGCTCACACAACCTCCGGCACGGGTGTCAGGGTGATCTGTCTCAAAGGGCCACCCCACAGCCAAGAAACAATGGAAGAGCCAATTAACCTGTAATGCAGAGGGTACACATCTGCCTTAGCAGGGCTAATGGCATCACATCCAACCCTTCAAAGCTCAGGGTACTGGTTGGTAGGTGACCACCTCTGCAAGGCTGACCAGAGCCTGCAGGCTGTAAGGGAAAGCCCAGTGCTTCCTATCACTGGAAGCTGGAATGATCCTTGTGCTTCTCATGCCCCAAGGCAGGACCTGGAGCCACCAGGAAGGTCTCCAGCCACTGCAGCCTGCCCTGAGTACAAGCACAAGGAGCCAGGAGTACATTTGGATCCTCCACACAGAGACTCGAGATTTCAGTTTGTTAAATATGCTACACATGAAGAAGCACCCAAGACAACCCCTTCTCAAATATTCTCTCACACGAAACATACTCCAAGTACTCCAGTGCACTCCAACACAGACCCTTGCTACTCCTACACTGAGGACATCTGGACATGAAGAGCTGTAAGATCATATATCCAGGACTTCAAGCCTCATTTTGGTCCTCTTAACTAAACTCTATATTTTTACCATTTTAAGAACAGACCAGAAGTTTCAATCCCTCTTTAAAGACAGATACCAACTGATCCCTGATTATCTGGGGAAGACAGAAGCTACACCAAACAGCAGGGCACAAGCTTTTGGCAGTACCTGCACTCTCCATCTGTGGGATAAGCCAAGCATTGGACTTACTTTCCAAAAGGACACCAGCAATCCCATGGCTGGGATTTAAGACAGGAAAGCAAGACCAGTATGGCCATTTTGTCGAACTTTGCAGTATTCTGGGAGTTTTGTTTTTAAATTCATCTGGCCCACCACTGACCTGAAACTCTTTTGGAGAGCAAAAATATCCGTACAGCTGAGAAGAACCTGGATGTAAAGAAGAAAG
The DNA here is from genome assembly GCA_009812075.1 of Sialia sialis. Lineage (NCBI taxonomy): Eukaryota > Metazoa > Chordata > Aves > Passeriformes > Turdidae > Sialia > Sialia sialis. Next base: position 1,986,374 of record VRYO01000116.1, on the reverse strand, counting down.
TGTCACACCTTCCAATTTACAGCACTGCAATTGTAGAGCCCACAAAAGATGCACAGACTTCCAGATGGAGAGAGGGACTGATTGCATACAATTATTAATGTACGTCCCTACACCACTGGAAAAAAAACCAACCTGAATATGTTTAGGAAGAAACAAAGCAGTGAAAAATAAAATGACTACCCATTCAAGTATTTGTGCAACACTGGCATGACACCTTAGAAAAACAAATATTTGTGTGACCTATTTCCAAACAAGAAGTTTTTTTAGGTCCCATGAAAACCTCTTTATTTACTGAGGCATGAGAGCAGAGCATTTGCAAGCATCCTGCACACCAAGCCATATTCCAGGAGCAACTAACTCCCTTCTTATCCCTCCCAGAGGAGCAAACTGATGCCTTTACACCATAGGACAAAATCAGCCTGAAAACAACATCAAGACACTTCTTCAGGAGAAGAAGAGTTAAACAACACCAACACAAATAGCAAAGAGCCACCTTGTCGCCCTGGAAGCCTCTCTCTACTGATCCATCTGCCTGTTGCTCTGGGAATTTTTGAATTTTTGAGTGCTTGCACTTTAAACCTGTGCCACCCAGGCTCTTTATTGAGGACCCAGACACCAGAGCTCATTACTCACCCTGTTTCTGACATGGCTCTCAAGTATCTCTGTATTAAGAGAACAAACAAACAAACAAAAAAACAAAACCAAAAGCTGTTCCCCTTCCCCCCAAGCAGCCCAGCAGCAAAGCAGGCAGGGAAGCCCCATCACCCAGACTGAATTTTCTGAGCATTACTGGGCAGGAGTGTTTGGGTGGAGCTATAATGGAAACTTTTGCAACCTCTACACCATGTTATTTTATTTCATTTTTTTTTCCCCCAAGCAAGCACTAAAACACATGAGGGACCTGGCTGGAACAGCAAGGGCAGAACTTGCCGGCAGTAGGAGGAATCTTACAGATGCCATGCCTTCAACTGGACACACAGTTTAGCAGGCTCAGTCTCTGATTTTTTTTTTATTTGTAATTTTAAAAAAAGCAGGAATAAGGAGCAAAAAACACACAGATAAAACGGAGCCCAGCTAAATGTCCCCTTATTGTGCCTGTAGAACGAAGAGAGGGCACCCTCACAGTGTCCCTCTGAGTGGGGAAAGGAAAGAGAAACCACAAAGCCTTTGAAGCCCATCAGAGTGTCCTCCACGTGGAGATGAGCCATGGCTGCCATGGCTGTGACTGCTCTGGTGACAACCCAGCCCTGGGCTCTGCTCTTGTGCCATGTGTCATCACCAGCTCCTGAGCTCCACCACAGTCTGCCCCAACCAGGCCCTCACAGTCACTTCATACAAGCTCACTCCATTTGCATTTTAAGCATTGTTATTTAGATCATTTGTCAAGAGGAAAAAAAAGAAAAAGGAGAGAAAAAACAAACAAAGGAGAGGAGAAGACTTTTTCCTTCATAATGAGAAGCATCACCCCGCTTCTTCTTAACAAAGCAGAAGAGCCATCACAGCTGCCAAAGGGAGAGAAGCTGCTGACCTTCACCACAAAGGCACCAGCAAGCAGGATCTTCCCCAAAATAGCCTCCATGACAGGACTAGACTCATTCCACCTGGAGCAGGTGTTTAAATTACTTATCTAATTCTCCTAATCTCCTATATAGTTAATGCAAAGAGACAGATAAAAATAGATATAAAAAATATATAGTTCATGCAAAGAGAAATCACCCTGCTCATCCTAAGAGTGATTTGCCCCATGCAGCATGATTCTGTTTCTGGGGCAAATCACCCTTAGGATGAGCAGGGTGGTGGGAACCTGGACCTGGCTCTGGGCTCCTGCTCTCCCAACAAAATCCCTCTATTCCAGGGTGACCCCAGCCCCCTGCAAGAATGAGGGCAACAACAATTTACATGAGCAAACCAAGGATCTCTCCATGGGGTGAACTTCCCTCGTGCATTTTACATGCAAATCAGGTGGAAAACACAGAAAGGAATAATAATATCAGGCAATGGGAAGCAAGGGACACATGGCAGCCAAGTGGGCAGCAACAAGCCAGCCCATGGGGGTTAACCTGCCCAAGTTGGGGGGCTGAGCAGGATGGGGGGGAGATGTCTGCTCCCACCTTCTGCCTTTTGTTTGCACAGATTTCTACAGATTCACAGTTGTTTGTCTCCATTCCCAGCAGTTTTTAGGGGCAACTGATGCCCTGTCTGCTGTCAGCCCAGTCCCTGGAGAGGATGAATGTGAGCAGGTCTTGCAGAGCTCATCACAGCCCAGACAGCCCACATTCAGGAACAACCAGAGATAACCTGTGTGACAGCCTCACACAAAGCAGTGGGATCCTGGTGCCCAGAAACCTGGAGAGGTCCTGTGGGAGCAAGGCACAGCCGTGCCCTGCAGACAATGCCTCCACACCTGTCCCATCACACAGACAGGGAAAGGCTGGACAGGGGATGGACACAGCCCCGTGTCTCAAGGCTGGACTGAAAACCCAAGTTGCAGATAATTCCAGGAGCTACAAGACGAGCTGTTTGTTCGTAGTAACACCATAGTAACCAAAGCAGAGGGAAAAGCTCGTATACACAAGGGGACAGCATTTTCGGAGAGGAGGAGCAGGAGGTCCAAATAGAAGAAAAACCCTGCAGAGCAAGGAGACACACACACATAAAGGAGAACTGGAGCCACGCTGCTGTTTAAATCTCCCCACACTGACAACCCAGGTGGCTCTCACTACCAGCCTGGCTCACCTTTTCCAGGCTACCCCGCTCCAGGCTGTGAGCACCACTTGCATCCATCCCTGCACTGCCCCATGAAAGCCAGCAGTGCCCATGAGGCTGGTTTCACTTGGCTTTACAACAAGGAATTTATTGATAGGGAGGTGCTCCCACGAGTGACTTCAGGGCTTCAAGTTACTACAGCTTTTCTACAGTAGCAAGAATTGCGGAGGCTGAGCCCTGTCAGAAACCCCAACCCAGCTATAATATAATTAACACCAGCTCCAGATTAGGCTGTATCTGAAGCAAATCAGATCCACCAGCCTCCTCTTTCCCTCCCCCAAAGGTGGGTCAGGACTCCAGAACTGTGTGGGCATCTGTGCGCTGTGAGTTACTGGGATGCACTAAGAGCAAACAATAAACAAACTGGAACAGTCTGCTCCCTCTTCTCAGCCATGCTGTAAAATACATCAAGGTCACTGACCCAACCTAGTTAATAGAAGGTATCATTAAATTGCTGTTTTCTTCTATGGTAAATAAAATGCATGTGAGCATCTGGGTCTTTTTCTCTTCCTCCTCATCTCTTAAAGAGAGATTAGTTTAGAATAAGCTGTTCCAGATAATGAAGTACACTTCTGGCTTCCTATCCATGGAGAACTGTTCCTCAGGACACTAGGATCCTTGTTTGAGACTCCAGCCAGAGTAGGTGGTCAGGGAGAAGAGCAGGAATATCAAATGGAACAGCACAGGGCAGAGAGAAAGCCCATGGCTGGGCAGAGTTCATCCCTTTAGTGGGCAGAAATGGGAAAAATCAGATTGAGAAAAGCTTGTATGTGAACTTCTGAAGGTACGTCATATGGCCTGAGAAGCTGCATCACCTACCTCTTCCCCAAAAGTTGGGTGCACACAAACTGTGCCCTGAGGAGCAGGACAGGACCACTTCTCACACAGGCCAGCTTGCCTTGGAGCCACATCCCATCCCCAGGGACATCTCTGCTCCCCAAATCCTCCTCTTGCAGCGCACAGAGGCCTCGGTCTGCTGGCACCTGGCCACACGCCCGGCTGCCACCGCAGGAGCGCTGGCTGGGAGCTGGCACAGCCCAGGCAGGACTTTACCCCGAGAGTGTGAGGTTAAACCACTATCCCCAGCCAGGCAAGACAAGCACCCAACGGGAAATGTGGGGTTTAGTGCCGGCTCCGCCGCAGATTTCCTGTGCGGCCTCGGGCTCCTCACTTAGCAGCGCTCAGTTTTCCTACCTGTGAGAACGGGGAGATGCCGACTGCTCACACCCCGGTGTGTCCCAAACACGGCTCTTTAAACCTGGACCTGCTGCAACACCAAGAGCTCCAAAAATCCCCACTGGGACCCACCCTCCAAGCCCCAGCAGTGACACGAGTGGGCTGTGCTGCCCCGCTGTCCATGGAGCAACCAGTGAGGGCTAGAAAAAAGCACTTTTCTTCCTCTAAAAACCCAGACTAAAAGAAAAACAACCCAGAGCACCCCGGGGGAGAGGGCTCCCGAGCCGCTGCCCGAGCGGGGTGCTCACGCAAAGCTCCCACAGCGGCGGGACCCGGTTTTTAACTGGATTTATTTCCATTTAAATGCACGGCAGCGCAGCCCCGCCGTTCCCGGCCAGCGGCAGGGCAGGGCTGGGCTGGGCTGGGCGCACCGGGGCGGCGGCGGGGTCCACGCGTGTCCCGGTCCTGGGGTGGGTGCCCCGCACGGGGACACGGGCCGTGCGAGCGCCCCGGCCGCGCTGCCCCGCACCTGCCGGGGCTCGGCGGCACCGGGAGAAGCGGGCGCGGGCGGGAACGAATCGCGCAGCGCGGGACCCTCCCCGCCGCGCCGGGCGCTGGACACTCACCCGCGGCAGGTCCGTGGCGCCTCGGCGGGGCTCCGTGCGGG
>VRYO01000116.1:1963289-1980765 GCA_009812075.1 Sialia sialis | reverse complement strand
GACTAGGACTAGGACTAGGACTAGGAGCAGGGTCTGGGACTGGGATCTGGACCGGGATCAGGATTTGTCCTGGATACTGGGATCTGGGATGTGGACAGACATCAGGACCGGGCCCCGCGGAGTGCGGCGTGCGCCTGCCCCGGGGCTTTGCCCCGAGTGCTGTAGCAACCCCCCGAGCGCCCGTGGGGTGCGCGTACCGGGGAGCAGCCCCGAGCACGGGGAGGGTGATGAGGTGCCGCCATCAGCCCCTGCTGTCCCCGCCGTCCCCGTCCTCTGTGCCGCTCCTGCACGGAGCTGAACCGGCCGGCGGCGCCGGGTTCCGGTGGAACCGGAGGAGGGCGACGGGTCCGGTTGTCCCGCGGTCTCCATCAGCTTTGTCAAGAACCGCGGGCGGCTCGGGGCACTGCACCGGCATGGATGGTTGGCTGTCTCGAAGCCCCAACCCTTCCCTTTCCCAGCCGCTGTCCCCGGGCAGCTGGCACTGTCCCATCCGGTGAGGAGGGAGGCTGCTGCACTTGGGGGCTGCACCCCAGAGCTGCTGTCTGGCCCCCCGGCATTCCCCGGACTGGAGAGATGCTTGGGGTGCCCAAACTGCTGCGCCCCAAAGGTTTGGCAGTGTCACTTCCAGCCTGCTGTGAGCAGGTCAGGATTCGAACCGAGCACTAACTATTTGGTTTAAATAAAGTATGTCTTGGAAAGATCTTGTCTTGAAATCAGAGACCAGCTTTGGACAAAAGATAAAAGATTTTCCAGCTGCCTAAATGTGTGCATTATCCCACTTTGCCTCTATTCTGAGCTGACGATCAGACTCTGCTCACAGCTACATTGATGTAAATTGTCACTTATCTGAAGCTATTGGCTTTAGTGTGCATGTCCTGGCTGGATTGTCAGGAGCTGGGACACAAAAACTGAGGGCTCTCAGTTCAGAGACTTCATTTTTCAGGACCATGTTTTTCTCAGGGCTCTCAGCTCTCCTGGTTTGAGGGTATTGCTGGATTTCTCTGCAAGCCCTGGCTCTTGGGAATGTGTGGGAATTGCAGCTTTCTGGGTGTTTTTTTAAAGAAAGCTTGAATCCTTTGTGTTTGCAGAAGAAATGTGAACTTCCAACAGGTCAGAAGCTAGGAGCCAAATCAGCAGAGCATGTTTTAAAACCAGAACGGATGGTTTCAACCAGTCCTGCGGCTGTAATTCAGCTTTTTCAATGCTTGTGATTGGGGACTGAGGATGGCATTTCCTCTTCTTCAGGCAAAATGGCTTTCCCACCCACTCCATCGCATGCCAGGACAGTCTGACTTGATCTTTCTGGGAATGGGAAAGAAAAAGCAAAACCAACAACACTATTTTCCTATTGTATTCCTGACCCCAGGGCTGGTATGCAGAACCACTGGACTTTCAGGAGCTGTCCCTATGCCTGAGGGAGTAGGACACCTGAGCCTTGCTCCCCATGGCTTTCACAGGATGGGAATTTGACCCCATCCAGCTGCGCTGACTTGATATTTCTCCCTCTCCTCTGATACTGTTTTGCTGAATCACTCCTTTCACAAGCCTCTGGAGCTCTTTATTTATCCAGGAAAGGAAATGGGAGCCCCAGCCCAGTCAGCTGAGGGTCAGGAAACTCTGCCAACCTTCCTGAAGCTCCCCCTCCTCTTAAAACGCTGATTCTCCGTGGAGGGAGAAGAGGCCATGATAATGAGAAAGCCCTTTCACATCCCAGCGTCTGCTAGGGATTCCCTGGAGGGTCACAGGAGAGGAATGTCAGTCAGGGATGACAGCTCTGCCAGCAGCAGGCAGCTGCTCCAGGGAGCTGCCCGGCACAAGGACCTCGGACCTGATGGGTTGATTGACAGCTGTCACCAGCCCAACAGCTCTGGCCATCCCTCACCAGACATGTGGTGCCTCAGCGTCCTGCTCAGTGCGCAGCACTCAGGAAAAGGCATCCTTACATCCTTATGGCCACACCTCAGTCCGCCTGCTGCTGCCTGGATTTTGCCAGCATCTCAGGAAACTTCTGTGTAAAGGGGACACTGGTGAAGGTAAAGACAGAGCAGACCCCAGGGAGAAAGGAGCCAAGCTAGTGGTCATCAGAGGGTTGTGCCACAGAACAGTGAGGTTCTGGAGCATCCTTCCAGTGTGGGAAAAGCGAACACAGCTTTCTGGCTCTGGGGTGAAGAGAGGATTCAGATGCTGCAGGGGTTTGTAGTGTGAGTTTCCAGCCATCAAAAAGTACTCGTGTCCCCAGCTACTGGGTGAGCCCTACAGCTGGAGGGATTTCTCCTGTCCCAGCCCCAGCTTTGCTTGTCTGAAAAGTGGAGCAAGACCCTTTTTTAGTCAATTTGGTTCCCCTCCTGTCCTCTGCAGCATCTCTGGGGAGTTGAGCTGTGTCAAGTCTCAGCCAGCAGGTGGGTTGGCCAGCTCCTCGAGTCTGTCTCACTGCTGGATTGTCTGCTGAAATTTCAGGTCCATGATGAGGCATGGAGCAAGGCAGGATCCCAGGCAGCTCAAATATTAAAAGGAACAGCTGGGAAAATCCCAGAGAAATAATGTATGGGTCAAGGAGGAGGCAAACCCCTCATGAATTCTCACCTTGGAGGCAGCTGGAGAATTGCCTGTGGCCCGGCTGGGCTGCAGCAGCTGTCAAAATGTGAAGAGGGGGAAGAAGAGGAAGCCTATCTTTTTGACACAGCTTGTCCACTCTCCCACCCTGTGACTGAAGACATAACTTGCTTTTTGGGGAGAGGAAAATTTAGGAGGCTCCTGGGCAGTTTGTGGGTGCTCTCAATTGCCAGATGGATGGAGTTTTTCTAGAAAAACCCAGGATCTCACAATGTAGGGCTTTCAGCATGACAGTCAGTGGAGATATGGGGAGCCCAGAAGGCAGGAGTGCCCCGTTAGGGGTGAAGGCTGCCATCCAGGAAGGATGAGGAGTGCTGAGATGCAGGACAAAAACTGCCTAGTTGGATGGATCTATGAACTTTTTGGAATGCAAGGAGCTGAAAATATTGCATCTCAGTTGACTAATAAAAAAATCTGTCTCATTATGCAAAGGCTCATTGCTAACATCTGTGGGTTGTGGAGTTCCCAAAAGGGGGAAGAAACTTCTCCCTGCTGGAGCAGCTCCTGGGGGAGGATGCACAAGATTCACAGAGAAATTGGGGGGGTAGGGTTACAGTTACAGGGAGGGATGGATCTGCAAGGCTCACCTTCCAAAAAAGAGGAAAGGGGAGTAAGAGGGAGTATGAAGAGCAGCTGGCAGGAACCAAGGATGATTTTATGGCTTTGCAAGAAATTACCACAGCAATTAAAAGTGCTCTAAGCTTTTTGGAGGAGTAAGAAGGAAAGAAAAGGGAAGTAAAAGCCTGGATTGCAGGGAAGGATGCAGAGAGGAACAGTCATCACTCAGAACAGCCATGGCACAGCTGAGGATCTGCTGCAGGAGCATGGGAGCACAAACAAAGGTTGCTGTGTCAGGAACCAGGGGTATAGATTGGTGGGGAAAACCAGCAGGGCAAGGAGCCTTGAAGGTAAGTGATGGGGTCTGTACTTCTATAGGGTGCCCAAGTGCCAGGAACTTATCCCTGTGTCCAGAGGGTAGGGACTTGGAGCTACAGCAAGGCTGAGCTGCCCACTTGTTCCTGCTGGCATTTTGTTCCTTCTCCGTGTTCATCTGCAGATGCGCTCAGCTGGCTGAGGAAGAAATGGTGTCCTGCGCCCGAATGTCCTTTGTTGAATGTCCTCTGCAGCATTTTTTACCAGTTACCAGGAATCTGCAGCCCAGATCTGCCCTTGCTTTTGTGTTTCAGCCCTGGAGTTTTTGTTACATCCTCAGGGCTTGCTTGAGACCCACTCCAGTGGCATCAGCAAGCACCAGTCTATGGACATCACCTGAAGTGACGCACTCAAGGTATCTTGATGGAGGTTCCAGCAGATTCCTTCTCTGCTGGGCAGAAGTGCCCAGTGACCTGGCCATGGGCTGTGAGGTTTGGCGGTAGCCACCCAGCTTGCAGTGCCAGCCCACCCTCCTCAGGGACTGCAGCCATGCCAGGCCACCCACCACAGCTGCTTTCAGCCCAATTTCACCAAGGGGCAGAGCTCTCAGAAGACTAAGATCCTAGAAAATAATCTTCATTCCTCAGCAGATTTGTCACAGCCTTCAGTAAAGTTGCCGTGTTGGGACTGGGATCTTGTGCCCAGGCCATGCTTGGCACTGGACAGGAACAGGAGGATTTCTGTGCCTGCAATTGCCATCAGCATAGCTGAGGAAAGTGAGGCACTGGGTGCTAACAGGGCTTGCCTGGGAATAAGCTGTGGCAATTCTGCAGATCAACCCATCAGCCGGGACCAACAAGTTTTGGATCCTTCTTCTCAGGGACTAAAGATGTCCTAAGCAGCCACCCTCCAGCTTTGGCACTTCCCTGCCCTCACAGCACAATGCCAGCTCCACAAGTGACATGTTGGAGGGCCCCCATCCCTAAAGTGCCACCACTCAATTCCCATCACTTCAAAACCCAGCAGAGAGGCTGCTGGGCAATCACCAGCGCAATAGTCAGGTAAATACAAGACAGAGCCCACACCAGCCACATCCCTGTCTGGTGGGAGTCAGTGCACTTTTTGAGGGCCACAATAAAGCCCAACCATCTCAGCTCCTCACCTGAGTCCACCCAGCTATTCCTACATCACTTCCCTACTGCTCTCAGGCTCCCTGAGATATGGAGAGCATCAGTTTTCTTAAAGTGTTTGCTCTTCTGTGCTTTTCTCTTTCCCATCCCCATGGAGATGATGCCAGGCAGAGGAGCCTCTGGGCTTTGGCCACCCTTCGTGTCTCATTAAGACTTCACAGCATCCTTGCAGGAGGGTGGGTTGGAGAAGGAAGGCTCTCCATGGGCACAGGGCAGCTGTGGCCAGGGCTGCTGGAGCAGAGGGGCTGTTGGATGGGCTGCAGGTGCCAGGTGCCAGCCCTGGGCCTGCCCGGGCCCTCAGCGGCTGGGCAGGAGGCGAGGTGCTCAGCTTGGAGACAGGCCCTCCCCTCACCCCTTCACTCAGGGGAAAGCAAGGAAGAAAGCAGCAGGGAGAGCAGGAGCTGAGGGTGAGTGCTGCTGCTGGCACAGAACAACCCCTGGGGTTTGGTTTTGCCCCGGAGGAGGAGGTGCTGAGGCTCAGCAGATGCCTGGGTAATGGGGAAGGTCCTGTTGGTTTGCAGTGTATGGGGAGTGTGGCTGTGGATGTGGGTGTGCTGCTGGCAGGGTGGCCCAGGAGCAAAGCAGAGTGGTGTCAGCAAAGCGCCTGGTTTATTTTGGGCAGCTCCTTGGGTCTGGAAGTTCATGTGAGCTGTCAGCAGGGTAGGACTCTCCCCTTCATCCTCCACAGGAGCTGTGTGGTGCAGGTTGTGATCCTGGCTGGTTTGAGGGCTGAGGGCTGGAGAGGCCCCATTCTTCTAGAGGTTTTATTTATTGAATATGACTTGAAGACCATTTCTCATGTCCTGTCTGCCTATTAATCTCTCTCCAGACTATAACCAACCCTTCACCTCCCTAATGGGCCTGCTCCATCCATGGTGGGGCCGAGGCCTGCAGGGAAAAGCCTCTTTCTCTCCATTCCCTGCCTCCCTCTGGCCATCCCAGGTGAGGCCCACAGGGAATTGCATTCAGTGAGCTGAAAACTGTACCACAGCCATGCAGTGCCCATGCTTGGGGAGGGGCAGCTGTCCATTGAGGCAAGGGGGGACAGTGGCTCTGCAGAGGGGATGTGGCCCTGGCACTTGTTTTGCTGTGTGGCTGCAGTGTTGTGTTGAGCTTTTGCACCCTCCATTCACCATAAAGATGGTACTCCATGCATTATATCTGGGGATAATTTCCAGGCCCCCACCCCAAGTCCTATGGGATTTCTCTGCCCAGGACTTTCCCTTTTCAGGTCTGTGTCAGTGTATATCTCAACTAGAAGCTCATCAGTGCTGCCCGGGGAGCATCAGGATCAGTCTGATCATTCCTCCTCTCCAAAAGTGCCCCTGTGTGCAGAAAGGAGCTCTCTCCTGTTTGCTGCCAGGCCCTGTGGCACAGCAGGGAAGGCAGCTGGAGGGCTGCCCACCCCGGGAGCAGTGCCTGGGAAAGCTGGGCTCAGCAGGTTGGTGAGAGGCCCCGTGATCTGGGCCCCGCTCACAGCAGAGCTGATGGAGCCACCGAAGCTTCGGGAGCTGGCTAGCACTTCCCTGCTGTCATCCTCCAGAGAGGATCTGGGATTTGGGCTTACTGCTGGCTGCCAGGGGGAGGTGGGGGGACGGGGCATGGAGCTGGAACCACATCTGACCTCTCAGACTGCCTGCCAGGAGGGATGTCTGGGAATGGGACAGGGCTGAGCTCAGGAAAAATGGATCGGAGAGGCTGGGTACCTGCTGGGGCAGAGGGCTTGTCGCATGGCACATGCTTGTCATCATCTCTTTGGGTAAGGAACCAACTTTCCCCAGCCACCCTTTGGGTTGAGTGTGCACTGGGGGCTGTGCTGAGTGTCCCTGGGGACACCACACCATCACCTGGCTGTGCTGCCCAGCACAAGAGTTCTAGCTTGTACAGGAGCCATGGCTGGCCAATTCTGCAATGCCTAAGTGTGATGCCTTTCCCTCTGAGTGGGAAATGTTAGGTTTGGACTTTATTCAAGGTGAGTGTGTGGTGTATGGAGCAGCTCAGTCTTCCCACCTCTCTGCCATGAGTTGTTTGGGAATTTCTAAGGACACTGCAGGACAGGAGGTATCCTGCCAGCCCAATTCTTGTTTGACTGGGATGTTGACAGCTTGACTGTGCAGTGTTGCTGTGAGGATGTATTTGCCCTCTCAAGGAGCAAATGTGATGGTGTGTCCCAATGGCAAGGGCATCTCTCCTCCAAGCTGGATGCAATAACTCATGCTCTGGCTTCTGCCCTGTTTTCTAGTGCTCACAGGGGCCATTGCTGATCTTGGTCAAGGCCTTCAGGTATTTACCTTAGTTTCTTAGAGGCCTACCTGTCTCCTGTAGGGGCTTTGTTGCAGCCATGATATGACTCTCGTAAAGTAAACTCACATTTCCTTTAGTTGCTGGAGTTCTTTTCCCCTACCTGGGACTATCCCTGTCTCTCACTTGCAGTCTCAAACCATGAACTATGTGGGGCAGCTGGCTGAGAGTGTCCTTGTCAAGGTGAAGGGGCTGTATGAGGACCTGAACCCCGCCACCCTGTCAGGCTGTATTGATGTGGTTGTGGTGAGGCAGCCTGACAACTCCTTCAAGTGCTCCCCATTCCATGTGCGCTTTGGGAAGCTGGGAGTGCTGCGCTCCAAGGAGAAGGTGGTAAGTGGTGCCTGACCCTGGGCTATGCTTCCTTTCCAGGATCTTCTATAACCCACAGATTATAGAAAGACTTTGTTTGAGGGGAATGGGAGCCCACTAAAAGGCGTGCTTGCCAAGTTTCTGAGGGAATACCCCCAAATGGAGCTCATCCATTTCCAGGGAGGAATGTGCTCTCCAGGAAAATTGGGAGAGGTCTCTTGCCTCAAAGGCTGTGTGGCTGTCAGCCCTGTGAGCAACTTCAAACCACCCCCTCCATCTGGAAGTGCCCCTGTGCTCCAGTGGATGAGGGGGTTCAGATGGACAGGCTGCTTCTGCCTCTTGCTAGGTTGACATTGAAATCAATGGTGAGCCTGTGGATCTGCACATGAAGCTGGGAGACAACGGAGAGGCCTTCTTTGTCGAGGAGTCAGAGGAACCTGAGGTTGGTTATGACGAGGTGCTGCTGTCTGTGTCCCGGTGTGACTACCTGGAAGTGCAGGGTTGAGGTGGAATGACCAGGTTCAGAATGCTGCTCTTCCCCAGAGTGACTCCATTGTCCCGTCTCATGTTCTCTGTGTCTGGAAAGGTTCCTCCTCAAAGGACCTTGTAACCCACATGATGGAGCACCGTGGGGGAGTATTACACCAAATATCTGCATCCCAGACTGGTCTCCATCAATGGGCATGGCTGCTGGCCAGACAGGTGGATTTCTTGGAGCTTGGCTTCTCAGGGAATCTCGTGACAGGGATGACAATGAGACAGATGCTGTGGCAGGCTGCCTGCTCCAGTGGCAAGTGGGATGAGACTAGTTGTGGCTTCCAGGAATCCTGGCAGCTCTTCCCTCAGAGTGCTTGTGGTCACTGCTGGCTTGGGCTGGGTTTGGAAGTAGGAAAGGGCTCTGGAGTCAAATCCCATTTGCAGCCTTGGTAATTCTGGTCTTATGGTGCCATCTCCTGCCTGTCTCTCCTTGTCTGTGTTAAACCTGCCTTTAGCTTGTGGCTGAATTGCCCTAATGTTCTTTTATTCACATGTAGGTACAAATCCTTTTCTTTTAGGCCAGGCCACAAAACCGCCCCTGAGCTGAGGGCTCGGTGGTGTTGGTTGTGCTCCACAGTATGCTCCATAGAGAGCAAGGAGCTGCTAGGCTGAAAAGGAGTGTGCTGGAGGGAGCTGATGGGCTCTTCCCCATCCCTCTTCCAGGGCAGCATCCCCCTCTTTCTCTGCACATCCCCCATATGCAAGGAGCAGAGCCCAGAGGATGCTGTTCAACCCTCCACCAGTGCTGGAGTGATCCTGCACAAGAGGAGGCGACGCAAGAGGTCCAAGAAGAATGAGGTGTTGGACTCGGATTCTGACAGCCGTGATGAGACCAAAAGTGAGCTGACCATAAAGGAGCCATGCGAGCTGCCAGCCCCAAGGTGAGCTGCTTAGTCCAGGCAGGGTGATGCAGTAGGTCAAGCCTGTGGGTTCATTTGGTGATGCCCAGCAGTTCTGAAACAGGGGGAAATGTTTGCAAGTTGGAGCCCAGTCTCCTCTGGAGTAGAAAGCTGGGTGAAGCTGGGTATTACCAGCTTTCTGGAGGGGAAGATGCTGCTTGAGAGTAGCATGAGTTCCCACTCTTTCCTCCTTTGCAGTGATGAAGCATGTTCATCCTTAGCTGATCCCCTTGAAGAAACTGGGTCATTGCAGCCCCAAGAGATAAGCTTGTACTCCGATGGGGAGCTGCTCGAAGGGGACAGGTAATTGGCAGAGCCAAGGTGTCCTGCTCAGCTCTGGTGAGAGCAGGGCACATGCCCTGTGGCAGGGCAGGAGGTATAGAAAAGTGACTTGGAGGTGTCAGGAGAGGAGAGTTTTCCTAGCTTCATATGGTGTGGCTGGAGAAAAGCTCAGAGACCACAAGGGACACTTGTGCACAGGGCTGTCTGCTGATGAGCTGCTCTGAGCAACTGCTGGCATAGCACTTTGCTTCCTTGGGCCTAACTTTCCATGGATCTTGGTCCTTTGGGAGTGACAGTCTTTTAGTGTACAAGTGACTTTATGGAAAACCAGTGTTACAGGGTTCTTGGCTCTAAATGTCCTTGTACTGAGGAGAGCATGGGGCTGTAGTGTAGGTGAGGCCCCACATCACCTTCTTTTCCTGCATCTTCAGCCTGAGCCACCAATCTTGTCACAAAAGTGATTCTGAACTGGAGATCAAACGACGGGAAAGTTTTTCTCTAGGGGCTGAATCCCACATGAAGTGGACCTGGGGAATGCTCCCTCAGGTGAGTACCTGCTCTTGCTCTTTTGCTGGGAATGGGTGTCCAAAAGACCTGCAGAAAGCAGAGGAGGCTGTGGCCAGGCAGCCTTAGGGAAGTTGTCCTCTTCTGTGTGATGCTTTGGGCAACTTCCCATCCTCAAACCCATTCTTCTACTTTCCTTGAGGTGAGTAAATTGCTGCCAGGTAAATCAGCCAAGGCCACAAAGAGCATTGCTGATGCAGCAACCACCAGCTCTGCGGCACTGGTCCCAGTGGATGATGAAACTCCTCTTGTTGCCACCTCTGAACATCTGAGAGAGGATTCAAGCCCAGCAGGACCTCAGGGTATACCCCCTTCTTTGTCTGTGTCTGTAACTGAGCCAACACTTGCACCCCAGGCTGAAGGACATCCTCTGTGCTGTCAGGGCAAAGAGATTTTTGGGGGCCTACTCAGTCCCGCAAGAGAAACACAAGGGAGATGTGAATGTTGTGCCAGAGGTTCAGCCAGATGTGGAGCCTTTTGAGGGACCCACTGCTCCAAGGCAGGGAGGCTCAGAAGGCTCCATATCCCAGCTGGAGAGGCAGAGGAGGCAAGGCGAGAGGGTGACTGGTGCTGCTTGAAGCAGTGTTTGAGCCTGAAGATGTGTCTGACTCAGATGAGCACCTGGGTTGTCCCTTCAGTGTAACTCCATGACTTCCAGGTGTGGTGTATTTGCTTTGCCTTCTCTGTGTGCTACCAGCTCCTTTGCTTTGAAGAGACATCCCTCAGGTGTCCACCTTTCAGTGACCACCTAACTCCCAGAAAGGCTTTCTTGCCTTATGTTCCCTGAAGTCCATTCTTCAATGTATCTGCTTTTGCATACTTAGAAGATTGCTCAGCAGTTCAGGCCATACCTTAATTTCAAGTGTCTGATAGCACCTGGCCTGATTTGTGTCTTCATCCTGAGCTTGCCAAGTCAGAAAAAATCACACAGAAGCATTTATGTGCCCCCCTTCACAGTGTATTTAAGGATCATGCTAGTGCAGGTGTCTTAAGGCATTTTTCTTGCTGTTGACTTACAGCAGTTTTTCCAGTAGCAATTTGTATGGTACATGGATATGACTGAGGAAAATGCTGTTGGCTTTCTTGATAGATGCTGGTGTGATTGGAAAGGTGATTCAGTTAAGTTCTCTCTCTTCTGTCTATGCATTGAGGATCCATCGAAAGGAGTTCTTCCTCGGGACCCAGTGCCATTTACCTGGAAGATTCCCCTGAGCTGGATAAGAAGCCAGAGGCTCTCTATTCCCCCAGCAGGTATGAATTACCCCAGCTGATCAAGCTCAGACATTTTTGAGCAATTCCCCTGGCACAAAGGTATGGAGGTATGTTTCAAGCTATTCTCTGATATCACCTCTCTTGCTGGCAGTGACACAGAGCAGAGTTTGAGGCCTGTGACAGACCCTCTGTGTATCCAGCTGCCCTCCACTTTGCCTGCCAGCAGCCCCATGGACTCTGACTCAATGCCCACAATTGCTCTGTCACTGTGCGGGGGCCTTGGGGGCACCAGGGAGATCTCTCATGGTAGGTAGGAGGGGAGGGGAAATCTGCAGCCCTGAAATCCTTTCTGTCCTCCAATGTCATGACACAGTCTCTGTCCCACCAGAGAAGTTCATGGAACACATGGTTTCCTACCAGCAGTTTGCTGAGAATCCAAGGCTCATCAGTGACCCAAACCTGGTGATAATGATCAACAAGAAGTGAGTGTTTGCTCTTCCTGCTGCTTCATCCCACAGTGGACAGCATGGCCCCTTTGTCCCTGTGGATACCCTCCTGTAGGAATGTGACTCCATCCCAGAGCATGATTACCAAAGTAGTTGTGACACCTGGTTATGCTGCAGGATGGTGATGTGCCAATCCCCCTTGCTTTTTCCAGGTATTACAACTGGGCTGTGGCTGGTCCCATAGTCCTGGCCCTGCAGGCTTTCCAGAGGAACATTCCCGAGGTCAGTGCTACAACACATTTACTGGCTATGATTCTCTGAGGACTGACCTCATCCCATGTTCTGCCGTATTCACAGAGCATCATTGATGAATTGATGGAGGAGAAGATGCCCAAGAAAGACAGAAGGTGTTGGTTCTGGAGGAGGAGAGAATTCCTAATAGAGGAGGTATGTTTGCAGGATATGACAACCATGTCCCAAGGGGACAGGCATCATTTTGCTGACTGGCAGGGGTGGGAGCAGGTTCCTAGGGATGGCCTGAGGTTGACTATGAGGACGTCTGGGACCTGACAAGGTGACTTCTTAAGGTTGCTACCTGTCCTTTTTGGTCTGTTAATGCCTGAGCAGCAGAGCAACACTTGGTAATGCAGTAATGTGGGCCTTGTAGTGGGGAGACCTCCTGCTATGTGCCCATCATGCCAGGTCCTGAGCACCATGTGTGATTGCTGGTCTCCTTGCCCCACCACAGCACCAGGCTGTGCTTCCTCTTCCACCAGCAGTGTCCTTGTGAAGGCAGGGACTGCAGTGATACCTCTTTTGGCATTGCTGTTCCAACTGGAAGAAACGCCAGAAAACCAGTCCTACTCTTGCTCTTACCTTTGTGCAAGCACCGCTCAGCAATAACAGAAACATCTCTGTTTCAACACGGTGTTGAGCCCAAATCCAGAACACAGCTACATACCAGTCACTGTGAAGCAAATTTACCAAAACCAGCATACCCCTCTGTCTGCAGCAGCAGCCAAGGCTGAGGAAAGCCAGCATGGGAGCACTGTGGCGAAGAGGAGCTTGGCAGAGGTGAGTGCCTCCCTCCCAGGTCATCTTCAGGAGTCTGGATACTCCTGGTCTCTTCTCCTATGTGACTAACTATTCCTAAGTTTGCCTAATAAAAGGGGGTAGAAAGCTTTTTTAAGACTCTAGCTGACCCCTTCCCTTTTTTGTGTAGGCAGGCGGAAAAGGAGTCTTCCAGTGACAATGAGTCCCAGCACCCTGGGGACATGTTGGCAATGTCTGACCCTGCTCAGATACCTCTGCCAACCAACAAGATGGGGTAAGCCTGGGGAATGCTGCAGCCTGATGCTGCTTAGCAGAGGTGAGTGTCTCCCCCTCCCAGGCCACCTTCAGGAGTCTGGATGCTCCTGGTCTTTGCTCCTACATCATGAGTTATTCCCAAGTTTGCCTAATAAAGGGGTAGAAAGCTTTGTTTAGACTCTAGCTGACCCCTTCCCTTTTTTGTGTAGGCAGGAGGAAAAGGAGTCGGAAAAGGAGTCTTCCAATGAGAATGAGCCCCAGCACCCTGCTCAGAAACTTCTGCCAGTCTACAAGAAATCCCTGCGGCTCTCCTCTGAACAAATTGTAGGCATTTATTTCTCCATCTTCAATGTCCATGTCTGTAGGGATGAGACAACTCTTAAACAGGGATTTCTGTACTCCTGACCTCATGTTTTCATAGGACATCCAAATATTTTGGCCTGTAGAGACTTGAGATCTCTGGCCTGGCTGGGTGGCAGTCTGGCCTCTGGCAAGCCTTGGAGTGGTGTGAATTGGTGCTGATGTAACACTTTTGCTGCCCCTCTGCCCCAGGGAAGATTGAATCTGCAGGATGGCCCCAACGAGGTGGCGTTCAGCGTGACAACTCAGTACCAGGGCACGTGCCGCTGCGAGGCCACTATCTACCTGTGGAACTGGAACGAAAAAGTGGTGATCTCAGACATCGATGGCACCATCACCAAGTAAAAGGCCTTTCTCCCACACCAAAATCCTTGTTTCGCCCTGTTAGGGGAAAGTCTCCTTTAAAGGCTTGCATAAGCAAGCAGAAGGGAGCACAAACCCCATTGGGGTAGGGGTGGATACTCACCACGTTGGATGGCACTAACCCAGCCTCATTTCCTTTTAGATCAGATGCTCTTGGACACATCTTGCCGCAGCTGGGTAAAGATTGGACTCACCCTGGGATTGTTAAACTCTTCCACAAAATCCACCTGTAGGTATTGGATCATCTGAGGCCAAGGGGAAGTGGGAAGCTGATTGACTCAGAGTCAGAGCTTCTTACTCGCTGGTCAGGCCCAGAGAGCTGCACTATCTGCTGTCAGCGGTGGCTGATGCTGGCTGTGCTGCCTACATGATGCTGAGGGGCGAAAGCAGAGGGTCTCCTGGGAGCAGATGCGGGCATTACCTTCCCTGGAATGAGTGTGTCGGTGGAGGCTTTGCTGGGGAGATATAGCTGAGCAGTGGAGGAGACGAGACCACCTAAAGTCACACCTGAGAGTGGTGGCAAGGGGGTCCCCAGCACTGCGGTGCTGGTACCTCTCTGGGCACCTAGCAATCGCTTCCCACAGCCCAGGGCACTCACCTGCGAGGGTGACACCAGCAGTGATCCCTGCGGAGCCTCTACTCGGTCCTTGGCCCCTGTGGCCACTAAGAGGCACTGTGGGCCCGTGCACGGCTCGTTCCCGGGGAGGAACACGGGAGGACTGCGCTCCGGGGACTGCAGGGACTCCTCGGCTGCCTCTGGCCACCCGGCACCACCTCTGCCGAGCTGTCCCCTGCCCAGGCCTCTGCAAGGGCTGCCTACAGCCCTCCACAACTGACAGGCAGTCCTGTGGCATGAAAGTGCTGTGTGAGGGGGCTGAGCAGCAAGGGGTGCTGTGCAGCTGGGTGAGTGGGTGTGTGCCTGCTGGGATGAGCATGGAGGGTGGTGCAGGGGGCTCCCAGTGTGGGGATTGGGCTTAGTCTGGGTTTCCAGATGAGGGATTCATGTTCTTTGTGGTACCACCTTGGTCTTGGCTACCTCTTTCTCCTCCTCAGAGGAAGAGTGCCTTGCCCAGGCCACAGCTCAGAGGGGCTCCCTGTGTTCTCTCTAGGAATGGCTACAAATTCCTCTACTGCTCGGCCAGGGCTATTGGCATGGCCCACATCACCAAAGGCTACCTCAAATGGGTCAATGAGCAAGGCTGTGGCCTCCCCATGGGCCCCATGCTGCTTTCCCCCAGTAGTCTCATGTCTGCCTTCCACAGGTACTGTCATTCCCTGTCCTTCCTGTATCCCTGGGGACAGCAACCCCTTCCCCAGCTTGACCCTGAGGGATGTCCCAGCCTTAAACTGCTCTGCCCTCCTTGGTGCACAGTGCCTTTTGTGGGGGGCAGCAGGAGAGCTGCCTGACCTTGCTGGGGTTTCACAGTAAAGCTTCTGATGCGCAAAACCTTTTACCCTTCAAATTATTTCCCTGAGCCCCACAAAGGTGTCACGAAGGAGCCAGGTGCAACACACAAAAGGCACACAATACTTCAGAAGACTAATATCTATTTATGACAGGCAGGTTTGGTGCCTGCATTCCTGGCCAGCTGATGCCACTGTGTCTCTTGTGCTGCAGGGAGGTGATTGAGAAGAAGCCAGAGGTGTTCAAGATCACCTGCTTGACAGACATCCGAAAACTGTTTGCTACAAAGTGTCCCTTCTACGCAGGCTTTGGGAACAGGCCCAATGTGAGTGGGTCTGCAGGTGTGTAGGGAGGGCTCAGGCTGGGTGGCAGTGCCTCCCTGCAGCTCTCATGCTGTGCTGGCCTTCCTTGGGCAGGATGTCTATGCTTACCAGCAAGTGGGGCTGCCAGAGAGCCGCATATTCACAGTAAACCCCAAGGGAGAGCTGATCCAGGAGCTCAGAAAGAACCAAAAGACAACGTAAGCAAAGTGTTTTTTCCTCAGGGTCTTTGGGATGACCTGGCTTTGATGCAGAAAAGCATCAAACAAACACCCAATGATGCCACAGTAACTTCTTAACCCCACAGATACGAGCGGCTGTCGGAGCTGGTGGAGGTCTTCTTCCCTCCTGTGGGACAGAGGGGGAGCACTGGTCTGGTACAGCCCCTTTGCCTGCTGGAGACCTCCTCTGCCTGATACTGACTTGGATGGCTTGCCCTAAGCCCATCCCTGTGGAGACCTGACCCAGAGCTCTCCTGCATGTTCTTTGCCAGGACTAAATGCTCCAGGTGCACCTCATCCTCCCTGTTTGCTGCTTGAGCATTTTTCACTTGTCCTAGAGGTCACCACATCACTTAGCAGGTTAGCAGAAGGGGTAAGAGAGAGAGCCCAGTCTCATAGAAAACTCCAATTGCTAAACACAAATTGCTGAAAGTTGGGCTTTTGCTGGTGTTTGTAGCTCCTCTAAAGCCTGGCCCTTTTTTAAAGGTGGTGGTTGTTCACAGTTATATTTATTATTTAGCTGTTAGTACCTCTGGTATGACCAGTGTTTCAGACAGTACAGCTACTAGAAGTTTGGTAGCTGAAACTGCCCATCAACTTGTAACTGTCGAGGGAAGATTCTGGGGTTTTGAGTGTTCTGAACAATAATAAATAGTGCCTTAATCCAGGCTGCCTCGTGTCTGTGCATTAGAAGTGGGAGCCAGGCTCCAAGTCCTTTCTAAAATGTGATTGGGCTTATTGTGCTTAAGCATCCTACCAAGTGGGTCCTGGGGATGATGGGACCAGCTTCTAGAAAATGTCTTTTTTCCTATTTTTTTAAATTTTTAATTACTATGTTTAGCTAAGGTCACAAAATTAATTAAAAACAGCAAACAAATTCAGGCTCATTCTGTATGTACATGGAACTGAATGGACAGGAGACATTGCTAAATCCAGAGGCCTCTGTGCTGAGGCTCACTCTGGGCTGGCTCCAGCCCCTTGGGGTGGCCGGGAGCAAATAATTCCAGGAAAAAGGAAAAAAAACTCTCCGGGCAGCTTCTCTGGTTCAGTTAGTCAGAAACTAGCTACAAACAAAGGAGAGCTCCCTCCTTCTGTCCATCACACAGTCCCAGAGACAAAGTGTTGCAACTCCTCTCTGTACCTTTTACAAACAATTGCCTTTTATTCCACCACTTTGCCTCCTTCCCCCCCTCACTATCACACCCATCCTTAAAGGTACCAAACATATTTCTGGGCTGAACAGACAAATGGGTATACAATTCAACATCAGAAAGTCACCCCAGGACATAGTGGGACCTCTGTGTGCACAAGTAGCCCCAGAGTGGCCCTGCCAACAGCCCCAGGGACCTCCAGACCCAGGCACCCAGACCAGCTGGAACCCATGACCCCGCAAATGCTCTCTGTGCCCAAAGCAAATGCAAATAAGAGCTGGGCTGTGAAAAATTAAGATTGTTTATTCATAGAAGAGCAGAAACATAAACTACCCAATGTGTTTTCAATGTAAGAATCTTTACAAGAACAATCTATAAAAGGTATTAACATTACAAAAACCTATGTAAAAATGTATGAAATATATATATAGAAGAGAATAAGAAACTCTAAAATATATTTAAAGTTGAAAATGTTGCAACAAACTCTGAAACATATAATCAGAAGGGTGGCATCCCTGGCTGGCATCTCCATGGGTCCTGGAAGAAAAGCAGGTGACAGGGTCACTGCAGTTGGGCACAGAGGGCTGTTCCCTGTGCCCCAGGCTGGCACACGCTGGCACAGCAGGACTCTGCTGCCAGCACTGAGCCTGGCTGGGGCTGGGGGCTGCCCCAGGCACTGGCACCCAAAGCATGGCCCAGAGCAAGCCCAGGGCAGGCTGGGGGTGCTGCTGGTGCCACCAGAGCCCAGCGCCACCCCCAGGCAGGGCCACCCAGCCCAGCCCCAGCAGGGAACCCACTCTGCCTGTGGGCAGGGCATGGCCAGCACCTGCCTGGGGTTGGTGTCCATCCCAGGACAATGTCCTCCTGCTCACCTTTCCATCCACTGCCATGTCTTCAACATCATCCTCCATGTCCACCTCCATCTCTTTCTCCATCTCCTCCACATCCACTTCCATCTCTTCCTCCATCTCCATCTCCATATCCACATCCATCTCCATCTCTTCCTCTCCATGGTCTTCTACATCTGCTTCAATGTTTTCCTCCATATCAATCTTAGTGTCCACCTCCATCTCCTCAGTGTCTGTGACAGGCTGCATAGGGAGCAGAACCTCAGAGTGG
>VRYO01000116.1:1951974-1962289 GCA_009812075.1 Sialia sialis | reverse complement strand
AGATTATAAAGTGAAACAACGGCACAAGCACTACTGGGCTCTTTCCTCCTGTCACCTTCTCCTCCCTGACCCCTGTGTGTGAGTGTAAGTCATGTCCTTGTCTGCCACTTCTGGAAGCCACACAAGTCATTTTGATCCTGGAAACCTCAGCAAGAAATACTTTATTTTTTTCCTTTCCAGTACAAACAGTTTTTCAGCTTTTAAAATCTGAACAAATAGACACGTTTTTAAAAACAACAGAACACAGTCTTTTAACAGGATCAGTTATCAACTGCCTCAGAAAGCTGTCCATACAAGGACAACCTCGTGGGCACCATTTCCTTACTCTGCAAGCAATTTTCTAAAAATTCCCAGTTTTGTACAAAGTTCCTTTCACTTTTTAAACACGAAGAGCTGAGAACTGAAATAGTGAACTGTCCATAGCTTCAAGTGACTAGTCAGTAATAGTCCAAACATAGCACCATTTTCCAGAAGGTCAGACTTCTTCCTTGCCCTAGTTTTATTACAGCCAGTCCTGGCTCCCTCTTTTCTGGGGAAGCCATTCCTGTTCAGCCACTCTAACCCAGCCCTGGCTGGAGAACAGGGAGCCTGGCCCTTGGCTTGTTTTTTTCTTTGGTTTTCTCCCTGGTGTGAGGGGATGGAAAAGGGGCTTAGGCAGGATGCTCCCCTTGCAGGGTGAGGGCTCCCCTGGCCCATCACAAAGTACTGAGGGTTGGCTTGAGACTCCTTCCTTAGGCTGGAGAGAAAAACAGGTTTTGATGTCTAATGGCAGGGTGTGCACAATGCCCAATGGCAGCAGTGGTTGTTCCTCAGCTGGAGAAGTGTCTCAGCATCCCAGAGCAGTGAGAGTGGATTCTGATGCTGTGAGCACCTGGCAGGGCTGGGCAAGTGGTGGGAGGACCGCATGTCCTCTCTGTGCTCCCACAGCTGATGGCTCATGCTCCTCTGGTAGGGAAAGGAGCTTTTCCTGCCTCAGGGGAACATGGTGTGGCTGCTGGACTCGGTGATCCCTGTGGTCCTCCCCAGCCTGCAAGCATGTTTGAGGGAGCTCACCCAGATTGTCTGGGGGAGAAAAGGCACCCAGATGCATCTGTGCTGGGAGCTGCTGCAGGTTTGTGCTAGTCAGAGCAGAGAACTACTCCTTTATGCAATTGGGGGGATCAGGGAGACAATCCTGGTGCAGAAGAGCAGGGACAGCCTGGTGAGGGTGACAGGCACTGCGTGAGAGCCAAAGGCTGGCTGGTGTGGAAGGGTGCCTGAGCTACAATGCTGAGAGAAAAATACGTTCCTCTGCTATAAAGTGCCAGAGTTGCTGGATGGAGGCTCTTTACTTTCCTCCTCATGCTCATAATGAAGCGCACATTGGCTGATCAGCAGAGGGTGCCCATGGTGGGCTCCTAGGGAGAGGTGACTCTGTGTGCAACAGCTCTGTAGGGCAAGGCTGGAGCTGCTCAGGGATGAGGACAACATTTTCCAGCCTGCTCATTTGTGGGAAACCAGAGTCAAGCTGGTAAAATTATGTGAGTTGTTTATTGTGAGCTGAGGAATGCTCACAGATGCCCTGCCTTGTTCCACATCACTGTTGGTCCAAGGGCTACTGGCATCCCAGTGGGGTCAGAAGAGCACGAGGAGGATTCAGGCTCCTGCTCCTCCCCTGCTGCACTTACAACAAGGAGCAGGGATGAGACAACCCTGCCTGGAACAAGACGATGGAGTTCAAATTTTAAGCAATAATAAGGAGCAATAAATCAGGAGAGCCAGAGCTGGGGGAGAGGACTGCTCTGTGCCCAGCTTGATCTGTGCAGAGACCTGGATACATCTCTCCTTGAGGAAGACGTGTGTTCCATAACCCATCATGTCAGTCCCAGGTGTGGCCAGAGAGCCCAGCAAAGTGGGATTGCAAAGCACAGCAGCCCCAGGGAACGTGGGGCTCTCTCCAAACACTGCTGCCACAGCTTTCAGCTACTCAGTGTGGGTCTTTGGAATATGGCAAAGGATAGGGGGCAGCATTAGGGAACTGGAATCAGATGAGCACCATGACAATTGTTCAAAAATACATATACACATACCATATATTTACACACATATGCATATGTGTTTTCCTAATGCACACCCTCATAGGCTCCGTAAGGCATGAGCATCTGCATGGAGGAGGGAGCATTATAAATGGATTTACCATACACAAGGAGGGCTGCCATCTCGGAGAAGGGAAGCCAGTTCCCAGAAGGCTGTGTGAATACGTGTGTTCTCTGAAAACTACAATTCCTGTGGTGAGTTTTGTTCCCTGCAAGGAGCCTTGGCTCTGCTTAAGTCTCTGGATTAAGATGCAGGGGGTCTTTAGGCCAGAGAAACTATTCCTCAGCTGATAACTACAGGATTTTATTCATTGAGAAATGATAAATCCACAAAAATAAAACTAAAAAAAAAAAATGTCTGCCTCCAGCTTACTTTTGAATTGTCCTTCTGGAGTCATCAGCCAAGGAGCCAAAGCAACATCCCCAGCCAGGAGGCAGTGACACTGCTGCACCAGGGTCAGGACATTTGCTGAGCATCAGGAGGGGAGTACCAGCATGCTGGAATTAAGGAGAAGTGGGGCCAACAAGATTAGGGGGAGGAAAAAAATGTAGCAGCTTTTCATAAAAAAAATTATCCCAAGAACTGTTGTCACATTGGAGCAAGTCTGTGTGATATAATTTAATCCTGTCCTTCACAGCAGGAGAAGGAAGACACATGGAATGGCAGCGTGGCTAGTGCTGCCTTCTCTCCGCCTTCTCCTCCAAGTGCCCGACCTGTTCTGCCAGCTCAAAGACCTTGGCTTGACAGTCAAGCAAGTTGTCCTTGAGTCCTGTTATTTCCTGAGAGTGGGCAGCCAGTGTCCCGTTCATGTGGTCCATGTAGTCCCACAGACTGCCCGTGTGTTTCTCCAGTTCCTCCCTGATGCCGTCCAGGCTGCCGGTGACAGTCCCCAGCCTGCCGCAGGCGCTCTCCACCCGCGCCACCCGCTCGTCAAAGTGAGACACCTCCTGCTGCAGGCCGTGGGCCACGCTCCTGCAGGAGCTCAGGTCACTGACAATCCTGGCTTTGAGTCGCTCCAGGTCTCCCTTGAGGTTCAGGACACGGCGATTGCTGAAGAAAAGCTGGGAGCCTTGGTCGTTGACTTTCTCCTGGATGGAGTGGACCTCATCCTCAATCTTCCTCTCGTGCTCATCTAGTGAGGAGTTGACGTGCGTCACGGTGTCTGAGTACTGGGAGACAGAGTCCTTGAGGCCTGTCAGAGACTTGCTCACAGTGTTCAGGTTGATCTTTAGCAAGGTGATCTCCCCTTGCAAAGCCCCCGATGCTTCCTCCTCGATTCGCCGCTGGATCTCCAGGATGGTGGCGTTCAGCTTGCGCAGGAGGTCATAATTGCTGTCCATGCGGAGGAGCAGGTCCTGGTTCTTGTTCTGGCAATCCTCGATCTCCGTCCGGAAGTTCTCCACATCTTTGGAGGCAGAGGTGCAGCCCAGGGAGCAGGTGCTCTCCAGTGTGATGAGGCGATTCTGCAACATCTCCAGTGTCTCATCCGTCCGTTTCCTCATGCTGGCAAGCTCCCCTTCCAGCACAGGCACCACTGCTCCGTCCATGCCCGTGGCAGAACTGACATTGTTCAGCTCTCCCACGATGGTCATGAACCGGTCCTCCAGGGTCTGCATTTTGTCTTCAAAAGCAGTCCTCATGCCATCCACCTCTGCCACCACCGTGCCTTTCATGCTGTTCTCTATACCAGAGCAGCAGCTCCCCGTTTCCTTCTCTGTAGCGTTCAGCCTGGCTTCCAGGTCCTCAAAGCGTCCTTCAAAGAGGTTCCCTAGGGTGACAGTGGAGATTTCTCCATCCAGGCGTGAGTGCAGGTTTTTCTGGGACTCGGAGATGCTGTGAAGGCCTTTCTCAAGGATGTTCATGCGATCGGTGAGGTAGTCCAGGTTGCTGCAGCAGCTTTCCACCACCGTCAGCCCTTGGATCTGGGTCTCCAGCTGGGAGATCTCTTTCTTGATCTCCAGCTCCTTCCCATCCAGCGTCTGCTGCAGCCGCAGGTTGGCAGCTTTCTCCTCCTCGCACTGCTGCCGCACCTCCTGGATGCGGAAATCACACGTGGTCTGGATCTTGCCCAGCTTCTTCTCGAAGCCGTCGAGCAGCTCTCCGCGCAGGCTGCTCAGCCTGGTGTCCACGTACTCCTCCAGCAGGTCGATGGAGGTGAGGGGCGAGGGCCGGGCGGATTCCAGCAGGTGCTTGATCTGCCCGTCGTGGTCCAGGACCATGCCCCGCACCTCGTGCAGCAGATCCGCCTTGGTTTTCAGCACGTCGCTCACCTCCGTCACTTTGGTCAGGATCTCCCCCACAGGAGGGTACGTGGCCATGTCGGCCTTGTCTGCCACATCCACCAGGCCGTCGGGAATGATGCCGAAGCCCACGGAGGAGTCTGGCGTGCCCGGGCTGTTCATCAGGGAGCCGATCATCTTGCTGGTGTCCTCCTGGATGGCCAAGCGCAGGCGGTCCCCCAGCCCGCTCACCATGGTGTGCAGGCTGTCGTAGGACTGGGACAGGCGCCTCACCTCCTCCTCCAGCCGATCCAGGCGGTCCCCAAAGAGACCCGGCAGCTTCCTGCCTGCACAGGGAAAGAAAAAGAGAGGGCACAGTGGGGGCTGGTGCTCCTTTAACTTCCCTTCTTCAAGTCCTTTCCCCTGATAACCTTGTATCCTGCCCTCTCCTGTTGTCATTTCAGCAAAATCTCAGTCCACATATCTCCTTAAGCTATCAGAAACCTTCTTTCCTCTTGGAATCCAGCCCTCTGTTCCCAAGAGCAACAGCAGGTGATGATAGCAGCCCAGGAGAGCTTCATCTTGAGATGCAGCCTATCAGCCCCATAACTAATGGAGAAATGCTCTAAATCAATGAGGAAAGGCAATTTTTGAGCTGCATGTTTTGAAAGAAACAAGATTTAGAAAGCAAGTGGCCCTCAAAGCAATCAAATGTCAGGTCTCTGATAGAAAATATGTCACTCCCTGAATTATTGCCAGATTGATGTTCTGTGCCGGAACACAGAGAACCTGGAGATTTGAGTGCATGACAATGGTGTGGTGACCTGGGGACATAAAGCAGGAGCAAAATCTCACCATATTGATTCTTCTTTGGTCCTGGAAACAGGTCAGGGTGGCTTTTGGGATAGGGAGGAAGTCTGGGCATTGGAAACATCTTTTGCCCAGGTGGCATTTTAGGGCTGGGATGCTGGGGCAGAAGGCCAGGCTGGTCTGTTGGGCTGTCGTGGCACCCTTCTCCCATGAAGCCTGGGCAGCACCTCCAGGACAGCTCGGTCACTGTCTTGTATCCAATCTTGTACTTGGGCCTGAAGAAGGTGCGGTACCTTTCCAGGAGAGGGGAGGGAGAGAGAAGACAGTTTAGAGAAGCAACCTCAACATCAAGTGATAGAGCAGGGTCACAGTCCTGTTGCACTGGGAGACCTGGGCACAAGGGAAAAGCCTGGCTGAAACCCTTGTGGTGCACCTGCAGACCATGGCCCATCTTCTCCAAGAGCTCTTGCTGCACCATAGCTCAGTGTGGCATTATGGTGGGGTTTTTTATCAAGTATATTTTTACCTAGGACACTGTGTTGATTTAGAACTGCAGTTCTAAGTGTATTGCTGCAGTCCCTGGCCTGATAGGTGACTGCTGGAACAGGTGCCACACTGGCAACTTCTGGCCAGCAGAGCACAAGATGAAATGATGAAACTGATTTCAAAAGCCCTGCAAGCTCACATCACCTCCAAAAGGGAAGTGGACTGCTTATAAAAGCAGTTTGCACTTTGAATTCATCTATAGAATTTCCTAGTGGGATAAAAAAAAAATCCTCTTCTCAACTGTAATACTGTAAAAGCCCCCATGAGGGTTGAAATCCCTTTGGAAAGGTGTTTTCTCTCTGTGTGGAGGGCATCAGTTCCCTGGGAAGCCTAGAGGGGCTTGGGCTGGCCTGGTGAGGGTGATGCTGAGATGTGCACAGAGGGATGGCTCCTTATACTGCCTCCTGCCCCAGCTGGGAAGTGTTTCCATCATGAATTTGGGTACTACAGCACTGATCCTCCCACACCCAGCACACAAGGTACAAGCCCACCTCACACCTTCCCCCTCTGCTGTGGCTCTGATGGGGTCCCAGCAGCCATGGGGAGGATTCAGCTGCTCCCTGCTTGTCTGTGGCACTTCCCTGAGAGGCAGCAGTGATGGGACAGGACCCTGCTGGCACCTGTGTTCCCCCCCAGCTGAGCACAGCCATACAGGGCTGACCACAGCACTCTTCTCACCACCTCTAAATACCAAAGCTTTAAGCCTGCTTCCAAAGTTTCCAATCTGAATTTACCAGAGCCTGAAAATCCTGAAGCTTGCAGTTTTGCAGCAGCACATGATCAGTCTCTTGTTCTTCTCCAGCATGTTCAGCAGAAGGTCTTGGAGGAGCAGCACAGCCACCCATCCTGCAGAGGGGCTGCAGAAGGGACTTATCCATCAGTCAGGGCAGCACATGGAGCTCATTCCCTGCCATCCACATTCTTGTCCAAATCCACAGTGTGCCCAGCCCTGGCAGTGCTGCTTCCACATCATTCCCATCAAGATACAGCCACCTCCACACACACCACAGGGCAGGGCGATAAACCAAACCCAAATCCTCTGCTCTTTGAATCTCTTCAAAATTTCTCAGCATCAATTTCCCAAAGGGACAGTTTCAAAACAAGCTCTTCTTGTTACTCCTCTTCACAGATGCTGCTAAGTTTCGATGATCTTTCCTTCTTTTGTACTGTGTAGAAACCTGCCTGAATGTACGACGGGAGATTGCTGCTCCAGCCACTGTCAGGGGGTGAAGAAGAAAGGAGGAGAATGGCATCCAAAATGCAGAGCACCTTCTCTGTGTCATCCCAGCCTCTGCAGAGGAGCTCAGAGCCTTGGGCACCTCCAAATCTTTCTACCCCTGCTCCAAAAAGCAGCAAGGGGAAGTATTTGCAGCCAGCTGCACAAACATTAGCTGATGGTCCCAGCACATGGAAAACCCGTGATTCCCTTTTGTCCATGGATGCAGCATCTGAGGCTCTGCAGAGCATTCAGCTGTGGGTCTGTCTGCCCTCAGAAAACATCCTGGGTTTGTTTGAAGGAGACAAACAGAGGACATTGTGGAGATCTCCATGGGTACTAGCAGCCACAGGATGTCCTGAAGTCCCTGAATGCTGCTAAAACACTTGTGATGGAAAGAACAAGTGAGCGAGTGGGTCCTGCTGCCCGACGCTGCCAGCAGAGGATGTGAGCAGAGCCCTGGCACCGCCAGGACACGGAGAGTCCCAGCCAGCTGCCACACGATGGGGACTAGGCCCTGACAAAAACTCCTCTCATCCCACTTTTCCTCTGCTCATCTTAGCTCCACTCCTCAAGGCTGGGGAGGATGCAGAGAGCAGCTTTTCCACATAGAGCAGCATCCCCAGAGGGTGGTGAAGCACAGTCCCAGTGTCTGCCCTGCAGCGCCAGCAGCTCCAGCTGTGGCACAGTAAAGTGTTTCCTTCCAACATTGATGAGGTGGCAAAGGGTTTTGCAAATATTTTCCTGGACCATGAAGCACTGAGCCATCCTGAGCTACAGGTTTCATGTCCTCATCCTCTCAGTCAGGTTCTCACCAAGCTGCCATCTTTCTGCCACACTGCAGGTCCGTGACAAACTGCTTTCCTACACATGTGCACAGGCACCTCCCCACTCCCCGTGATTTCCAGATTTATTCCTGAATCAT
This sequence comes from Sialia sialis, assembly GCA_009812075.1. Taxonomy (NCBI): domain Eukaryota; kingdom Metazoa; phylum Chordata; class Aves; order Passeriformes; family Turdidae; genus Sialia; species Sialia sialis. The sequence continues at coordinate 1,954,497 of VRYO01000116.1, read as the reverse complement.
AGAACATCTTGAGTTTGAAGGGACTCATAAGGATCACTGTGCCCAGCAAGTGCACACAACATCCCAAAAATCACATTGTGTGCCTGAGAGCATCATCCAAATGCTTCATCAACTCTATCAGGCTTGGTGCCACGATCAGCTTCCCTGAGGAGCCTTTTCCAGTGCTCAAGCTGCCATCTGGGTGAAAACCCTTTCTCGATACCCAGTCTAAACCTCCCGTGACAGTTTCTGAGGAGGGATAGAGCTCCCTCTCCCTCCTGACAGATTCCATCTTGCCTCCCTCTAGCATCACTGCCCTGCCACTAACTGCCATGTCCAGGAAAAGTCTCTCACTGGCCTCTGGAAAGTGGGGGCTCATGGTCAGAAAGGTGGCGCAGGGTCTCAGCAGAGAGAGCTCTTTGGGAGGGGAAGGGAGCCAGCCATGCCCCAACATCCCCATACTCACAGCACTTTCCCTGGGCACTTGGGTCCCCAGCTGCACTTGTGGTACTCAGCCTTGACGTAGCTCTCAGCCCCGTCCTGCAGCGTGCATGTCACGTTGCGCTGCACCACGTAGGCACAGTAGCTCCTGGGGAGAAACACAGCGAGACACTGTCACCCCCTGCCCAGCAGACAGCGGTGCCTGCACTGCCAGACACTGCCAGCGAGGTCTGGGGGGCAGGAGCTGCAAGGAGCCCCCCAGCTTGGGCAGCTGCTGGGGAGGGACATCACAACCATGCTGCAGGAGCGTGGTTCCTGTCACTGTCACAGCCGTGTTGTCACCAGTGCTGGTGGTGTCCCCAGATCTGGGCTGTGTTTGGCACAGCATGGACTGTGTGGTGAGACAGGCTGTGAGAACAATCAGAATCCCACAGAAACAGCAGTTGTAGGAATAGCATTCCAGAAAAAGCTCCAGCAGTGTCTGGCAGGGTGGTGTCCTGCAGGGTGTCCTGCTGCAGCTGCTGCAGTGCTGCCAGTGCAGGGGCCAACCCAAAAGCCTTCAGCCCTTGCTGTGGGTGCTGCCATAGATGAGGCAGAGAGGAGATGCTGCTCTGTAGGGCTGCAGCATTGTGGGTGCCTCCATCATGGAGGCAGGGACACGGAGTGGATCTGTGATGGAGGCTGGAAACCCTTTGAGATCTCTAGGACAGTTAGCACAGAGAGCCCCTTCCCTCCTGCCATCCACCTGCAGCTGGGTGCCACAGGTACCAGCCAGCTTTCCTGAGCCAAGCAGCAAAGCCAGGTACTGAGGATAAGCTGGCTGGGAGGAAGGCAGTGTGTGGGAAGGATGCAGGACTGCTGGTAGGACAGATGGAGGCCAAGGCTGTTCCAGCTGAAGGCAGAGCTGCCGGCAGGAGCAGATGGACTTGGTCCGCAGGGGCAGAGACAGCAGGGATGTGTGCTGAGGCAGGGATTAAGGACAGGGGGATGTGGCAGACGGCAGAGCGGGAGGAGAGGAGGGCACAGGCCCACAGTGCAGAGCAGAGCTGAGGCAGGAGGTCAGCGGCATGGAGCAGATGGACCAGCGCAGGCTGCAGGTGCAGAGAGGTGTTCAGTGAGGCGGGAGGACACGGCTTCCCCTGTGCCAGCTGGGGGCTTGCTACGGATGGGCAGGGAATGTACTTTGTCTTCACCTGTTTGCCATCAGTGCTTGTCCCTCCTTTATCAATCTTTCCCCACTCAGGCCGAGCCAGAGTCCTGCTGCTCTGGCCCCTGAGTGTGCCATGCTGGGGGCTGTGCACACCCACCCTGTGCATGCACACACACACACACTCAGACAGGAGACACCACAGCCCTTCTTAACCAACCCTTCTGCTCCATCCTGACAGTCACAGTCCCTTTCCTCTGCCTCCACCTGCCAGAGGTGCCTCAATATCATCCAAAGCATCATGGCAAGCCCATGAGAACCGGCCTGGGGCCCTACAGCTCGTTTCTGTGCTCAGCTCTGAGCTGCTCTCCACAGGCCATGCGATGGCCATGCCAAGGAACTCCAACTGCATCCCAGTCTGTGACCAGGCAGCTGAGCTGCCTCCCAGTGCCCCCATTCAGAGGTCCTGAGCATGGTCTCCAACAGCCCGCCCAGGGCAGGAGCTCTCCCCGTCAAGCAGCCAGGTGTGAGCAGGGTCATCCTCCATCCAAGCCTCTCCCTACTCCCTTCCAGCAGAGATCCCCACCCTCAGCACATCCCACTTGCTCCCCCAGGAGCTGCACCAGCACATCCCCTCACCCAGAGCTCCCTCTGATCCCCGGGGATAGGCACACAGCTCCCGCTTGTGACTGGCATTTCCAGCCTGCCCGGACCTGAGCAGCTGTGCCCTGGCAAGGAGCTGCCAGGCTCAGAGCGTGAGCAGGGCCCTGTGCTGCTCCCTGCTCCTCCACAAGCGAGTCATTCAGTCGTGCACAGCACCACAGGAGAAGGAAGGCAGCCACTTCTCTTAGCTGGAGGCAGAGGAGTTCATGTGTGTATGTGGAAACAGGATCACTGTCTGTCCATGAACCCAGGACCTGCTTAAAACACACAAGTGCCTCTGCTAGCTAGTAGCC
>VRYO01000116.1:1911694-1950974 GCA_009812075.1 Sialia sialis | reverse complement strand
GGGCACCCCCATCCCCAAAACCACTCCCGGGCACCCCCATCCCAGCTGCTGCAGCCCCGTCTCGCAGCACACGTGTCCGCACCCACCGCACGCAGCCCGTTCCCTCTTGGAAATACAGCTCCCGGACCCTCCTCTAGATGGAGAGGGGCACAGACACACGGACCCCGCTGCGCCGCCGCCAGCCCCTGCTCAGTGCCCGGCAGATGACACGGAGCCAGCGCTGCCCGCGGGCGGTACCCAGGGACTGCTGCCCAGCCAGCGGTACCCGCAGGCGAGCCCTGGAGTCGGCACCGGGTTCGGGTTCCAGGGCAGCCCGTTCCCGGGGATGCTGCCTGCAGAGCCCAGACCCTGGCCGGTCCCTGGCGCGGTCTGTTCCCCGTAAGGGATGCCCGACGGAGATCGGCTCGGTACCCGGGGATGCTCCCCGTGCCCTCCGGATGGGTTCCGCGGCCGGGGTTCGCTTACTTGTGCTTGCCCACGGGCTTGCCGGGGCCGAGCTGCGGGCTGGAGCCGGCCGTGTAGAGGCTGTACCTGCCGCCGTAGGGCAGGGGGGCGGCGGGGGGGTAGAAGGCGCCCTTGGCGTCGGCGAGGGCCAGCAGCGTCCCCAGGGAGAGGCAGGCGAGCAGCGCTCCGCGGCGGCGCAGCGCCCGCGCCCGCCGCATGGTCCCGGCCCGGCGGAGCGGGATGCAGTGGGATGGGATGGGATGGGATGGGACAGAACGGGATGGGATGGAACGGGATGGGATGGAACGGGGCGGGACGGGGCGGCCGCGGGGCCCCGCCGGGACAGCGCTGCGGAGGGGACCGGAGCGCCGCCCGCTGCGCCCTGCCCGGCCCCTGCCCTGCCTGTCCCGTCCTTGTCCTTGTCCTTGTCCCTGTCCCTGTCCCTGCCCGGCGGCACACGCCGCTCCGCCGCCCGCCCGTCCCCTTTTGTACGGCGGCGGCGGGGGCGGGCCGCGCTCCTCCTCCCGCCCTCCCTCGGCCGCCGACCCCGGCCCGGCGGGCGGGGAGACAAAGCGAAGCCCCCCGACCCCAGTCCCCGCCCGTCCGGCCCCGCTGGCGGTGCTGCAGTCCCAGCTCAGCCCGGCGGAGCGCTGCCGACCCCCGCGGGGGCTGGAAGGGGCTCGCACCCTCTCCCGGCCCCGGCCCCCTTTTCTCCCCTGCTCCCGATGTCCTCTCCCCCCACACTGGGCTTTGCCCCCACGGGGTAGCAGGTGCAGCGGGGTGTGGTGCCCTCTGGCTTCTGGATCTCCCCAGTCCAAGCTCTGCCCTGCTTCATCCTGGAGCACAAGCGAGAGAAAGGCTGGAGCGACCCTGACTCTGCCCCCGAGGACATCGGTGTTGCTGGAGATTGGCAGCTGTCAATCATATGGCTGGCGCCAGCCTGGTGCATCGAGCATTCCCCAGCGATCCCAGCACCTGCAGGAGGGGGGAGAGGAAAGCAGTGCTATTTTGGAGCCCTCTAGGGATTTTGGCTTTGGATCCAGGCTCCAGGAGAGAGGGGGGAATCCCTTGCCTGTCCCTGCAAACCCCTGGATCTCCCATAGACATTTCACCTTTCGTGGCTCTGGAAGCCACGTTTGTGTCTCCTTGCCATCCTGCCCTGCAGGGATCCCTGCTAACCTGTCCCCACCCACAGGTGACCCGCTACAGGGTGCACCCTGAGCACCCTGCCCTGTCCTGCCAGCCCTCCCCAGGCTCCACACCATTAACCACAGCAGTTCAAGACCCTTTGGGTGAGCCACAGCTGTCAGGTGGGAGGGGAAGGGACCCCCACCTGGGGCACTGGGCATTTTGAGAGGGGGTGACATCCCCAGTGCTACCCACTGGAGGTGATATTGGAGACTGCCGAGGTGAAGCCATGCCAGGGAACAGGAAATCTTGTGATTATGCAGACAGTTACACCCTTGGGCATCCCACCAAAACCTCACCAGAGGTTTTTTGATGAGACTCCTGTCTTGGCAGGCAGAAGCCAGATTTAAGTCAGGGAAGCACCATGACAAGGTGTGCCATGCTTCTCCGAAACTGTTGGAGGAAAACAAGAGGTAGCTAAAAAATGGTGCCTGGGTGAAATTCCAAATGAAAGAGTGAAACTTGCTGCTGGGAGAAGGAGGCATCACTGGGCTGACACTGGCACTGACACATCAAGGCTTGGGCTGAGACAGAGATGATAAGATACTGAGACAAACAGCCTTTTTCAGTTAAAGTGAGCCTTTGGCTCGGTCTGAGGTGAGTACAAAAACATTATCAGGAGAAGAAAAATCCATCAGAAGGCCGAGCTGGGAGAGGCAAGCTGGACAAACCAGGCAGAAAACCAAGAGGAGGAAGCTGAGCACTGAAGCAGTGCATCCTCTTGGTTCAAGCTGCTGCAGGGTGTTGCTGAGCTGCCATGTGCCTGTCAGGCTGCACCCCAGAGGTGCTGCAGCGTGGTTTGTACGTGGTACATTTGGCAGCACATGAAGCAATCCTCATGCAGCTGGTGCATGGAATTGTTCTGCTCTGCTGGGATGCTGCAGCAGGGACGGTCCATAAGCAATTCTATAAAAACAAACAAAAGCCAAACGAGCCTGCCTGGTTTAATGCTGGATGCCAAAGTGGAGAGCGAAGCTTGAGCACAGCCTTAATTTTTTTTCCCTGTGCGCAGGGAGTGTGAGCCAGTTCTAATAACAGCATGCTGCACGTGTGTCTGAGGCCTCCGGAAAAAAACATCTGGTGTTGCACGGTTTCAGAAAGAGCCCCTGGCCCCGGGCTTTGAGCCTGTGCTGTGCTGAATGGGTACAACTGAGTTAAAGTGCTCGTTCATTCTCACCAGCTTGGCTGGGAAAGGGAGGGAGATGGGAACCATTGCTCTTGGGTGGGTGTGTCTGTCTGTCTGTCACTGCTGTCCAAACCCACCTTTGTAGCACCAAATCCCTTTCTGCCAGATTTCAGAGTGAGGCAGGATCCTCAGAGAGACTGAATCCCATTTTCTTGTTCTGTTGTCTAATTGTTTATGAAAACAGACATCTGAGTAGACAAGAGAATGCCAAACTTAGGTCCCAGCTGAGGAAATGGATTCATCATCAACTCTTTTGTAAGAGATCAAGGAATCCAGAGCCATTATGGGTGCCCCAAACTATGGATAAAACTCTTATGTGCTTTATTAGCTGTGAGCTAATCCAGCCATGAGTCACAGAGCAGAAGGAAACGGATTTGTGGAGTTGCTCTGATCAGGGAGCAGCTCAGGTTGAGCTCTTTGGTGCTCAGCTGTGCTGCTGCCAGTCCCCACCACACTGCAAGTCCTGGCCAGCCATAGGAGGTGGCCTGTGAGGAGCCTGGCATGGCAACCTGGCTAGGGAGAGGTCTCATGTGGAGAGCAAACAGGAGACTCCTTCTTCTCAGGGCATTGTCCCAACACGGACGTGTCCCAGGGCTGATAAAGATGCCAAACCCCATCTCCCAGAGCTGTGAAGCACATGCTGAGCACTGAGCTCTCCAGCAGAACAGAAGGGTTTTGCCTCACTGAACTGCTGCCAAAAGGCTCTGCTGATCTGCTCTCTGGTCAGGGAGCACCAGCCCCTGGTGCTTCCCAGAGGAAAAAGATGTGCTTTCTCCCCTGGCTTCCCCTGGAGAGTAAAGGGGTTCAGATCAGAGCTGCTGCTGCTCAAAGCTGGATGCTGGGAAAGCCCTACCCACAGGGGTGCCTAACCAGGAGGGTTGTGTCCATCAGTGATTCCACATGAGCACATCCTGCAATGGCTCACCATGTGCCTGGGGAGCTTCTTTCTCCACTTGGCTTGCCAGAAGCTGATTGCTTTGGTTCCACCTCTGCACAGTTACGCTCCAAGCCAGTCCAGAAATGAACAGGTAGAAGTTTTTCCCTACCAAGGATCCAGCAGATGACATTATCCAGGACACAGGAAGCACCCAGAAACAGGAGCTGAGTGGGAAGAGATGAGAGCAAGAGCAGAGGCACCATGAGCAGCTACTCCCCTGCTCTGACTCCTGGGGAGGGCTGGGGGAACCACCACAGGGCTAATTTCACAAGCAGATGACACCAAACAGTGACCTGCTCTGCTTCCCATGCCTTTTAATTAACACTTGCATGGCCTCTCCAGCTGAGTAATTGCCTCCCTTCATGGGTCAACAAGCCAGCAGCCCCTGACCTCCCGTTCCCAGCTGGGTCTGAGGTATGGTGCCTGCACAGGGCTCAGTGGGTGTGAGCTCTGGTACCTCCAGACCCACAGTGACAGCAAAAGTGACGGCAAAAGTGACAGCAAAAGTGACAGCACAGCCCAGGAACTCCGCAACTCAGCTTGACCCTGGCCAGGACAAGCCTTGCCCACCCTAATGCTGAGCTTTAAATAGGTACCACTGGTGGAAAAACCCCCACTATGCTGGGCAATAAGAGGGCAGTTGCTCTCTCTGTTGCCGTGGGATAGGAGCAGATTGCAGCAAGGGAAATTTAAGTTAAATATTAATAATAAAACAGTATCTTCTAGTAAAAATAATACAGCCCTGGAGGAGACTGTATTGAGCCATCTGGAGATTTTAAAGGAAAGGTTAGATAGAAAAAAAACCTGTCAGGACCAATTTGGGGTAGGGAAATAGATTGGATGGCTTCCCAAGAGCTCTCCCAGCCTGAGTTTTTCCAAGTACAAATTCATTTCCCAAAGTGGCAAGGCAAGAGAGCAGCTCTATTTAGAGGCAGAGCTTCTCCCTAGTGATTCCCACTGGATCAAAGGCATTCCTTGAATTGGCACTCACAGAGGCCTTTTCTCTTGGCAGCGGGTCTGTGTCTGTGTCTGTGTGAGAGAGGGAACCTTCTGGGCAGCCTGCATTTCCCAGGTGCACATCCATCAGGACCCACTCAGGGCTCCTTTCCCATGTCATAATCCCTGGGAAGATCCTACAGCTATCCCACACTGCTTCCCCAGCCCTGGGGAGGGATGGGGACACTGTGTTGGCAGGATGCATGTCCCAAATGCCACAGCAGTGGCAAGGAGAACAGTGACAGTTCTGCAGGTGCTCCAGTTCCCAGCTAAAACTGAGCTCAAGGCAGTCCATGATTCAGGACTGGAAGCTCTTTTTGGCTCCCAGCACATGCTTTTGTCACATCTCTGCTCCTTGCTGGCCATGGACCATTTGTCCCATGGGTCTCAGTGGGAAGGGTTCGCAGGTGTGCAGGCAGGAGGCATCCCTGGTGCACCAGAAACCCGGGCAAGGTCACAACATTTGCCTTGTTTGGAGGTTGCCAGGGTTTTGTTCTGAGCTAGCCCCTGGCCCCAGGCCCAGGGTGTGATTGCAGTGTGTGTCCCCCAAACTGTGGGGTGGGGGCACCCGGGCTTGCCCAGAGGAAGCTGTGGCCGGGGGCTGAGAACAAAATCCCTTTCTTCGTGGGAAAGTCTAGTGACTTGAAGTGGTCAGACAGCCTTATCTCTGGTTTCGAAAGCCACACGCTGATCATTTGTCAAGATTAGCGCGTGCGGTAGAAGGGATGGAGCTGTTCCAAACCCATGCTCACATCTCTTCCCCGGGCTCACGGCCATTCATAAAAATGCCAGAGCAGCAGCGGCGGCGGCAGCACATACTGGGGTTGTGGTTTGGGGAGGACTAGGAGGGGTCAACCACAGGTTACACAAGCTCTGAGCAGGGAAAAGAATACACAGGTTGCTTTATTTATCTATCCACCAGCGTCTTTCCTTCAGGAAAATGTGTGGGGAGACTGGCAGTGGGAGATTCAGCAAGGGTGAGGGGCAGGCAGGAGGTGATATGCTTAAAAAACTTTTCCCAGCTATGCCAGGACTCCAGGGATGAGAGCATTAACAGGCAACAGCCATGGAGATGGAGCAGGAGCAGTCCCAGGATTCAGCAGCACGCAGGACAGGACGAAGAGGATGAAGACTGAGGAAAGGAAGAGATGACACCCTCTCAGTAAACCCCAGCATGTTGATTCAGGGGTGCTGGGGATCTGTAGTGATGGGGTAGCTGGGCCTGTGAGCCCCAGGGAGGTGCAGCCCTGATCTCAGCTGAGCAGGAGCCTGGGAATCTATAAAAGCCTGGTGCCCAGGGGTAGGGAGGAGTAGGGGTTTTGTTCCACAAGGCATCCAGGGTATGAGAGAAAAGGTTGGGCAGGTAAAGATCTGGGAGGGATCCCTAGGGCAAGAAAAAAGTTATTCAGCTCCTGCCTAGCTGAAAGGATATCCCTGAAGGCAACAGAAAGTGGTAGGAGAGGAAAATCCCTTCTGGGTGAGGGCTTGAGGCTGTGCCAGGCACAGAGCTGTGCTGGCAGGTGCAGAACTGGAGCCATGTGCTGTGAGGGAAGGTACGGTGCAGGACTGCTCCTTGTAAGGTGATTGCTGTCCATCCTGGTGATTGCTGTCCATTCTGGTCATTCCTGTCCATCCTGGTGGTTCCTGTCCATCCTGGTGATTTCTGTCCATCCTGGTGATTCCTGTCCGTCATGGTGATTGCTGTCCATCCTGGTCATTCCTGCCCATCCTGGTGATTGCTGTCCATCCTGGTCATTCCTGTCCATCCTGGTCATTCCTGTCCATCCTGGTCATTCCTGTCCGTCATGGTGATTGCTGTCCATCCTGGTCATTCCTGTCCATCCTGGTGATTCCTGTCCGTCATGGTGATTGCTGTCCATCCTGGTGATTCCTGTCCATCCTGGCTTTGCAGGAGAGGGCTCTGGCAGTAGGTCATGGGCTTGTTCAGCCTGGCTGAGGCCATGGGGGTCCCTGGTGCAATGCCCTCACAGAGGATCAGCGTGGTGCCAGCTCAGCCCCAGCAGCAGCACATTATCCTATAAACTCTGCATCTGCAGGGCCTGAGGAGCCCTGTTCTGGGGAATTGCTTCAGGGCTCCTGTGGCAATGTCCTTCTCTAGGGACTATCCTTGGTGCAATGAACAATTTTGGTTTAAAGAAATGCCTAGATTGATTTAGATGATCTTTAAGGTGCCTTCCAGCCCAAACCAGGTGATATGTTTGATTGCTTCTCCATGGCTCATCCTGGTCCTTTGCAGAACTGTGCCTTTGGATTTCAGGAAGATCCACATTCTTCCTTAGCTGTATGTCCAGCTGAGTCACCCTCTGCCTTTCCTGGGAACATAATGATGGCAGCCACCCAGCAACTGAGTCACAAAACCTCTGCTCAGTCACTGCTGCACACAGTGGAAGAAAGGCAGGAGCAGAAATAAAATACTTTTCATTTGGAATGTGGGGAATTTAGAAGGGCAATAACACAAACAAACTTCCTAGGTGATTTTATTTTTTTTTTAATTCACCCACAGGCACCTGGTTTGCGCAGGCAAGGAAGCCAGGTCTGCTGGGGTGACTTCAGCAAGAGAGAGGGACATGAGGGACAGCTGTGGATACAGGTTTCCCTGAACATGGTGGGCCCACAGCAGTGGTGGCCAAGTGCAGAGGCTGCTGCAGGGCTCTGTGAAGAAGCAGCCTGAGGTTTGTCCTCTCTCCCCCATCTTCTGCATTTTAGAGGCACAAGCCACACAAAACTTCCCAGGGTGCACCAACAGCCTGCTTGGATGAGGATGTCCCAGTGGCAAGTGAGTGTTTCTGTGGTGAATGATGGAGAGCAGCTCACCTGGGGTGTTATCCTGCACATCTGATTCTCTGTTTTGAGCCTATTTTTACCTAGCCGTGGTCATTTTTCCTGGAGATGGGATCCTGGGACAGCAGGAAGTTTTCCCATACCTCAGGTCTGCTTTTTCTAGGCTGTGGTCATGACCTGCTTGTTCCAAGCCATGGGCAGCACGGCTCCCACATGTCCCCAAGCACTGGTGACTCTGGATATACCAAATGTGGGAACAGCTGGGCTGAAACCCTGCCATCACCCACATCCCTTGAGGCAAGGGGATGAGTGGCAGCTATTTTTGGGTTCAAAGAGGGGCCCTTCATGCCCTGCTGCTGCAGCCAGCTCTGCCCCATCCTCTGAGGTGACACTGCAGGCACGCAGGAGCGATGAGAATGGCCATAAATAACAGGTGGTTATTTATGCACAGGGAAGAGAGGTAACTGATACCAGCTTGGGCTCCTTCCAGACCTGCTTGGAGCTCATGGCTGATACTTGGCTTCACCCACTTCCCTTTGCAGGCAGCTGTTCCTGCAGGCGCTGCATCTGCGCTTGGCCCTCGGCAGTGTTTGCTAATCCTCTGTCTCACTGTACAGCAACGTGCGCTCGCCAAGGTCCCACTGACCCATCACCAACAAAAAAATAGAGGAGGAGGAGGAGGAGAACTTGATATCTTCTGCAAGTGAAATAGCTTGGGTTCAGTCTTGGAGAATTTCCCGAACTCTCAAGGAATTTCCTGATCTCAGGAATCTGCCAAAATTTGGGATCTGCCTCGGTTGGGCTGTGCATATTTCCAGAGCACACGCTGTGGTGTTGTGTTTTAGGTTTCCACTCCTGTCTTTGCAAGGGCACGCTCTCTCTGAATGGGTCAACTACACCAGAAAGGAAAGTCACCCTCTGACAGGCTGTGGGAATACAGAGAGATTTATTTAACATCCCTTTATTTTGGGATCAATGGGATTTTTGATCCTTAATTCCTGTCTTGTTTCCCCATGCCAAAACCTAGGGTTTTACTGCAGCCCTCATGAACGTGGAAACTTGGGTGCAGTTGTAATACTTTGGATTAGCGGCTCACTGGAATTAAAAGCATAGTCTCAGCTTAATTAGTAACCCATATTTAAAAAAAACATATAATGCCTTTGCAGGCATTTTTGAAGGCAGCCTTCCTGCTTGTAGCTGGGGCTCGGTGTTCATGTGTTTATTGCACGTATTCCAAAAGCAACCAAGGTTCTGGGTGGGAAGAGTGCAGCCCCTACCCTCGGAACAAACTCAAAAGAAATTCCTCAAGGTCTTTTTCCAAAAATTAATGCTGTCTGGATTGCAACCAGGTTGTTTTTGACCAGCTTTAATCTGTGAAATCAACACCGACTCAGGAAATGCTTAGATTGACTCTGAAGGAGGATTTGGCCAGAACTTTTCTCCTATTTATAAGGGATAGTTGGAAAACAGCAAAACCTCCCAGAGGGGACCTGTCCTGACCTCCCCATTTAACCAGTGCAGTCCAGAGAGTTTTTATCAACCCTTAACTCTTGGGTTTGTCTGGGAGCTCAGCAACCCCCTTGAGTCACGCTTGGTGCTGGAGTCTGGGGCAGCTTTTCCACTGGCTCCAGTGGACTTTGTACCCGTATTCCAGTGCTATTTTGGGAAAAACCCCAGACCCTGCAGGCAATGAACCCCTCAGAAACACCATCCTCCTCCCAGCCTCTGCACAGACCAGCCCAAGGAGCTGCTCTCTGCCTGCCTGTTTGCTCAGGATGCCTCAGCCATGCAAAACCTGCATCTTCTGGGTTTGGGTTGAGCAGAGCCTGGTCCAGAAGAGCCCATGGCATCCCCCAGGTCCCCCCACGTCTCCATGTCCCTCCTTCCCCACGCAGTGCCCTTCCAGGGCATTGCTCCTGTGTCACCCTAGGGAGAGGGAGGAAAAGAAAACTCAGCATGAGCACATGTGGCGGGCAAGGGGAAATGGCTGCTGCAAAGTAAGCAGTGCCTTTAAAGAAGTGTTTGTCTGGGGTTTGTTTAGTTATCCTCTAGGTAATTTTACAGCTGAGGAGGCTGGGCCATTCAGGCAATGGCCAAAACAATATCCCCACTGTCTGAGCAGCTCTTGTGGCTCGGCATGGCTCAGTGGTGCTGGGGGGGCAGAGGAGGATGGTGAAGAGGAGTTTCTTTTACTGGTCATAGCCAGAAAACGCTGTGGAGGATGTCCTGTAATTAAGACATCGCTTTGAATGATCAAGTCACTCAGCTGTCAGGATGAATAATCCTCTGGGCTCAGGCTGGCTGTGAGAGGGGGAGAAGTGAAAAAGCCCATTCCCATCATTTTGATCTGAACTGTGCTCCCTGTGGTTGATGGGCTGTGGGCTAAGGTGCCTTGTTCCCCTGGGCAGTGTGGAATTGGAGGCACTCCTGCCCTGCCTGTGCCATGTCTGCCCCAGGCCCTGGGAAGCTGTGGCTCCAGCCTGAGAGACACAGGGAGCTGGGACTGCGGAATGCTGACTCACCCTCAGGGAGATGTGTGTGCCAGGGCAATCCTGCCCCTTTCCACCAAGGCACAGTGTGTGCCATCGGATCCCAGGCTGAAATCCCCAATGCAGTCCCCAGGACCACCTCCCCAAGGCCTTGTGCAGCCCAAGTTGGAAACGTGGGGGATCGAGCCTGTGAGCACTACGTGCAAATAGCTCACATCGGCTCCCAGAGCTGTTCCCAAGAGCCGGAGCACTCGCTGCTGGCAGCCAGCTTGCAGGAGGACACCGATATTTCATGCAGACATGGCGAGAAACCAGCCCTGTTTCCCATTCACGAGGGGTGGCTCCAAAACAACACAGAGATCTGTCACAGCATATATGCGGCATCTGTGCAAATTGGCCTGACTGCCTAAATAATTCCGTATATATTTATAAACTGTGAGATGTAACGTTTTTTCCTGTTTACTTTTCGGTTGAATTCCTTGCTCATGGAAATGAGAGCTGCAGAGCGGCGGCTAGACATAACCATTGTATGGGGAAGACACTGTACAAACTGTCCTAGAAAATTCTGCCAAAATGCCAGGCCATATCAGCCCTGATCTGCAGCCCCTCGCCCCTTCCCACACGTTCCCCCCTGTTCTCCTGCTGCGCCCGTGCATGGAGCTCAACCCAGCCTGGAGCTCTCTACCAAGGGGGGTGTTTGCCCAAATATTAATTGGGAGGGAGATTGGTTTGGACCCACAGCAAGGAAAGTGAAAAAGAGGGAGAAAAAAGTGGCGAGGTTTTCCAGCCTGCCAGGATTGCTGTGAATCTGAGCTGGGCAAATCATCCATGGATGAAATCAGAAGAGGGGTGTGCCCTGCCAACCATGGGTGGGATGTCCTCCCACGTGCTGCTGAGCATTGTGGAGCTGGCAGCATCCTGTGCTGGCACTGATGGAGGTTGGCAGCGTGAGCCCCTTTGTGGCACGGCTTGGACAGCAGCACATCACTGTCCCCACCAGGATCTCCCATGGCTGAGCATCTCTGGGCTATTGCTGAATTGCTGTGCCCAGAAGGGTGAGGTCAGCCAAGGCGGGCAGGTCTCTGGCTCTGCTCCTTGGTCTGTTTTTGTGGCCAAGCACATGGGATGGTGCCCTGGTTACGTGGGAACTGCAGTGCTTACACCAGAAGCAGCCCTTGCACTCTTATATTTGGGTTTGGAATTTGAGGTGTCCAGAGCATTTGTGCCTCTGGAATTTGAAGGATAGGTGCAAAATGACTGGTTTAAGGAGCTCACGAGGCTTCTGCATCAGGGAATCAATGCAGTTGCCAAGTGTCACAGCCCTGTGAAGGGCCAGGACCTGCTGGAGTGAGGGATAACACATCTGCTGGGGAAAGAAGGAAAAGGAAAGGGAGAAAAGGTTTTAAACATTGAAAGTGAAATGTAAACTCCATTTAATGGCTGCATGGAGGCCACATGTGAGGCTGTCAGCTGCCAAGGGGGCTCTGTAAGAGGGGCCTGAGCCCTCAAAGGGGCTCAACCTTCTTCTGTACCTCGAGGGCTGGGCTGGCACACCCCACCCTACCCGGATCATCCAGGTCCAGCATGGCCAAGGGGAGATAAAGAAGCAGGAACCTCTGGGTCCCACTGGCTCTTCCCCATCCCACTGTACCCCCCTCTCCTCTCAGGGGCACTCAGAGCGACTCACTGCTGACTGCTGGCTGTTGCTCACCATCCCCTGCATAGCAGGAGAGGGCAGAACAGCCACTTCCACGGCTGACAGACAGCAAGGAGGGAGCAGGGCAATGACAGCACCTGGGGCTTCCATGTGTTTGAACTTGCATCACCCTGGTCACTCCCCACCTCAAATCCATGTCACCTGCTGCTGGCATCTTTGCTTTCGACTCTATTTATACCATCAATTCAATTAAAAATTTATTTAGCAGCGACCACAGCTATTGTGTCATATTTATTTATAGCCTTTTACACTTGCTTCTGCTCACTCTGTCGGCTATTTCAGTCACATTTCTTGTCCCTTACATAAAGGTCTGGGAACAGCTGTGCTGAGCACATCAAAGGCCTGGGGAGCCCCACGTTGCCTCTCAAATAGAGCCAGAGACAGGAACTGGGAAGGGAGGAATGAAGTAAGTGTGCAGGGATGCTGGTGGCAGTGAAAGGGTGAGGCACACCTCCAGGTCAGCCCCCTGCAGCCCCCAGGGACCTCCCTGCACCTCTCTAATCTCTTCTGCAATGTGGTTATACTTTTGACCTCCCCACTGCACCACCACCAATGTCACCTTTCATGGTGCTCCTGGTGTATGGGGACTGTGACCATGGTGTGCATTCCTCAGGGCCACGAGGGACCAGCTGGGGGTGGCAGGGAACCCCTGTGGGCAAGGGGATAATAATAATTATTATAGACAGTAACTGCTGAATTCCTAGAAATGCTTTAGAATCGGGGATTTCTCTCTGCCTGGTGTGGAGGGATGATGTGGAATAACCAAAGGGAAGTCCTCTGCCCCAGAGGCCTGAACTGAGGATATGGATGAGCTCCACACGAGTGATGGGATGCAGAGATGGTCCTGGCTCCTGCCCAGCAGTGGGTGCTTTGCTCAGAGCCCTAAGGTGAGTGTGTTGTGGGGTGGGGAGAGCAGCTGTGCCTGCAGGAGGGAAATGGGGCTCCTGGCATGGACCTGGCCATGTGAAGAGTCACCATCCATGGAAAGCCTGACTTGTGGACACAGTTGTTCCATACAATGACAATAACCATCAAAAGGAGGGGAGGCAGGGGCAGAAAGGAAAGCATAATTGGATGTTTTGGTAATCCTTTTCTGAAGGAGGCTCAATGGCTCGCCCGACCGGAACGGGGAAAGGCTCATCCTCCGGAGCAGCTCTGTGGGAGGGCTGGGAATGTCCCTGCCCCACTGAGGGGGACAGGCAACATGTCCCCTCTGCATGGCTAGCAGTGCCAGTCCAAAGCATCCCACTCCTGTGCCCTCTCTGGCAAAGGGCAGCTGGTCCAGGTGAGGGAGGAACGGGCACAGCAGCTGCTGGGCAGGAAGGGGATGGTGGGACTGTCCCACGGCTGCTGCTGCCCATGGGACACTGGCTCCAGGGTGTTTCCCTTCAGACAAGTCTCAAGATTTGTACTTGACTTACTGGGTTATGGCCAGGCTGAGTAGTCCCTACAACTCCCTTGGGTACCATGTGTCCCCATCTCAGCTGAGATCCTTGTCCCTGCTCAGGGTGATGCGCTTGATGGAGTCTAAACCCTTTGCTGCAGGTCTGAAACCTCATTTTCCTCTGCTTTGCCCTCCTGGCCAGGTGTTATCCTGAGGGAGAAGGGCCTGAAGAGTGCAAGTGGGGACAGCACAGGGGCAAGGCACTGCTGGCTGCCGGCTGGGCGTGGAGGGAAGGCAGAGGGAGGTTCTGCTGCTCTCCCACCACCTCTCCTCTCCATCAGGGTTTCAATCAATGCGGAGAAACCCGCGGCAAAGCCAGTCCCGCTGCCCCCGCTCTCCCGTGAAACTGGATCTATTTCCTGGGATTACATGCAGCACCTTAAAGAAAATATTTACAGAATTTATATTCACATCCCGTTCGCCCTCTTCTCAGGGGGCTGCCCGTGCCCTCCCTCCCTGCAGCTCTCACTTCATCTCCCCCGCGCCTCCTCCCGCTCGCCTTCCCCCCGTCCTGCCACAATGCCCGCCTTTGTGAGAGGAACAATGTTTACTCTCCACCGAGGATGGGGGCATTGGCAGTGAAAAGGGCTGCCTGCCCCTCGCCCCGGCCCCGGGCTGCGCTCGGTGGCGGGAGAAGGAGGAATTCCTGCAGGAATGCCGATGGCCGGCGAGGAGACAGCCCAGACGAGGGGATAAATATTCATGTTGGAGGAGCGAGGGAGGAAAGAAAGAGAAAGAAGGGCCCGGGGACCGGTCTAATCCAGGGTGCATCATTTTTCTCTGTGGCTTAAGGGTGTGTTGGAAATTCCCCGCGGTCCCCGCTGAGTTTACAGGTCCGTGATGCAGAACGGGTGCAGCTCTCTCTTGGCCCAAAGCGGGACATGAAAGGCATGTCTGGGTCGGGGAGGGCTGTACGGCAGCCCCAGGAGCGGAGAAGGGGCTCTGGGGCTCGGAGGCGAGGCCAGCATGTGGCTGCAATTACGGGGATGCTTGCGAGGATGGTGCATTGGAAATGCATCGCTTTCCCTCCCCGCCCTTCCCTGCCGCTGGCTGCCTTTCCCCAGCAGAAGCCAAGATTTCTCCTGCTGCTCCTTGCTGGGAAGCCATCCAGCTGGAAAAGGGGAGCGCTGGAGCTGCCCCGCAGCTGCGGCTGGGTGACGGGGATGGGGACCCCGGCCGGGGCACCCCATGGAGGGGTGGCAAGCCTTTAACTTAGCCAAAAAAAATGCAACTTTTTTCTTTTTCTCTCAAGGTAAAAGTACTAAAAGAGGGAGAAGCTTTTTTTAAGGGATGGCTTTGCCACCTCCAGTGCCCTTTGCCGTGCAGCAGCAGCAGCCCGGCTGCCAGGGCTGGGTGGCATTTCCCATTGCAGCACTGGCCCCCTGCCAGCTTTCCTGAGCCTTTCCCCATGTGAAAAAGGGGCTGCTCAGAGCCCACAGAGCTCTCCCTGGGCCACTGGCACTTCAGGGACCCCCAGTGCCTGTGGGAGGCCTGGTGGGGCAGGAAGGACATGTGGGGTTGGCACTGATGCAATGATGGGCTTTGGAGCCAGCCCCAGTCAGGAGGCCAGGAGCCATCTCCAGAGGTGAATATGGAGCTTGACACAAGCTTCTTTGTGTTTCCTGAAAAACCCTGGTGTCTAAATATAGCAAGTACTTGGGCATTTTACTCTGGGAAGGGAAAACAGCTCCAGTGCCAAGAGAGATCCTCTTCTGTTTGCACAGTGTGAGGGCTGCATGTCCTCTGTCTGCACCCATCCAGGGGGGTCTGTGCTGACAGGGGCTGGCTCACCCCGAGCTCTGTCTGTCCCTTGGGAAGCTCGTCCAGCAAGCCCAGGTGATGCCAGAAATCCTGCACTGTGCTCTGGGCATCGAGTCCAACTGATGCATGAGCATGCTGAAAGGCTCTGCTCTCTCCTGGAAGCAGCACAACTCTCTTCCCAGTTTGTTCCAAGAAAAGGAGAAAAATATTTGCTGTTTAATTCAGGGCTAAGGCAGGAAATCATCATTCCCAGGGCCCCCTGTCCTCACTGATCAGGACAGTCTGGTTGGGTACCACATCCTCTTACCCCAGCAAGAGAGGAGCCTTAGGAAGAGGTGTTCATTGGGATAGACTTAAGTACTCTCACTGGTCTCCAAAGAGGAGATTTGGGCATGAGGACCTGGTCCATCTGTCACAGGCAAAAGCCCCAGCATCTCTCTGAGTTTAATAAACTTTTTATGAGTTTATTTTCTGCCTGACAGGTGGGAGGATACAGTTATCCCTCTTCTCCAATTCCCAACCTGATAGGTGCAATGGGAACACTCAATTCACTCAAAAATGTTTTCTTCACCTCATTTCCAGATGCTATGCTGGAGGAAAATCAGACTGTGCTGTTTACTGGGGTTAACCCTGCTGTCCAGGCAATCCAGGCCCTCACCCATCCTCAGGCACCACCAGAGGAATCCACCCATGCTGCAGCTTGTGCTCATCCCCTCTGCATGGCCTGCCCGGCTGTGGCTCTGCTGGGGAGGGGATGGCAGGGCCCTCTTGGCTCATCACTCCCTGACACCACCAGGGGCTGTGGGTGGTCTGGGCAGCCCACCTTTGCCCTGGCCTTTGCTCTCCAAATCAAGGAAAACAAATGTGTGGCACTGCAGGGGCTCTGTGCTCACAGGGCTCTCTACCTCATTGCCTTCCCAGCTGCTCTTTGCCCGTGCCCTCCTTCCAAGCAGGATGCTGGAGATGCAGGAATCCCGGTGCCATCACACCTGGCATCTGGGCACAGCCCTTGAGAACAGAGAGAGCAGAGAGAACAGGGCTCTGCTCTGAGCCAAAGCACATGCTGAGCTCTTGGAGTGCCTGTAGCACTCACAGGCTCGAGACTCAGAGGAGCAGGGGCTGGGAGGCTTTGCCTGCCTCTGAAAAATCTGTTTTCCTGTCTTTCCCCAGTGATGCAGAGCTGCAGGTAGCACAGCTCAGCAGCTCAGAGGGTCTGTGGTGATAACAGTGAGTGGGGATGGAGACAGCCCAGGGAAATGCCTGGGAGTGAGCGGGTGGGACCACGATCTCCTCCCCACGCTGCTCCAGGAGCAGTGCTCGGCTCACACACATCCCCCAGCAGCAGCTCCTGCTTTCCCTGAGCTGCCAGGCTGCAGGTGTGTGAGGCTCTGCTACTGTCACCTGCCACACAAGGGCCACCATGGTCACCCCCAAAAGCTGCAGGGATCAGGTTTTGCATGATTGTTTGCACAGGGAAAAGGTGTTCCAGAATGTGTGTAGAACAGTTGGGCTCCTCTCCCTGAGCCTACTGGAGGAGGCTTTAATGGAGAGCAGGAGTGAGTTAAAGGGTGGAAAGAGGCCCTGGATTTCTCTGGGAACGCAGAGAGGATTAAAAGCTCTGGTCCCTATATTGCTTTTTCTATTTCCTTTCTCCTTTTTTTTTTATTTTTTCCTTATGGTATTATTTGATGGTTAGAGGAAAAAAATCTGGAAACATAACTGCATAAATTGCTGTTATTTCCGGCTATCCCTGCAGAGCCTGGCTCTCTCTTCTCCAGATGGACTGGCTTAGAAAGCCTCCAGCTCCAGAAAGGCTCCCAGGGGCCCAAAGCTGCCCTCTTTTCATTTGCCATCTTGAATTTTGCTCCCACCACCCGTGCTGGCTGTGGGAAGCAATCCTGCTCCCTGAGCCAGGTAAGGGAGGCCGCTGGGCTCCAGGGCCCCTGAGGCTGGCTGGGAGCACTGGGAAACTGCTCACAGCACTTTGCTGTGTGTACCTGCTCCCCTTTGCAAAGACCAAACCTCTTCAAGGTCTGCTTTGCCCTCACCATGGCTGTTCAGGGGTGTTTGGGCCAGTTTATCCTCCCCCAAGGGACAGTATTCCTCCTTGTGGATGGGAGGTAGGGACTGGTGTCTCTTAAGCAAGAAGCAGCAGGACAAGAGAAAATTGCCTCAGCTTGTGCCAGGGGAGGTTTAGATTGGAGATTAGGAAACATTTCCTCATGTAAAGGGTTGTCCAGCCTCACACAGGCTGCTCCAGGGCAGTGGTGGATTTAAAAGCTGTGTAGATGTGGCACTTGGGGACACGGTTTAGTGGTGGCCTTGGCACTGCTGGGTTGATGGTGTCTGTGTCTCATGTCTTGGTGACCTTGCAGGTTTTATCCAAACATGATTCCATGTCTCCACAGCACTCTGGGCAGGGCAGGCACAGGGTGGAAGGAGGCAGGATGGGAGAGGAAGATCCTGCAGCAGTGACCTGGTGATCAGTGCCCCGCAGGAAGGAAGAGACCTGCCAGGGTCAAGTGATCCCAGTAATCCACAGCTCCTTGAAGAGCAGCCCCAGCCCCAAGATGACCTGTCCCTCATCACAGAGAGCTGCTCCACAGTCCTGCTCTGCTGGCTCCTGCCCCACAGCCAGCAGAGCAAGCAAAAATTCCTCAGGTGCTGTAGCCACTATGTATTCAGCCTCATAAGTGCAGAAAAATATGTATATGTTCCATATGCACGAGAAAGAGGCCTTGAAAATTGGGAAGATGCAATGATCAATAAATTATAGCTTGGATAATATTTTCCACCATCACCAAATAAATCAGATCTTATTTTTCCCCTATGTCCACAGATTTAATGGCAGCAACAGTGCCCTTGGTGGTCGTAAAACTCCATCCTCCTCCTGAAGGGCCTCCCAAACAATTTGTCATTTGGCCTTTGCTTGTTTGCTTTAATATTAGCTGGTCCAGACATTTAATAGCCCAGGAGCTAAGAAATCCATCAACATATCCCAGCTTCCAACTATCTCTGTGTGCACTGTGAGGCTGCATCGCATCATGGTGGGGGAAGGAGGAATGGGGAGGGAGCAAGCTGTGGAGTCAAGGATCATGGGGGATATTTTTCATCTGAGCTTTAAGATCACCTTTCCTATTTCCACTTCTTTCTTTCTTCCCATCTTTTCTTTCCCCCCCTGTGGGCACATCACCTCTCCAGCTGCCATGAGCAATACTCTCCTTGCAGCCGAAGTGAGCAAGTCAGGAGCTGACCCTTTCTCATAGGTGTAAACACTGCCTTGTTAAAAGGGGATAATTACCGGGGTCTAGTTAACCCTGGTGTAAAATCAAAGTGAATAGAGTCCTGCTGAGACTTCCAGCCATGTGGACCATGACGCCTGGGCTCTGGGGTACACAGCCAAGGCTTCATTGCTTGTCAGCTCAGTGCATTCAGTGGAAAGTTAACTTCTCCCTGAAAGAGAAACACTGTCTTTTGGACTGATTTATACCCCCCAGACACAGGACCAGCTGACAGGTGAGTCCTTTACCCACTGGAGAAGCTTGCCAGGAGTTTCCTGGATGCTCTCTTGGGAGCAAGCAGGGGTTGAGCTGTGGGAGTAAGCTAGGTGTCACTGGACAGACAGTAACCATGGCTGGTTGATGAGTATTTTCCATCCCAGTGCCCCTGCACCCTGTGACAGTCCCTGAGGTACCAGGAGAGGCAAAGCCAGGGCTGCACACAGGAGCTGGGATGGTGCCATTCTCCCTCTTTCTTGGAGGAGCTTGTGCATCACCATCACAGAGAGGTTCCTGTGCAGCTGGAGGGCTCTGGTGGAAGCTGATCTCTGATGTGGCATTTCTGGCACCTGCTGTCTCAGTGCTGCCCTGACCTGCATCCCCACAGTGCCCTGCTTCCCTGGATCATGGGTGAAGGATGGCAATAAAGAAGCTCTAGAAGTTTTCCCAGGTGGCAGGAAAGTGTGCACAAGAGGTAGGAGTTGAGGCCAGTCCTTTTCCATGTATCTCTCCCAGCGGAGCCCCCTCTTGCACCCACAAATGGAGGGTGGGATGTGCTGGACAAAGCACAGAGCAGCCAGTCCTGCCTCCCCCACCCAGAGCACCTGAGGCCATTCCCGGGCCAGCAGAAAGGAGCAGACACTGATCAGGCTCCTCCAGCCATACTGAAAGTGATTCAAACCCCTCATGTTATTTTTTCCTATTTGACCAGTGGGGCCAGTCATAGACAGCTCCAGTAATTCAACCTGAAACGCCAAGAATCCTATTTCTGCCTCTCTGCTCACTCTCTAAGCTCTGCCCATGGCCTCAGAGCGAGATAAACCATCTGTGGGTGAGTCTGGGCTGTGAGCAAGGCCCGCGGGCTCAGGGCTGGCTGCAGAGAGAGCTGAAGGCATTTTGATTGCTTCCAGGATTACTACCCAGCATGTTTATTCCTCCAGTGAGGAGGACTCCATAACTCAGGGACTCCTGACAATGTATATATATTGAAATCTTATAAGAGTAACGACCATATACAATGATATTTTCTTCTCATCTTGCCAATATAAACAACTCGCTGGACTTACCAAATTGCATTGGGTCATCCTGAATAATTAGGCTCGCATGTTCCATTTATTACCTTGAAAATCCTTTCTCATTGTATTATGTATATATGGATCTATCTAGATGTAATATGTTCAAATGAAAACCAGACACAGCTGCGAAGGAATTTGAAATATGAGGCTGAGAGTACAAGAAGCGGCAAAAAGGTCCTCTGCTAATAGGAAAAGCCAAATTGTCAGGACTGCAGAAATCAGGGAAGGTCAGGTGTGAGCTGTGCATGGGCTGGGCTCTGTCTGCATCTCTGCAGACACTCTCGTGTTTAAGGAATTCCAGTAACTAACTGGTGAGGCTGCTTAGACTGGCAGGATGTGGGGAGGAGCAGGGTGGGATCCCGGAGTCTGGATCTGCTTTGATGTCCCCATCAGTGCCAAGGTCTCCTTGCAAGGCTGCAGACTGTCAGTAGGGTCAGACAGTGTGACTCCAGAGAGCATCTCCAGATCTTTTCACAAACCTTTGTTCGGCGTCCAGAAAATCTCCTACAACATCAGCAGGCAAGAAACTGTCAGCACCTTGAAAAAATGAATCCACAGCAGGGTGAGGCAGGAGCCCTGGCTGCCCCTGGTATGAGGATGAGGGGTGAGTCTGGCATGAACCCAGACAGCCTTGCCAGCAGAAAATATAAAAACCTTCCTTGTAGCCATGATGCATTCGTGGTGGGAGTAAAATAGTGGTCCCTGCGTTTCACTGATAATGCCCCTGTACAGGATGAGCAAGGCACAGAATTAACCCTCAGGATCTGGAGCTGTACACAACCTTTGCCAAAACTCCCT
Organism: Sialia sialis; assembly: GCA_009812075.1. Lineage (NCBI taxonomy): Eukaryota > Metazoa > Chordata > Aves > Passeriformes > Turdidae > Sialia > Sialia sialis. The sequence goes on along the minus strand of VRYO01000116.1, from coordinate 1,930,639 downwards.
GAAATGTGGCATGGAGCTGAGCATCTCCACACTGCTTCCAGCCCCAGCCTGCTGGGTTGCAGCTCATCATTGCTTGTCTGCTCAGGAGAGGCAAAATGATCCTGTCCTGCAGTGCAAAACACCCCTTTCACAACTTTGCTTTCACTATCCTTCGTTTTCAAAGAACATTCCTTGGCAAAATTAAGAGGAAATTGATCTCACAGATGCAAGTAACTTTCGTGGGTGGGGTGGCATACTAAGAGAAACTTGGGACTGGAAAACCCTCTCTGAACACTCCACACCTTGCCTTGGCTTACTGGTGCCTGCAGTGGTTATTGGCTTTCAATAGAAGATTCTTGACTGGTTTGGTTTTCTTTCCCAGTAGGGACAAGGAGGAGAAATCTGAGGGTGGAGCAGACAAGCTCCATCCCTGCAAGTGTTAAAGTTCATGTCCAATGGGGTTTGAGTTGTTTCAGTGGAAGGTGTCCCTGCCCATGGCAGGGGGGTGGAATAGATGGTCTTTAAGGATTCTCCCAAACCAAACCCTTCTGTGATGCTGTGATGTTGCGAAACACACCTCATGTCAGCCCCTGTGCCTTTGCCATCTTCCTCTGTGAACATTGCCATAGAAATCTCCAAAATGGGGGCGAGGCAGGAAAATCTAACCCATGTTCTGCTTGATTAAAGCTCTGCTTTCAGCTCAAGAGCAAGGTGAGAGCCCCAGTGCCTGTGCCATGGGGAAGGTGTCCTGCAGCCAGACATCACCGAGCCAGCTGAAGCCAGGGAGAGCCAGCACTCAGCCACAGCAAGGAGCCTGGTGGGACAGAGCTGGCAGCAGGACAGCAGGAGCACCCACAAGGATATTTCAGGTCAGCAGGGAGGTGCAGGAGGAGCAGCGTGTGGGAAGTGGAGCAGCCCTGCCGGCTCTCCCCATGGTTCTGGCCAGCGCTGCCGAGTGCTTCACTTGCATGAGCACCGAGAGTAAAAACAAAATGACATTCATTAGATGTTTTAAGGAGTGTTCAGGCATGTAATCCTCCTGGAATGAGGCAGCCATAACAAGTTACTGTAGTTATTGATGGTCATGTCAGTTAGACTTTTGCAAGGATTAATCACCATCCTGCTCCTGCCCTACAGGATGTTTTTATCTCCATTTTCTCCCAGTGTTGCAGTATGCAAAGCTGTCTGGGCTGACCAGTGTGGCTTCTGAATCTGCCAGGGAGGTAAACTCACAGTTAGATCCTAAATATTTCACAGTTTGGAGAACAGCATTTAGAGGCATTGCTGGGGCAGAGCTGCAGCATGTCCAGATTTCTCCATGGAGAGTCTGAATTTAAAAGTGCCCATCACTGGAGTCTGGTGTAGAAAACAATAACCCCAAGGCAGTTTGCAGCCTTCAGGAGGGACACTGCCCCAAGAGGGGTCTTGCTTTGACTACCACTGCTGTTAGAGGTTCATCTAAGGCATCCTCCAGAGAGGATGGTGCAGAGCTGAGGCAGAATTTTTTATATTCTTTATACAGAGGACTGCAAAAAAGGTTGTACCATTAACAAGAACACTTGAAAAGAATTATTTGTTTGCTTTGTTCTAAATAAAAGGAGGATGTGCCTGTGTGACTGAGGTCAGCATGAGAATGACCCAAGCAGCAAGTGGCAGCATTTTCTCAAAACTGAGGCTGCCTTGAAGAGTCATTGGGTTTGGGCAGTCTCAGAGACTGAGGCCCACATGTGCAGGGGTAATATCCCAGCCATGAGTCCAGCAGTGGCATTAAACAGCTGAGGACCCAAGGACAGACAGTGCTGTCCCAAAATCCACCCAGGCCAGAGAACAGCAACAGAGAGAGTGAAATCTCGATCTGCTCACATGAAAGAGGAAGCTCCTGGTGTGCTTGGCTTGAAGGGTGCAAACAAGTCCAGGATCTTCAGCTGCTCTCTGGAGCATCCCTGGGGAGCTTGGCCCTGGCCCAGGAGGAGCTCTGTGGCTGTGGCCAGAGGCAGGGTCCCATGGTGGAGGTGTACAGTGCTCACAGAGCCAGTCTGTGTCTGTCCCTGGATGCTTTCTTGCGAAACCTGGCAGATCTTGGTGTGCAGCTGACTTGTTAATTGGGAAGGAATGACTCCAGGAGGTCCTGACCTCCAGCGTTTGGTCAGACCCTGTTGCCTTCGAAAGCTGTGGAGCAGTGACTGCCCGGGGAGGAGGGGCTGCCTCTTATCTACCCACTGGCCATCCAGGGCCAGGATCTGTGTTCCTTGGCAGTGCCAGCATGGCCAAACCTTCAGCTGGAGCTGTATTTGGCCGCCTGCCCCAGGCATTTGCATTGGCACTCCTTAGCTCACCCCTCCTGCACCATGGGGAGGTCCTAGAGCTCATTTTCACTGCCACCCCAATGCTGGCAGTCTGGAGTCTGGAAAAGGCTTTCAGGAGAGCCAAAATGCCCCAAATATCTCAACTGCCCAGCTGTCCTTCTGTGAGGAACAGAGATTTGTCCTGACCTCTTTAGCACCTATGCAATCACTTTCCTGCTGCCTGCAGGGACACAGAGGTGTTTCTTGCCTTCCTGATGCCTGCTGAGAGCAGCAGCAGATGGATGGACACAGGGTCTCACTGTCCCTCTCTGCTCATGTCCCATCAGTGGCTCTGTGGCTTTGAGAGCCAAGTATTCCCTGAAATAACAGCCCCAACAGCAAGGAACAGTGAGAGGCCATCATCAGCTCCCCCAGGAAATCTGCCCACTCATTACAGGGGCTCCCACGGCCTGTGTTCAAACCGAGCATACCAGCAAGGCTGGAAAAATGCGGCAGAGCAGAGGAATTAGCATTAATCAAGCCTAATCCCCCAAGGGAATCGCCCCTGTGTGTGGCACAGGGTGTGCTGCATCCCAGACAGGCTGGCGGGTCCTGGCCGAGGGGACCGCGGTGACTTCGCGATGTCGCCCCGAGAGCAGTGACCTCTGACGTGCGCTCTGCTTTCCCCTCCTGCTCGGCGCCTTTGCCAGACCTGCCCCCTGCCTGCTTTCCAGAGGTTTCCCAGGAGCTGATTAACCTCCCTGCCGAACGCCAGGGCCAGTCAAACCAGGTTTGATTGGGCTGCTTCGTTAGCCAGCCCGTTGGGATGGAGAACTCCAGCTCTGGGAGTGCAGGTGGCACAGACTGCCCTTCCACAGGAGCATCCCAGGAGGAGAAAGCTGGCAGAGAGGTGGCTGGATCCGTGGGAGATGCAGGAGCTGTGGCATGCTGTGCTCGGCTCCTTCCTGCCCACTCAAAGGGCAGGTCTCCTGCTCTGTGCTGGACGCTGGAGGTGTTGCACAGTGCTCTGGGCCTTGGGAGCTGCCACAAGCAGAACAGTTGTGGGGACACTTTTGCTCTGACACCCCTGGATCTTCCCAGCTGTGCCTTGCAGGCTTAGGAAGCAGTGAGAGAGCCAAGCCCCTCTTCTCCCAAGCCAAGGTCCAACCTCATCCACTCCAGCTTTTCTGTCCGTCTCCAAAAACTGGTGCTTGTTACTGCTGCAATGGGGTGAATTAAACTTTTTGTCAGCATCATTTCCTCTGGTTCAGCTGGGTGGGAAACTCTGCATTTTACAGTCCCTTGGCTTCCCATTCAAACAGTGGGGGAAAAAAAGAGAGACAGAGAAAGGAAAAATACCCTTTAAATAGAACTTTCCATGCTGGAAGTACCTCTGGAAAAACAGTGGAGGGGGAGCATCAGCATGAATGACAGGTGCAAGGGGTGCAAGGGATGGGGAGCAGGACACAGCTTGTGGATTCATGGCTCATCCTCTGTTTCCTTGTGGCATGACCGTGGTCTCCTTCTCCACCCACCAAGTCTCTGCCATGCTCTGCCCTTGTCTGAATCCAAAGTTCTTGCCCAGGGCCACCCCAGGAGCCTGGGAGCCCTGCTGGCTGATTCCTTGCCATGTTGAGGGTATTTACCACCCCAGTGCCCTCAAGTTGCTCTGTTATCACCCCTAAAGCAATAGGACACGCTTGCCATGCCCCAGCAGAGCCCCCTTTCTCCACAGAGCTCCAAATGCCTTCTCCTCTGCTTCTAATTCTGCCCAGCTTCTGGCTGCCCCCACCCCAGGTTAATCTCTCCATCTACTTCACTCTTTCCCCAAATTTGTTCAACAGGAGAACTCCCAGGATTATTTTTGTGGCCGGAGCAGCTGGTGGGAATGCAGGCTGCTTACAGCAGAAAAAGAGAAACAGGATGCTTGGCTCCTTTTTCCAGCTCCCTGGCCCCTGATAAAAGCTATGATCACCAGAGGAGACCACCAACCCAGCCTTTAAAGTCCAGGCACGACCGGGAATACACATTCAGCTGACAATGCTGTGGATGCAGAGTGCCCTTCACCTGCTTGAGCTCAGAACTGTGCAGAGCAGGAAGAGCCACATGTGCTTGAGCACACCCTGGGAAAAGCCAGACCACGTCACCAGTGTCCCAGCAGCTGGACAGCTTTGCTCCAGGGAGCCCTGAGCAGCAGCTCTTGGCTGTGTGGAAGAAAATCCTGGTTAACCATGGTGGGAGATTGGTTTTTAGGGCTTTTTCACAGTGCCAAGCTGCAGGTGTGGGCACATCCTCAGCCAAATGCCATTTGGAAAGAAGATCTCTGATGGTAGGGACAGGAATGGGGAAGGATCCCTCTGAGACAGGGAGGGTGCCAAAGGACACGGATGCATGAGCACTGCAAAACTCAGACCTGGGCAGGTTTTGCCTTGCTCCAAACAGCAGTACAGGCCAAGTAGCAGCAACTACAGCTTCTCAGACCTTACTGCAGCATTGTCAAGCAACTGACTATTATTTGATATTCTTTTTTTTCATTTTTACCCTTTCTGACTGTTAAGGAAACTTTCCTGCCGCTTGCACACCAGGCTACCTGCACTCAATGTGTTCCTCAACATGTCATCCCCAGAGATCATTATTTTATACCCTAATGATTTATCTGTCTTGCTTAGCCGTGCCTTGCGAGGTGCCGTGGGTGCTGTGTCTCTGTGGGATGGGATGAGTGTGACCCAGGCTGGAAGGAAGCCTGGGACAAACCACTGGGATACCTCAGTGCCTTGGAAAGTGGGAGAAGACCTGAGGGGATGAGGACCTAGAGGAAAGGTTACACCATTTGCCCTTTTTTATTCCTAAAAGATCTAAATGCTCTTGAGACATGCTGGCCTTGCCCTCGTGCGGACTGAGACATAAATGTGTCCCCAAGTGCGAAGGTGGACACCATTCAGCCTGTCTGTGCCAGTGACTCCCCGCTCTCCTGGAGCCCCAAGGGCCAAGCCTGAACATTTGGTTTCCTTTATGCTGTGCACAGGTGAGGGTCAGAGGCTCGAGGATGAGGGCAGCAGCGGTCAGAGCTCAGCTGCACGGAGCTCAAGACTCTGTCTGAGCTCATCTCCACGGAAAACATTTGGGGAGGACACGTCCAGTTCAGATTTGTCATATGGAGCAGCTTGGCAGGTCCAAGCCCCCTGGGGCGCTTTGCAAGCATTAACCAGTGGATTAAACCAGCCCAGCCGCCGTTCTCGCTGCTGGGATGGGATTTGCAGCCCAACGCCGCCAGGATGAGCAGGAAAAGCATGGCCTGTCCCTTTAAGTCCAAAGTGACGAGTGTATTTCTGGAGGATCTGGAAAAGAAGTCAAGACTATTGGCTTCTGCGTCACCAGCACCGGCCATTGATTCCCTGGAAATGTTTCATATTTGGCCAAACTGGCTGTTGACGGAATAGTTTCTGATTTAACACTCTCGGCTGCAGTTGGGAGCCAGCTGGGTCTTGTTAGCTCCGGAGAGACCGTCCTTCCCCTCGCCTGCTGCAGAAATACTTCCAGCACTGCCCCCTCCCCCTTATTCCCAAACTGACACTTAAGCCACTCTAACGAGATCTGCACAGGAATCCTGGTTATTTCAGCCTACAGCCAACTTCTATCGTTATTATCACTTTACCTTTTACTTTAATGCAGGAAAGTATGTGTGATGAGCAGCCCCAAGCTGGTCCCTCTCCCACCTCCAGCCCAGCCCTCTGTGCAGAGCAGATGTGGGTGTCCTTGGGAGCTCCCAGCCTTGCACCAGCACCTTTCCTGCCTGCTCCTGTCAGTCCCCATGGTGTGCAGGAGGTCCTCTCCTCTTCACTTCTTCCTGCTCATCCTCCCACCCTGTCTCTCCCAGCTTCTCATCCTCTCTGCTCTGCTTGCTCCCTCTCTATTTAGTCTGTGTGTTCAAAACAGCACAAAAGCTCTTACAGCTCCCCGGGCTGTGACCCAAACAGTAAAGAATGTTTATGTGCTGGTCGTCTTCCATTTCTGTGTATTAATATTGCACACACAGGCTCACGCACTCACACACGGCATTCCTGGTGCCTCCACGGGCTGCTGGCCAAGGGAGCCCAGCCAAAGTAAAGGCATCTGGGCCCTTCTGGAGAAGGCAGGAAAAGAAGAAAGAAAAATACAAAAGCAAAAAAGGATTTGGAGACAAGCAGCTCCTCAGCCTGTGTCCCTGCACCCGCTGTGGATGCAGCCAGCATGGCTGGGGGTTTGCCAGGCTGTGCCATCCCAGCAATCCCACCGTGTCCCTTGTCACCCACCCAGCATTCCCTATGGGACTGGGGCAGGTGGTGGAAGCTTGGTGTGAGTCATAGGCTCATGCAGACAGGGAGTGGATATGCAGAAATTGGGGGGCTGCTTGCCAGAAAGGTGCAGCAAGCTGCTGGGGCCCCCCTCACCATACAACACCCAGCCATGGGCACAGCAGTCTGTCACCACTGAGATGCTGAATCCCCAAAACAATGCTGGGATGTCAGCGTTGGAAGCCCTTTTAACAGCTCTGAAATTGGGTCTGGGGAATGGATGAGATTCTGTCCCCTCAGTGACTGAGCCTGAACACCACTGGCCTGTGGGTCTCCAACAGGGAAGAGCTGCTGTGAGGGGCTGTGAATCCTGGATGGTGGCTGCATGTGGTCAGAGGCAGGATGGTCCTTACTGCCTCTAAATCACCTGGGATGTTGCTAGAAAGGGAGAATATGAGGCATAGTGGGTGGGCCAGGAGGGCAAGGGTTTCTGCTGGCTCTTGCAGAAGCCCCCTGGGTGCTGGGGGTGCCATGCTGGGACAAGTCTACAGAGCCAGTGGCCAACTGGGAAGGGTCTTTGGCTGAGCTCATCCTGCTCCTCTCCAGGGTCCTAAAAGCAAGGAGACACACACATGGCATCACCAGCACCTGCAGGCTGTGATTTAGGAGCGAGAGAAGCTTTGCTCACGCACATGGTGAAGATGCTGCCTTGTCCAAGACACACTGCCCAGGCTGATCTCTGCAGTGCTGCTCTGGGCCCAAAGGCAGCTGGGCTGGCCCACACTGGTCCTTTGCACCTCTGCAGGACTCAGCCTGTCCATGACTCCCGTGAAGGCCAAAATCTGCTTAGTGCCAGTGAAGCCACTGAGGCTTCTGCCAGATGCTGTGAAAGCTTCATGCACTGCACAATGTTTAACCCCAGCAATTTGATGGGTGCTGAATTTCCTTCTCATCTTCCAGAAAAATGACCTCCCAGAGGTCTCAGCAGGGGTTAACAAGACAAAGTAGTCATGCAACAGGGAGGGCTTGTTCCAAGCGCCAAATAACTTGCAGAAGTAATGCATTTGTTCCTCATTAGGATAATTGCCCCATCACTTTTCTCTGTGGCATTGGCCAACCTAACTCACAAACGTCTGAAAACACCAGCTAAAGTACGACCAAATTTAGGAGCTGAGTCGAGTAATATATCGCCTTGATTTGCCCTAAAACATGAATTGGCTGGGAGTCCTCCCACATATTGCATTTCCAGGGAACATAAGGAACCCATTGTGTAATTAGTGGTCGTATTTTCAACACACTGCCTTGGCCATGCTCTGCCCTCCTCTCCTGAGCTACTGCACCTCTTGGGACTCCCAGCTTGTGGATGTGAGTGGGTAGAGGGGGATGTGTCTGCCACAGAAGTGTTGAGGATGGTGATGGCAAAGAGGAGATAAGGGCTTGCCTTCTCCTTCATCCCTCCAGCATCCAGGTTGGAGCTGGCCAGAGTGGGGAGGTGTGTGGACATAACCTGTCTGATGTCCAGGAGAAGATCTTGGGACAGGGTGAGGTTTGAGTTGGAGGATCCAGAACCATTGCTGTCTCCTGCAGTTGTCAGCCACCATCAGGATTCCCCAGCCATGGAATACCCTCTCTGGGAGCACAGCAGCACAAATCCTGCCCCAAGGCTGCAGGGAGGGAGTGAAGCTGAGCAAGAGCTGGGCTGTGAGTCCAACTCTATGCCCTCCTGCCTGCCCACACTCTGATCCCAGCCCTCATCAGGGCTGGCTGGAAGGACTCCCCATGGTCCCTCATAGATCTGATAGATCATTCACACCCGGACTGAGTTTGGCTATCTCCCCTCCCCACTTCACCTGCAAAGTGTGATGCTGAGCCTTGCCTGCCTCAGCAGGGCGCTGAGTGCCCCTTGCTTTGTCTCTCCATCCTCCCATCATGTGGATGTTTCCTTCTCCCTCCCCAAGCTGCTTTGAACAACCTAGGCCCTAAGTACTGGTGAGGAGTTGGCACTTGGAAGAGCTGGGTGCTTGGTCTGACTGAGAACATCCTCCAGGACATCAGCTTTCCCCATCTTGGTTTAAGCCCATGTCTGACAACCCTCCCTTCTCTTTGCCTTGTGAATCACCTTTTCACCATGCAAGGGACCCTGTGTGAAGCACATCTGGGGCTGCAGTGACCAGGGCAGCACCCTCTCCCTGCCCTGCATCAGTGTTCCCAGCACAGCCAGCTTGCAGATGTGATCTCCCATTGGTAAAATGTCCAGACACCTCTTCCGTGCTCATCTTTCCACATTTACTCACCCACACTGAATGCCCCGTGAGGATTCATTCCCCCAAGGGTGTTGAAGATGTTGGAGAAATCCTTTTGCACTGTAAAAGTAACTAATAGTTAAACCTCCTCCATGTCCCATCCCTGCCAGTCCAGAAAACAAGCAAGAGTGCTTCCCTCCTTCCCTGGCAGTTTGTTGTCAGACCCAAATGTTCACCTCTCACACCTCATCTCGAAATGTTTTCCCCTCTTGTGACTGTTGGAAATTCTTGGAGGGGTCAGGTGTTGCTGCCCTGGTTAAACAGGGGGGGGACAGTTCCCTCTTCCCCACCCACTGTCCTCCCATGGAAGAAGAGTTAACAGCAGAAACATTGGTCAAAGCAGGAAAACAAACTAAGAGAAGCCTGTCTGTGAGCCAGGACATCCATTCAGAACAATTAGCTGGTCTGTGGGGAGCCCTGCTCTGCTAAAGGTATACATTTCCCTTCTGTATGGATTTTCCACCTAATCTCCACATTTTACACAGACGTGCTGGGGGGAAGGGCCCAGGATGAAGTGTTCATTCATTTCCCCTGCTCAGCTTTGTTTCCACACCTTCCATAGGCTGTCTCCTGGGCTGGGGATGCCTTTGTATCCACTCTCCCCTCCCCTCTCACCCCTCCATCAGGCTCTGTCCCATGGCAGTGGGGGGAATACACCTCTGATAAACACCACATTTCTGGCAAGGCTGTCTGTGCACACGTATGGCTTCCTCGTAGGAAGAAAAGGAAAAGAAAAAGGAAAAAGAGAGAAGAAGAGTCCCTTTCTTTCATAAAACCATGGAAACATCCTCATTTGTGGGAGCAGATGGCTTTCCAATTGACTCAGCAGCCGAGGCCTCCTTCATGTGCACAGCAGAGCCCCAGAGCCTGCCTTGTGCTGCTTTGCAAAGAGGGGAGAGAAAACCAAATCACTGAGACCAGCACGTGACTGCCATGCAAAGCAAACCCAGCTCTGCAGAAGCCCTGCTGCAGACAAAATCAAGCACAAGAGTGGATGTGAACTCGAGAACCCAGACCAGTTCTTTCCCCCCTTGGACTTCCCAGTCTCCAGCTGAGCTCTGATTTTGTTCCGCTGGTCTTTGTTTATTTTTTTTGACACTAGGGAGGTTCAAACTGAGACACAGCAGAGCCAAAGGAAGCTTCTCACCCCACACTCTTCCCTGAGTTGCCTCAGAGGTCCCAGCCTGGCTGGTCAGTGATGTTAGGGCAGGCTCAGTGCCCCTGCACAGGTGCACATCTGTCACTGTCCCCTGACCCTCCCTTCTCCTTGGAGCTGTAGCTCAGCTCGTGTCCCACAGGATGTTACTGGGCTGGTATTGACTCTCCACCCCTTTCCTTCTCTCACCAGGTGGCAGTTCCACTTTCTTGTCAGGGGAGCCAACCCTGGGTATTCCCTTCTCTCTGCTCTCCAGAAAGCACCTAAGCCTCTTGCTTTCAGTCCAAGCACATCCCTTTAAATCTCCCTCCTCACTCTGGACACTTAATAAGTCTTAGCATTTCATTAGCAGATGTTAATAGCAATGGCACAGAGCCACATACTTTGAATTCAAATCCTCCTTGGCTTAGCATGCACCACTCATCCCCCTGTCCACCCAGCAGCAGGGATCCAGACGTCTGCTGCATCCCCCCTTGGAGCTCTTCCTATCAAATGGGTGAGCAGCCAATGTTTCCAGCTAATTGCAGTGCTGGAGGAGGGGAACAATGATCCTGTGGCACCAAGACCTTCACTGAGGGAAGGGAAACCCCCAGGCCTCAAAATCCTTCCAAAACCTTCCCTTCAAAAACCTTCCCTTCAGCTTCCAGAAGGGAAGTGAACCTCACCAAGCAAGATGAACCAGGGCAAGAGCTCAGCTGGAAAACATCAATGACAGCATAGAAACTGGTCCAGAACTGTGGGCTGGTCCCATTGGTGTTTACTGAGCTGCTCCCACAGGCTCCATGGGAAGGTGACAGTCTCTTTCCTCAGATGCTTTTCCTCCTCACTTCCAAGTCCAAAATGTTTCTGCCTGAGGAAACCTCCGGTTGGTTCATTCCTCCTAGCAGTTATCCTGCCCAAGTTTTTCTCACAGCAGGGAAAGCACAAAATGGGCCCTGGGAAATCAAGACGTGGTCAGTCCCTTAATTCCCTTTAGCTTCCAATCTTCAGTCACTGCTTAATCAGAATCCCTGAACAATACTTCTCATGTATGTGATGGTGATACCTCCAGAGAGTCCCAGTGAGTCCCATGGGAGGACCACAGTGCTGCCAGGGACTGTCCTCATCCCAGCCTTGCCAGTGAGTTCCCTCCTTTCCCACGCAGAGCTGAGCAAACCAGCACCCAGTGACCCTTCTTGCTTTTGTCCCAAACTGGGATGTGGAGCCTGAGATGCCCAGGATACCTAAAGCTGCACCAGAGAGGACAAGGAGGAGCAATGCTCATGGAGCTGGAGCAGTCCCATCTGCCATGGAGGCACAGCAGGGAGGGCTGGCTGCTCCCCTGGCCCACAGAGGACCAAGCAGACGCCCTGAGCCCACGCTGCACATCTGGAAGTCGGATCCATTAAAACAAACCCTATTACATAACAACAGACATCTGGAGCCTGTTACCACTACAATTTTAGTAAAAATAGTTTTTTTGATATGATCTCTCCTAAGAATGTGGCAGAGAGGCTCAGAGCCAAAGTCTTCCAAGAATGGCTGTAACTGCTTTTCATAAAGCATCCTCCACCTCCTGCTTGGGGCAGGGTTGCTCCCTCTCCATGCACACACCGTGACTCCACACTGATGCTTGGAGGCACAGAGGAAGGTTTCAGGGCAGAGGCAGGTGCAGTGCTAGAGTTTCCTCAATGTATCTATAGAAAAAACCACAATTTGCTCTGGAAGTGCTTAGATACTCCAGGGATGGGTAAGTGGATGGATGGAGAGAAGGAAGGAGAGCCTGCTTTTCATAACAACCAGAATAAACAGCCACTTACTGAAGTGAGAAAAGCTGAGCTCTTGCAGTCTCCATGTCTTTGTTTTGCTGATTGAGTCTCTGCCCTTGCAAGCACAGGCCCTGCCCATTATCCTGGCTGTGCAGCTCCAGGCCATGTCAGCTTCCCTTAGCTCCTTATTGCCAGTCAGACCCTCTGCCCTCCTCTGTGCATGGACCACCCCCAGACCCCCTCCCTGCTTGTGCTGCCCATCAGCTCAGCTGGTCAGCTTGTGACCACCTCCCCTGTCCTTCCCCAAAATCAGGACAATGATGGGATCAGGGTTTCCTGCCAGCTGTATTTTCCACCTCTTTGCAGATTGCATCTCCAAGCACATCTCCTTCTTCTTTATCTGGTAGCTACAAGAGGATTGTCTCTATCCATGGACCCTCTTTGGCTTTCTTTAACTCCCCTGGTCAGACAGTGATTCTCCTGAAGGCTCCACCCTGCCCATGAGCTCAACCAGATCATGGCAAACCCAATGAGTGCTCATCTGGGAGAAGCAGAGGAAATCTTGAACTGGCCGTGGCTCAGTTGGCAGCTGCTGTGCTCCTGGAGCCAGCTCAGCAGCAGCACTATGGAAAGGACCTGGAAGGTCATTTGGGCACATGCATTTGGTGTTAAATATTGAAGTGTTGTTGCTAAGGAGACCTCAGTGCTACCAGCCAGGCCGAGGGGATAATTCAGGTGCCAAGATCCGGTCTGAGCATTCACCAGTTGTTCCTTCCGTAGGATTTTAATGGTGCAATTCCTGGCTCCCCCAAAGCTCCTCAGCTGGTCCAGGCCATAACAACTGCCCAGAGCTGGCCCTGCAGCCAGGAAGGTTTTGCCTGGTGCTGTCAGATCCCAGGCAGAAGCAAGGAGGGTTTCGGCTGCCCAGAGAACATCAGGCTGCTGGAGCAGCACACAGGGAATGGAAACTCCCTGCCTTGCTGTTGATCTATCTGCAAGAAGTATATCAGGGTGGTGTTTGTACCACTTAATTAGTGATTTGTCTGAAGTTTCTTCTGTCTTCGCTCAGAGCCAGGATTAAAAAACATGAAGGAGATGAAATTTTCTTGTGTTCAGGCTTGGTTGTTTATTAAATTTTATCTAAAGTACAGAAAGTTCAGTAACACTTCTAGCCACCAGCTAGAAGCCAGCAAAATGGAGGTGAATCCAGCTAGCTACAAGGTTTCTTAAAGCTAAACAGTCTAACGGAGAATTAACACCTATATTATTTATACTTTTGACCCAATGACTAAACTCTTGTGGCTCTCAGTGCAGCACTGACTGTCCAACCAGAAATTACTACTTGAAATAAAGAGGAAGAAGGAAGATCACCGAAAAGAGACACCACCCAAAATCCTCCATCTTGTCCCACACCTATTACTATGTTATAAAAACCCCAAATTCAAAACTCTTCAGCATGTGAAATCACACACCTCTATTTAACTACACACATCTGTGACTTTTTCTCCATCACTCAAATTTGGAAGCCTTCTCCAAGGCCTCAGGTCAAATGCAGTGTTCTGCAGGGGGTCAGTGCCAGAAAGCACAGAAAGCTCAAAAATTCCAGGTTTCTAGGATCCAAAAGAAAGTCCTGGAGAAATCCTTCCTGCAGTTTTTTAAGGGAAGGGTGGAGCTGGCTCGGGATGGATCCTGGTTGCTGGAGTCAGGACACAAGACAGGGTGTTTTGTTCCTGCATTGATACACCAGTCCTGAGGACTCCCTGTGAATGTGTAGAGGGGCTGTGTGCTACTCTCTCCAGAGCCTGCTGGAAAAGTCCTGGAAAAAGGAGAAATGAGACAGCTCACCCATCACCTAAATGCTCCCCACTCTCCTGAATTCCTCCCTGGGACTTTTCCCAAAGCAGGAAGGCAAGGAGAAAGAAAGTGGATCTCCACTTAGGACTGGAAGGGTAAATTTCAGTCTGGGTTTTAGGAACTGTGCTGGCACAGCACAGTGGAAGCTCTGCTTTGTGTACAGGGCTGGAGCTCAACATTAACACTCTTCATGCCTCAGAGCAAGGCTGCACCATTTCCTTCCACATCAGCCTATAAAACACGCAAATTCAAACTCTCAGGTTTTTTTGCCCTTTGTACCAGGCGGACCTCAGTTTTCCAGAGGTTATAACCTGGGCAGCTTTTCATCTCATCTCCAGCTAATGCACCTTTGGGTAAAGTGCACCTCCTTGGCAGAGCAGAGTGGTGCTGGAGCCCTCGTGCAGAAAATGCTTTTCTTTTGCCTGAACCCTGTCCTTGCAAATGGAGGTGCTATTTTGGCTGATGTGCAGCCAGCCTGGAGAAGTTCAGGCCAAGTGTTTTGAGTCTGACAAAGTTAAAGGCAAATGAAATCAGAGCCTTGTAGCTAGAAGTGTCAGGCTACATCCATTACCAGTTCCACCTACAATAAAAACTGCTGGAGATTTGTAAGAATGCTTTTTTCTTTCCTTGCCTAGGGTTTTTTCCCTTTTCTTTTGGAGACTCTCCCCTACTCTGCAGTCTCCAGCTAAAATCAAAGCAATCCTACTCTCTGCCTCATTTCCCACAAGTATCTGTAAGCACCCCAAATAGGCAACGCATAGCCAGCTTCTGACAAGTTGAGGGCAGGGGGAAGCTGGAAGAGTGGGACACGAGGCAAGGCTGTGGTTCCAGAACACTGCTTCAGGCTGATGTGAAACTGGTGCCTGATTTTGGTTTCATCTTTTCAGCCATTGTCTCAGGAGATGCTGTGCAGCTGCTTCAAACCTGGAAAACAAAAGGTCTTTATTTTTCCTGTTATTATTATTTGGTTTTTTTATTTGCAGATTCAGACAGTGGCTATTAATAGGAAATTCCTGCATGGCAGGAGCAGCAAATGAAGGCTGCTGAAAGACAGTGCAGTTACTCTGTTCATGCCTCTCAGATGGCCCCTCTGCATTGCTCTCTGAGCTGGAGCTGCCTTCTCTTCCTGGCTCTTTTTCCATCCCTCCCTTTACATTTGGAAGGCAATGTATGTTGCCTCTGATTTTCTACAATTTTATCAAAGAAAGATTGTGACTAAACAGAGCAATCTGGAGAAAAAACAGACTCAGATTAGCTTCAGTTTGCCTTTGCCTGGCCATTTCCCACTGGTGCTCTCCTCACCCACAGCCTGTGGATGTCATTCCTCCCTCTGGAGAAGCAGCAAAGTTGCTGGTCTGGTGTTTTTCTGTGCTTTGCCAGGTGGTTCACTCGTGTCTCTGGGAGCAGCCCCTGGGACAGGGTGAGAGGGAAAGGGAGATTTCTGCAGGTGCCAAGCTTGGGGTAAGGAGCAGAGGCTGATCCCAGATGTTCTCCAAGAGCAATCAGGGTTCATTAATTGCTCATCCCACTCACGAGTGTCTCCAGCTTCCCCATCCATCTCCACCCTCCCATCTCAGATCCATCCCCAAGAGGCACCAGGGCACAGGAGGGGCAGGAGGAGGCCCCAGACTCCCAGCCCCAGGGACAGCATTGTGTTCTCCAAGGTACAGCTGCCACATTTGCCCTGGTCTGCTCTCCACCCCCTCGGGAACCAGCCCTGGACCTACTGCACTGGGACCCTCTCGCACCCAGCTCCCTCTGGGGTTTCCCACATCCTCTGCTGCACATCAGCCTGGGCTTTCCACTGGGATTGCTGCAGGAGGAGCCATGGACAGAGGCTCCTGCTCCACGGTGCATGGCCAGGCTCCCCAGCAAGCCACACACCCCACATTTCTCCCAAAACAGCTCTGCCATGTCATGGGGACGCAGCACTTGGCCCCAGAGCAGGGAAGGTGCTGGCAGGCTGCCACAGCCTGTCCAAAAACACAGACGTTTGGCCTCAGACTGCTGGAGCACGAGCAATCTCCCAAGAAGAGCAAAAAGTCAAGACACTGATTTGCAGATACTGTTATGAACCAAAGCCCAGAGCTCTGCTCATTGTAATAACTGACATAATCGAGGTCATTATTTATACAGTATCTGCATGAACATTTGACACTGGGAAAATACTTGCAGTTCCTGAAAGACTGGCAAATTCTAGCACGAGTGTTTATTCATGCCAGAATCAAACCCAGAAAGTCACTTTTCTTTCTCCGAGGATGTTTTCTCTGATGAGAGCATGGACAGTGATGGGCAGGCAGAGCTCAGCTGCGCCACACTGGGAGTGCCTGCCCACTGGAGACGCCTGCATGGGTGGTGGGGATGAAAGAGGATGCCTCTCAATTGTCCCAATTGCCTCAAAGCTCCCTGATCCAGGGAAATAGCCTCTAGAAATCCCCCTTATTTTCCCTGTTTGTAGGATGAATCCATCCCCTGTCAGGAGAAGGAGAGGTCTCAGCCAAAATGCCAGTGGGCAGCTGAATCCCATCACCCCCAGGCCGATGCTGCCAGCAGTGATTTACTGCAGGGAAGATCCTCAAGGAGATAAATAAAAAGAAGGAGATGGCACAAAGGTGAGGAAGGATGAGCTGCAGAGCCCCTTGCAGGGGGACCTGATGTCTCTGCCAGAGCCCTGCACTTTGGATAAATATTTGAAGTCCCTGTAAACAAAACTCTCACTCGGGAATGAGGAGCAGCACTTTCACTTCTCCCCCTGCAGTGTGGGAAAGGGGAGCACGCTGGCCAGCAGCCAGGCAGGGACGGCTCCATGGGACATGCACAGGCAGGGACAGAGGTGACAGAGGCAGGGCTCACCAACAAACCCAGCTCTGACGCTCCTGTGGGTCATCCTTGTGGTCTGGGGTGGCCTTGGGGTGATGGGACCCTCCTGAGTCCCCTCTTCCAGCATGGGAGCACAACCCAGCTCGCCGTGCATCACCATATTCATCCTGAGACAGGAGGCACTGAATGGAAAACATGCCCAGAGCAGAGTGCAGGGTTCAGCTCTGTGCCCCTGTGAGCCTTCACACCCCGCTGAGAGCAGCCCCGTGTTCCTTCCCCTCCTGCACCCCCTGTGCCTTTGGCCCCTTCCCACCGCAGGGAGTTTCCATTGCTCCTCTCAAACCGCAGCCCCATGCTTGGGAACCTGAAACCTGTAGTTGCTGGAGAGAAGAAAATCAGATTGTAGGAAATGCAGCACATGAAAAGAGACAGGGGGAGAAGAGGTGGGGAGAGCAAAGCCGTTTTTTATTGCTCACAGAATCTGTCCATTTTCCATGGCTGTCACATCCCCCTTCCACAGCCAAGACACAACGGAAAATATGTTTGATTTTTTTTTTTTTTTTCCTGGCAGGTAACTGATTTCTGGGATTTTTTTGGGGTTTTTTTTTAAAGACGCCATCCCTTCTCCTCAGCACCACATGGCTTCTCTAAGAGCCCAAGGCTGGGTGAGAGGTGGGGTTTGTAGAAGGGAAGGTGAGCTGCTTGTTTCTGGAGGGAGATAGCAGGACCTGGTGGGTAGAGAAGGTTCTCCCAGCCAGAATCACTGGTTCTGTCTTATTTTCTTCTACCTCCTTCTTTTTGAAGAGATAATGTCATTAATAATTATTATTGAATTTGTTATATTGCCTAATTTTTTACATTAATAAGTAATTTTTTCTCATTCCGTCTATGCAATGGGAACAGCCAAGGTATCAGCATTATGACACCCATGCCAGCACAGCTCAGGAGTGGGGCAGAGCTCTCAGAAGGATGAAATTCCTGCATACCTTCTGCAGCATAAAAAAAAAGAGAGAGAGCAAAAGGTGTGCTTGCCACAGGGCTTGATGCTCTCCCTGGCAAGGACCAAGATTATCCCCAGCCAGGGCCACTGCCAGGCTGCCTGTCCACACACAGATGGCTCCAAGCCATGGCCACGAGCACAGGCTGGACCTGCACCCGGAGACGAGAGAGACTGTCCTGCTAAAGACCCAAATTAGAACAGATAAGCACTGGGAAATGGCCTTTGAGGAGCCAGGGTGGGGACAGCAGCACTGGATATCAGCCAAGCAGAGGGGCCAGGAATGGGGAGGCAGCAGAACCCCAAGTTCAAGGCTGGACCAACCCCACCAGCACCTGCCTGTGCCGAGGAGCCTGATAAAAGCACAGAGGACATGGGCACATCCTGCAATGGGCAGGATCAACACCCAGGAAAGAATAAGTCTGGGAAAGTGTGAAACATGGGAACTGTTGAGACAAAGCACGAGGTTAGAGAGGGCTGAAGGCAGGAGCTGTGTGCTGGGCAGAGCAGTAAAGGCAAAGAACTGTCACTGTCCCTGAGGGGCTTTGCAAAGAGCACCTGCAGTGTCACAGCCCTCAATGACCCCAACAAGGCCACTTCTCCAGGCTCCCCCTTCCCAAGTGACCCAGGAAGAGGTGGCAGAGCAGAACCCATCCAATGAGACCTCACTAGGAAAAGGTGAGGGTGGCCTGAGGATGGATTTGTGGGTTGATCCAAACTCAAAAGCTTCTGCTGCTATTTTTTCAGAAAAACTTAATATTCTTCATGGAAAGCAGATGGATTTCTATTGATTTAAGCCAAACTTCACACATGGGATAGCTGGCACAACTAATCTCTGTACTGATGCTCAGAAACAAGCATAAGGAGGAAGAAAAAGGTAAAAGCAAAAGAATGATTCTAAGTGTGGGGAAAACCACAAAACCTTGTTTTGCTCCATTCCCTTTGCTTTCCATTTCACTATCTTCTGGGAGCTGGTGAAGCTGCGACCTGGTGAAGCTGCGACCTGCGCCCATCCTTGGATATAAGCAGAGAGGTGAGGATGTGTCAACCTCTGAGTTGAATAACGGGAAGGACAGGTCTGCCCAGTTTGGTGCTGGGTTGCATTGGGAAGAACGCGTGTAAGGGGCAGAGCCCGCAGGCAGAGCAGAGCCATGCCAGAGCAGCCAGAGCCGCTCATCTGCCGTGCAGCTGTGGGTGCACACATCTAAAGCTTGGAAACACGGGCCAGGAGAGCTGGGGGCTGGGACCCTTTGCACCCTGCTCATGGCCTGCAGCCAGAGCCCTACACAGGCACAGGGATGGGCTGGTGCTCGGCTGGCAATGCCCACATGTGCAGAGCTCCCCGCTGCCCACGCCGTGCCAGCCCCTCTCCATCCTGCCCCAGCCCTGAGCACCCTGCCCAGCCTCTCGGGAGTGACAGCAGGGCTTCTGCAAGCGAGGAAGCAAAGGCTTTGCTGTGCTTTCCATTCTGCAGGGGTGGATGGATGGATGATGGATGATGGATGATGGATGATGGATGGATGATGGAT
>VRYO01000116.1:1848232-1910694 GCA_009812075.1 Sialia sialis | reverse complement strand
ATGGATGGATGATGGATGATGGATGTGTATGGATGTGTATGGATGGATGGCCGGAGCTGTGCACAGCCCAGGCGAGGATGGTGCCAAGACGCTCGCAGCCTGCCGCCCGCCCACCAGATGAGCTGGGGTTTCGAGTTTCAACCGCAAGCCACGAGAAGGAAGAAAAAAACCCGGGCCAGTGAGACGTGACCTGAGTTCAACTTTGGGGGCTGGTGTCTCTCCTGTCCCGCATCCCCCCTGGACCCTGCCCATCCTCCGGGGCTCGGCGCTGCGGACAGGCCGTGGTGCAGGAGGGTCTGTGGGGCTCCGTGCTGCTGGTGCCAATGTAAAACCCTCCCCGTTCTGATCCCATGGGCACAGGTGACCCAGGAAATGCTTTTATTTTAAACAGAGCAAGACCCTCTATGAGGCAGTTCCTCCCCAGCTCCCACACTGCCAAAAGGCATAGATCGATTTAATCTTCCAATAAAACCTCCTGCAATTATTTTCGGTTTTTTCTGCATTTCCTTTCCCGTTTGAGCACACAGAATCAGATCCGTATCTCGCCCGCAAGACACGGTCTCCCTTCCACCCCCATAGCTTTGCTTATGATCTGGAGGTTACCAGCAGCAAAAGGATGCAGGGAAACAGCAGCGATCCCTTCCTTTGCCCTTGCCTGTTACCTGGGGCTGCTCTAGCACTGGGGAGCAGAAGGAAATACCTGACATTCCTTCTCCATGCTCTCATTTCTCAGGCAGACCCCGCACAGGCCAGCTCGCTGTGCTCCCGATAGATTCTGCAGGGAGATTTTCCCTTTCCAGACACGAACTCTGCCTGTTTCCCCCGCCGGGCCAGGCAGGCGGCTCTGCCCGGGGTGACCTGGCAGGCACAGCCCGGCTTTGGGAGCTGGCAGGATGCACAGAGGGATGCAGGGGACACGGGAATGTCCTGCTGATGTGCTGGGGTCAGGCAGAGCACTGCTGCAAGGATAGCTGAGACGAGAGGAGAGGAGAGGAGAGGAGAGGAGAGGAGAGGAGAGGAGAGGAGAGGAGAGGAGAGGAGAGGAGAGGAGAGGAGAGGAGAGGAGAGGAGAGGAGAGGAGAGGAGAGGAGAGGAGAGAGGATTTCAAGTCTTTATTTATATTTTCCCCTCTGCTGCTGCTGGCCAGCAGCTGTGCACAGCTCCTCCAGCATCTGGAGTCTCTTGGCCACCGGCTGGGGCTCTTGGAGGACGTGTGCGCTCGTGCTCACGCTGGACTGCAGCACGCTGGGTGACAGCAGGAATGTGGCCCTGGCCGGAGCCGAGCAGAGGCTGTGCTGGCCCAGCAGCAGCTCGAGCTCCATCTCTCCTTCTCCTGCCTGGCAGACGCTGCCCAGAGTTGCCTTGGACAAGGAGAAGGGTGCCAAGGGCTTCTGGGGTTTGGTGCAGTCCCCGGGCCAGGTGCAGGGCTGAGGCAGGTGAGCCAATGGGGCCAAGCCCAAATTTCCATCTCCGGCCCTATTGCTCCACTCATGCTTCCCAGATGTGGGAGGCAGTGGCCAGCATGAGGAGTGTTCCTGCAGCAAGGTTTGGGAGAAGCCCAAATCCCAGGGAAAAGCGCAGTGGGGAGAGTGGCTGCTGCTGGCAGGGCGTTCAGAGGTGGAAAATTTCTGATTGCATGTACCAAGCACCTGGGAAAATCCTCTGGGCTTGTGTAACAGCCATCATGAGTGTGGGAAGGCAGCTGGATGCTGAAGTTTGGGACCCTTCTACCCTTCCAGCCACAGCCATGCCCACCTTCTGTGCATGTGTAGGGGGGAGGTGTTTTTTGGCCCACAGGTTGCTCAGCTGCAAATAGCAAAATAAATTATCTCAAGTTTTAGAGGGATTTCACACCACCTGAGCCATGCTGCCCTTCCTGCCCCAAGGGGCCCTGGGCTGCTCTGTCCCTGCCAGGGGGATGCAGTGCAGCTGCCCACGGGCACTGGAGCAGGGCAGGAGCGACTGGGAAACCTCAGCTCCCTCCCAGTGCTGGCGCTGACCGAGCAAACCCTGGCTGTGCTCGCCTTGGCTGGGACCACAGCCTATTTTTGGAAGCTCTTGAGACTTCCAGGGATGGAACCGCCTTTTTTTTCCCTTCATTCACAGACAGGGTCATTTTGATTTGTTATGTGTTTGTGAATGGTTATTTTCATTGTTGTTATTGTTTATTACGTCCTGCCTTTTATTCGTGGCATCAAAGAAGCAGAACTGAAAGGCAGCAGAAGCAGAGGGGGAGCTTTGGACTCATCTGTTTGGGGGAGCAAAAGCAGCCAGGCTGCAAACACAGTGAGGACATGAGTGTCTCTGCCATGAAGTGTCTGTTCTTCCTATCCTGCGGGTGGCACTTGCCAGATCTCAGGATGCAGAGGGAAGCAGAGGAGCCAGCTGGTTTCCACCTGGGCCACAGCCTGGCTCCAGGCTGCCTGCTGGGGATGCTGTGGAAACTGCAGCTTTCCAAGAAACCAGGCTGAGTGCTCAAAAAAGGACCAGTCTGCCTCTGACTGGGGACATTAGACTGCCGATTCTCTTTGCCACCAGCTCTAAAGTTTCCCAGCCCTGAATATTTCCTGCTGGGGTGCTGCCTTCTCCCTGTTCCCAATGCCACCCAGGTCTCATTTCTTGGGAGCTCCTGATTCTGTAGCAATCTCTCCAATACACAAGTGCAGCTGGTTTTCCCAGGATGCAGCAAATGAGTCAGGCCACAAGAGACCAAACTTAGAGCAGAATTTGACCCTTTCTCTATGGTGTGGATCAGACCCTGACCTCTCCGGTGACAGCAATGGAGGGCAGAGAGAGCCACCTGGTTTGTGACCTACCGCAGATGGTGACAGTAATTTGGATGTCCCAGGAGAGCCTTGGCCTGCCTCAGAAGATAGTAATTCCACTAGGGATCCATGGAATTCTCCCATGGATGTGGTTCCTCATGCAGCCTTGGTCACAGCTCCTTCATCCCTGCTGGGCTCTACAGCCTTCCCCAGGAACCCCACCTCCCTCAGGCACACGTGGGGAAGGCAGGAGAGCCAGAACCTTTCCCGTGGGATCAGGGCTGACTGGCTCTGCGAGCCCCAGCCCTCCTCCTGAGCTCTCCCCATGGAAGGGGTTAAGGCAGGTCACAGCATCACCCTGGCTAGTGCACATGTCCTGACCCAAGCCAGGAGAGGGGACGCCAGAAGACTACACTTCCTCTTTCCTGGGGCTGGCTTGCCCTTTCTTTGCATCCAGAGGTGCTCAGAGGGACTTGCAGTTCCCCAGGGATCAGATCCCCCATCCCAGCCAGCTCAGCCAGGCCACGGCCAGCTCGGTGCCTCGCTGCTGGGCTGTTCTGGGCTGCCGGGGAGCTGAGGCAGGAAACATAAAAACAGGCTGGGCTGTGCTTGCCAGGGCTGGAGCTGCTGGGGCCAGGGACTGCCACGTCTGTAAGCAGAATCAACGGGGCCTAAATATGCTCCCTCCCCTTTGCCCTCCCATCCTTCCCTGTACGGCCCCTGGGCTCACAGGAAAAGGGAGGAGGGGGTCTTGGGGAATGTTCTGGATAAATCTCAGGGGCACAGAGGCTCAAGCTCAGCCAAGGAGCCGTGATGGACAGTTGGGATCCCACAGGCAGGAGAGTCTTGGGGGTGTCTCTGCAAATATGTTCCCCTCCTGCTGCACTTTGTCTGCTTGTCGCTGACCAACACCAGCTGGGCATCCAGCTCATCTCCAGCCCCAGCCACACCTGGTGGGGACAGTCCTGCACCATGTCCCAAACCCACCAGGTTTTGTGCCTCCACAGAAATCCTGTCCTTGGTGAAAAGTGTCACCAGGGTCTCTTGGAGGGGAGCACTGAGGTTCCTCTCAGCTAAGGGGTTTGGAAATGACAATGGAGCAAGTTGGGCTGGCAGGGAAAACAGTGGGGGCAGGCTCTCCGCAAGGGAAAGCAAAACTCCCAAGCTGTGTCTGCAGGGCTTCGTGACATGTGAAAGTGTTTATTTCATTGGATGGGGATGGAAAAACAGAGCCCCAGCAGAGGCAGTGGAACAAAATCTCCTGCAACAAGCCCTGGCTGGGAGCTGCCAGCTCCCATTCCTGCAGCACGCTTCTGCCTGGGACCCACGCCGGAGGTGCGTGGCTCCCAGCCCCTCCAGGGGAAAACAAAGACCAGGAAAGGGCAATAATGAGTCTGCCAACAATTAACACCAGGGGCCAGGCTCTGCTCAGTTCACCTAGTGTAAAGCTGTGGCTGGAGGTGTTTCTCCAGGGAGAAACAAATAGAATAATATAGTTGAAATCTCTCTAAAATAATGGGTTGGGGTGGACACAGGGCAGAGGGGAGCAGCAGGTAAATCCCACAGGATGGCATTGCATGAAAGTGCCTGTTGAAGTCTTTTTGGCTGATGGAATGGTTCATTGAGCATCTCTGCACCTTCTGCTTCCGCAGATGGGCTGGCAGAGAAACAATGGCACAGGAAACCTGTATTCCTATTGAGGACATCAGACCATGGGGGATTTGCAAGGCTCTTTCCAGCAGAAGAGCTCAAGGTGCTTGGCATGTGCTCAGAGGTGAAGCCTTGGACAGAAGGAGCCAACTGGGGCCACTGGGCTGGGTCCTGCACTGCCCCAGCAGCCGCTGCACCAGCAAGGAAGAGTTACGTGACTTTCCCAAGCTCCCCAAGTGACTCACAGGCAAGGCCAAGCCAGATGTCAGAACCCTGACTCTGGGACTGAGTGGTCTTGGGACCTCCCCACTCTTTCAAAGAGCAGATGTGCAGAGAACCAGACTTGGCGTCAGTGTCCAGGCTGGGGAGGAAAGAGAGGAAGGAGGTAAAAGAGAGATAATGCAACAGCTCTGAGGTGGTGAAAGGGCCCATCCAGAGTTCAGAGGTTGGTTGTGTTTCTGTTTTGCTGTTTGCACATGAAAGCAGTCAGAGGGAGAGGCTCCAGGGGAAATATACAGCCATGCTCCTTTCAGCCTTCCTCACACAATCCCAACACTTCAGCCCAGCACAAAACTCCTAGAGACGAGAAGGAGCAGTTTGAGAAGACGTCAAGCACCTTCATTGCATAATAAATTCCTGCCTTGTCCTCTGGGAGAAGACTGGGTCCAGTGGATGTCAGCAAGGAGGAGTGCTGGTAATGTGCAGAAAGGGAACAAGGCTGAGAACAGCCTTCATTTCCCACTGGCTGCAAAACAGCAGCTACAGATATAAATATGTGTGTGCATACATCTAGAATGCATCTGGAAACTCACAGGGAGATCTGGCCAACATGACTCCACATCACTCCACCAGACACTTTACAGAGAGCGCTGCACTGTAAAACTATGTGGGATGGGATCAGGGCTCCCAGGCTGAAAAATGCTTTTTGGCCCTCACCAGGCTCCCAGGCACTCCCCTCAAGGGCCACCCATGCCGAAGCAAGCATGGCACTTGCCACTTCCACCTCTTGCACAGGCAGATGGAGCTCAGACCTGCCTCTCTGCCCTCTGCTCTCCTCATTCAGATGGGGAGAAACCAGCACAGAAGCTGAGGAGAGAACAAGGTGATATTCTAGACAGAAATTTTTTCCAGTGAGGGTGGTGAGGCGTTGGTACAGGTTTTCCAGAGCAGTGGTGGATGCCTGATCCCTGGGAACATTTAAGATCAGGTTGGATGGGGTTCTAAGCAACCTGATCTGGTTGAAGATGTCCCATCACAGGGAGGTTGGACTAGATGGTTTTTAAATGTCTCTTCCAAGCCATTCCATGACTGTAATGGAGCTGAGAAGACAAACATACAGAGCTGCTTTTACCTTCTGATGTTTGTTTGGAGCAAATCCCTCAAGACCACCAGAACTACTGGGCTGCAGACCCGGAGGCCAGGCACTGGGAATGAAAGATGTTTGTCCCTCTCTGCCCTGCGCTCATAGAGCAGAACAAATTCTTTATTTCATGGATGAGCACAGCCCCCTCCCATGCCTGGAGCACGTGCTTTGCTCAGCCTGAGAACTTCCAATGGATGGGAGAGGTTGGTGGCTCAGTTTCCCTCTTGATGCTTTGGCCATGAATCTTCTTGGTTCCCTTGTGGCCACAGGGTTGAGAAGGGAAAGGTGGAGTCCTGGAAACATCCTGGGGATGGACAGAAGGCCAAAGAAAGTTTCCAAGATGGAAGCCATCCAGCATAAATACAAGCGTTGGGCATGTGTGTGGTCTCCATAATTAATGCTACTAATTGGCTTTGAGGGACATTACAAAGACCGTGGTCAGACCCAATAACCAAAGTGAGCCCACATGATCTGAGTCCAAGGGAGGCCAGGTCCTCACTGCCCACTGCTCACTGTAGGGTGAGCAGCCGAGAAAAATCCTCCCTGACACCTTCTCCAGAGATTTCCCTCCTGCTCCCTCCTCAACACCCTCCAGTGATATCTGCCCTTGTCAACACACACACACTCGTTCGAAAGCTTGCTTGCAAAAGAGAAAAATCTCCAAAAGTAGCAGGTGTCCTTAAGTCCTGTCAAAATACATCAGCGCTGTCTCTGGAGCACGCTGGCCCTGGGAGCCCGGCCTGACCCCGGGATCCAGCCGAGCCAGGCTGGTCCGTGCAGCTGTAATTAGGGCTTGGGAATGAGCAGCACCAGCACAGAGGAATGTGCAGCACTGCTTGCTCCTGTTGCCTGCCTCATCCCAGTGCAGGCAGGAGAGAGTGGCAGCAGGGCACCCACCTCCCACAGGAGCATCCCAGGCATGCTGGGCTGCCAGCACGGCCATGGTGAGGAGCGGGTACCTGAGCACTGGGTGTTTGGCCCCAGAGCCATGGGGGCCCCAAGGTGTTGGAGAGGCTGCAGAGATGGGGCTGCAGAGCTGGGGCTGCAGAGATGCAGTTGGTGGAGCTGCAGCGGTGCAGTTGGTGAGGCTGCAGAGGTGCAGTTGGTGGGGCTGCAGAGGTGCAGTTGGTGGGGCTGCAGAGGTGGGGCTGCAGAAGTGCAGTTGGGGCTGCAGAGGTGCAGTTGAGGCTGCAGAGGTGCAGTTGGTGAGGCTGCAGAGGTGCAGTTGGGGCTGCAGAGCTGCAGTTTGTGGGGCTGCAGAGGTGCAGTTGGGGCTGCAGAGGTGCAGTTGGTGGGGCTGCAAAGATGAGGCAGCAGAGGTGCAGTTGGTGAGGCTGCAGAGGTGGTGAGGAGCGACAGTGAGGAAGGGGCTGAGTGTCCCCCGGGGAGGGGAACAGCACGGTCAGACGGGTGTCTGCAGGGCGGCTGTTTGTTTTCTCACCCAGAATTAAAGGAGCACGATGTGTCAGGGAAGATCCCTCATTCAAACTGTAAATCTTCAAGGGCTGCACTGCCAAAGAGATTGAAAAGGGGTTAAGCACTCATTTCTCGAGGCTGACAGAGTTCAGCGCATGTAGCCTGGAGGTTTTCCAAGTAGCCTGATGTTTTATGTCTTTGGGATGTTTTTGTCTTCCTTCAGTTGCATTCAGTGCTGGTATTGTGTTTATATCAGCAAAATTCTGGATTATTGCCTCTTTTTTTCTTTTTTTCTTTTTTTTTAAGCAAACATCTGCTGCTTCTGCTTCTAGCTCATCGTACCACTGCATCCTGCCAGAGGGGACAAACTCCAAGTAGGATGTGGGTGGCAAATGTGATGCTCCATGGCAGAGGAGCTCAGCAGAGCTCAGCCTGCCACTGTTCTGGTGACACAAAACAAACCTGCTCTTTCTCAGCTGCTCCTTAAGAAAAGGTACTGCTGGATTCAAACACAGAATGAGGTAAAGCTTCCTGCTCTGATGGATTGCAAAGCCACAGGATGGAGAGTTTGAGGAGAAATAGCTCTTGAGGTGCATTTTGGTAGGGTCCCAGAGTACCCCATGGCTGGAAAGTTGGTGGAACCAGGGCCCAGAGGACAGGGCTGGGCTGGCAGGTGGTCATGGGCATCCTCCTGCATGCTGATCTGCTTGGAGCCAGGCATGCAAGGGGTGGAGGCAGTGCTGCGTTATTTTACCCCCAGGATTTCAACCAGGGCTCCCCAGGGAGCTGGGAGATGGCAGAGCCTCATCTGCTGGGGCTCCCATCCCTACCCAGCCTCCAGTGCCTTCCCGGCCCTCCCGCCTGATCCTCTGCACTACAAACCTGCCCGAAGCCAAGGGAGCCTGTCACCCTCCTGGCCACACACACCACCCTGCTGCCATCCCATCTTGCATCCCGAAACCAGCACATGAAGAGGAATGTGAGTAAACACCGACCCCCAGCCCCCTCCCATCCCAAATTCCAACGAGTGCCAAAGAGAGGCCGCTGGTGAGCAGGAGCAGTTTCAGTCAGCTCCCTATTTACTTATGAATTCCAGCCAAAGGGGCGACAAACGTGCTGGAGACCTCCCACCAACCAGGCTTTTCACCCCTCACAGCCCAAAGGAGCAGCTCCTGTGTCTCAGGTACAGTTTCCCTCTGCCCATTTTCCCTTTGCTCCTGTGTCAGTGCTTCTCCTTGCCTGCCTGCCTATCTTTCTCTACCCCTTTCTTTCTGCATTTGCTGGAAAAATGGTTTCTACATAAGAAAACGCAATCAAATCAAAAGAGAAATGGAAAGAAGAGCCTTAAAACTCGCTAGACAGATTTTTTTTTTTGGGAATGATCAAGGGCCAAATTCTGCTTTCATCACACTGGACAAAAATCTGGACAATCTCCCCTTGAATTAATGGCATTCCTTTGTAAGGGGAACAGAATTTCATTCATTTGCACCTCATACAGCAGCAGAGGGGCCATTAATCCTTACAGCTTCCAGTCACGTCTGCCCCAGTTCACAGCTCCAGCCAGTCCTGCATGGGAAGTCCCAGATCATTTTCTCGCATCCTTCCTTGACTTGTCAGCTCATGATAAACAGCATCTCGTCCGGATCCCAAATGTACGAGCACACTGAGTGATTACATCACCCCAAACCCACTCCAATAAGATAAAATGTAGCTTGCATCCAATTTGGATAACTCCACAATCCCCAGTGGGCTCTCTCCTCTCGTGCGCAGCACTCAGGAGCCAAAACCTGGTGTCTGCAGCAGGGTGTTCAATCCAGCACCATCCCTCCCTGGAATTTGGGGATTATTGGTGCAGGTTCCTGCCAGAATCACTGCCAGGGGAGCCCTGTTGAAGCAGATGCTCAGAGCTGCTTCTGGGAAGAGAAGCTGCCCTCACTCCCTGCCAACAGCAGAGCCCTGGAACCACTTTCCCATCACCAGGTCACAGCCCTGAGAAGGTGGCTGAGTGCTGGAAACTCTAGTTTACATCTGTGCTATCTACACGGAGAGGGACTAAGCTTTTTTAAAGCTGCAGCTGGCATGCAAGGCTTGGGATCTGATCTGTTAAAGCAGTAGATTTTCTGCTGCTTTGCAAAGGAGCAGACAGCAGGCAGGCACCGTGCTGGCTGGGGATGTGCGTTGGGGTGACACCATTGACATCAGGGAGCTTTGCCTGTGTCTAATGGGACTTGCAGAGCAGGTGCTGCAAGGCCACAGAAGACTCAGTTTTGTGCTCTCAGAAGGTGTCTGACCCCCTGTGTGGTGCCTTCAGTTCACAGCTACCATGGATGGGAGCACCAGACCCTTGGCAACATTGGCTCCCTCACCCCAGGAACAAAAGGTTATAAATTAGGAAATATGGCCATGGGACACAGTGTATGTGAGGTCACTCTGGGGACCTCTTCCAAAACCTTGCTCCAGGCCTGCCCTGGGCATATGGATGGAGCCAGGCTGGCACAACCAGCCCCAAAGTCCCCCTGATCACACCTGAAACCCCTCTGAGATGGCTGCACTCATTTATTCAGGTCAGGGGGCAGCAAATCAATGACGATTTTATAACATGGACAAACACTTAAATCTCAGCATGTCTGCACTGAAAGGTCAGCAAGATGCTGCCAAGGAGTGAGGAATTCCCTCTTAACACCTCTGAAGAGCCTAGCAGGGAATGCAGCAGGCCAAGCTAGCATTTCAGCAGCACAGCTGCCTTTCCCTTCCCGAGGCATTGGAGTACCTCAGACCTTGGGAGTGGGATTAAAACAAGGGCAGGGGGATCTGGCAATATCTGGGAATAATGACTTTCTGGGCACTAAAATGAGCTGTAAAAGGGGAGCCTGCCAGTCTTTGGAGGGGGCTGGGGTGCAGATGGGGAGCAGGCAAGAGCACTTCCTTGCTTTACATCTCTGGGGCTGCTGAGAGCCCCTGGGTGAATAAAGTTCCAGCTTCCTGCCAGGTCTTAAACCTTTGCAATAAGAAAAGTTTTCAAAATAAGCAAATAGAGGGAAATCCTGCTGTTTGCTGTCTTACTGCGGGAAGTGCTTGGCACAGGAAGGAGCAGGAGCTGGTGGCAGGCCAAGCTCTGCTGCAGCACAGACCAGGGAAGCAGCTCTGCAGAGAGGGTCAATGCTGCTGCAGGGCAACAGAGCTCAGAGGCTGCCCTGCTCTGCTCTGCCTCTGCACCCTGGATTTCTCTGTCCTGCAAGCAGGAGGCTGGGGAGCAGAGGGGCAGAAGTCCCTTACCCGAGCAGCCACCCTGCTGAACCCATGGAGATGGGTTCCTGTGCTGGGATGGAAGGAGCTAAATGGGCTTTGGCACAGCACCTCACATCAGTTCCCCCATTTGGAGCAGTTTGATGTTGACACATCACTGCAGATAGGCTATAAAATTAGAGCAAGGGTGGAGGACAGCATCCCCTGAGCCCCACAGCATTTTCCTTCCAGAGCACAAATTCGGTTTGCCTTATTAGAGCTGGGGATCTGTGAAAAATGAGTGGGAATAAGCCTAAGCAGCCCACTGGAACCCAGCACTGTGCTGGAGGAGAAGGAGCCAGCCCTTTGAGGGCTGCAGAAATCCCTGTCCTGACTTCAGTCTGGTGTGGCACAGTGGTTTTTCTGCCCTGCAGAAACAGTCATCTCAGGCAACAGCCCACAAAATGTCTCTTCTCACAGAAGCCCCTCAGGGTATTAGCAGATTTGGATGGGGAAGAGGGTCCTGGAGTTCTTGTTGGATTTTCATTGTCCTCACAGCTGGAATGACCCTGTCGATTTACACAAACTTCTCCAGACACATGCTGGGGTTTATGCTCTACTGGCATTTGCATTTCTACAGTCTGGACTCAGGCTGGGAACTTTTATTGGGTGGATTCTAGTGAAACAGAAGGAAAGGAATAAAAATAACTTTTTCTGGGCTGTGCTGATTGCTCTTACACCGGCAGAAATCCAGGTCAGCTCTATTGATTCTTAAGGAGTAACTGGGTTTATGCTGGTGTAACTTTGTCCCCAGAGCTGCATGAAATATTCACAGCAAAACCTGAAATTGCATGGAACTAGCAGAGCTTCACTATTGGGGTTTCATTACAAATTTGAATCTCAGACCGAGCTTGTCAAAAAATTCCTTAAGGTTCGTGAACCTTTCAGTCAAGCCTTGGCCCAGAGTCAAACCGAGCCCAAGCTGATTTATAGCTTTGCATGGAAATAATGTGAAATCAGTGGGTTTTGTTTGGTCTCTAAGCTGAAGCTCGATGCTGGCAGCTGAGCTTGGCTTTTGAGAGGTCAATTCTCTTTGAAAGACGAACTCAAGCCTGAATCTGCAATGGGAGCTGTAGGAGATGCTGTCGGGATTAAAAACACAGGCTGGATTTGCAAGGGTAATGAGAGGGGTGATTCCTACACAGCCCTTCGAGTATGAAAGAGCTGTGCTGCTGCTCCATGCTCAGAGCTGGGCAAGGAATCAAATGCAATTCATTAGGACATAAGGGCATGTAAGGATCATTTGATTCAGCTGGCTGCTGAAGTGAGCTAAATACTATTAGTCCTAATCTCTGACAGTCCCTGCGACAGGCTCTTGGAGAGGCAGGAGATAGCAGTGCTGCTCTGATACTCCACTTCACACTGGAGGGATGGTGCAGCTCCCGCTGGTTATATATTGCCTGCGGGATTAGGATCTGCAGGCAGCAGGGAAGCAGTTGACAGTGTGGTTTGGCAGCACAGGCCTCCTCCCCAGGCAGAGCCAAAAGCACAGCGCTCACAGCAGCCCTGGAGGAGAGGGATGGAAACGTCTCTTAGCTGTGTGGGGCCACGCTCAGAGGCCAGGCAGCTCAGCTTGCTTCTCTTCATGGCCATTTTGGGGTGAAGGAGGCCAGGAGTGCACCTTGTTCCTGGAGCGAACGTGGAAATGGCCATGGCTTGGTGGTGCCAGGGTCCAAGAAGGGCAGTGTGACCCACAGCATGGACCAAATCCTGCTGTGGCACAGCTGGCCTTGTGTTTGGCCACCTGCATGAGCAGGCCTGTGGTCTCCTGGCAGCAATCCTGGTGAGGGCTGGAGAAAGGAAGCATTTCTGCTCCAGAAGGAGGACAACAGCAGCCCTGGGCTCATGGCACCACGTGGCCTCTCCTTGAAGGCTGGTGGAATGAGGAACATCTCCTCTAAGATGTGCCATCGGGTGCCTGGGTTTTTCAGAGTGGTGGTGATGTTGTTTTAATTATGCCTGGGGCACCCAGATGCAATAAAAGCCCTGTACCTCCCAACCCTTGCTACGAAGTGCTGTCTTGGTCGTGTCACTGGGCTGCCACCACAGAAGTTTCAAATTGACTGGATATTAGGAAAAAATTCTTCATTGAAAGCATGGTCAGGAATTAAAAATGGTGAAATCACTGTCCCTGGAAGTGTTTGAAAAATATCTGGATGTGGACTTGGGGATGTGGTTTAGTACTGGGTTGACAGTTGGAATTTATGATCTTAGAGATGTTTTCCAAAGTAAACAATTCTATGATAAACCAGGAGCTGAGGTCTGCTGGGAGGTCCTGCAGAAGGCACTGAGATAGCCCAGGCAGGGTCTGAGGAGCCCCAGACAAGGAGTTGCAGTTGAAGAGCTGGGCCATCCTCACCTGCTCAGGGATGGAAAAGATCCCCAGAAACGGGACCCAACCCTAGGGCACTAAACCCAAACCTCAATTCCCCAGTCCCGTTTGAGCAGCACTACGAGCCTTCTTCCTGTTTAGCTGGACCTCTTGGATGGCTGTATAAGTTCTCACTTACATTTGCTGTGCTTTTTTTCCTTTGAATATATGTGACTGCTGCGTCCTGGTGGCTTAAGAGCAGTCCTGTTGGAGCATTTTAGGGACTGAGATTCCCTGGCAAAACTCTGCTTACCTAATCTGAGACTAGAGAGCAACATGTAATCTTCCTGGGCAATCACAGCTAATGAGTGCAGTTCACATGTTAACTTTTGGCCAGCCATGCACTGAGCAAACAAGCCAAAATGAGATTAATTGAAAATCAGTTGAAGGGACTTGACATGTGCTCACAGAGATGGCCCAAGCAAAACTAGAGGCGAAATTCAATGGATAAATAACTCATTGTGAGTTATTTGCTCGGCTCTACTTAAGTGGTTGATTATGTGGGTCTTTGGTTAATTGACTTATTGAGTGGCTGGCGTGGGTTTTTGGCTGCTCACTCACTCCCTGCACGTTTTTGCTATTAACTCAGCTGTTTGATGGAACAAGTAGTCTATTGTCTGTTTTTTGCTGGCTAGGTTGGTGTTTGGTTGGATGTTGGCTCTTGGGCTAATTGAACACATCTGCTGCTGGCTGTATGGTGGCTTGCTGGGTTCATCACTGGCTCTTTGTTTTGTTGCCTGTCTGATGTGTTGGTGGCCCAGTTTGTCACGGATCGGATGCGTGCCTACCTAATTACCCTCCTAATTTCCTGCTTCTTTGAACTTGCAAACCAGGTTCTTGCTTTTCCCCATTGCCATTTGCGGTTTCCATTGCCTCTTCCATCATCCTGGGGCTCCCAAGAGAGGACTCCTCCTCCCTGACCAGCTGCACTCAGTGTATCATCTCCAGGACATCTGAGGATTGTCACTGGGAAGGATGGGCATTTTCTGGAAGTCCATTCCCAGCTGTAGCTCTGTTCTGCAGCCCTGGCATGGCTCCAACCTGACCTTTTACCTTTTCTATTGAATTCCCCATCATGTCTGCTGGGAAATGTGGCACAGGAGTGTTTGGGTTAGAAACAGGTGGGATGCTGGCTTGCAGGGAGGCTTCAGCAAGAGCAGAGAAAGGGGAGGAAAAGAAGGGGAGTACAGAAGAGATGAGACCTGGGCAGGAAATTATCTCTGGAAGTCTATTAAAAAGCTCATTTGATTCTGACAAGCGCTCTTCATGCTTTTCTGTTTGTGTTTGGGCCTGACCTAACTTTAATTTTGGGGTGAAAGATATTTTTCCACTGTGGTGAGAACCATTCCAGAGTTTCATGCTGGGTAGGGTAGAAATTGGCATCATGCAGTGAAATGTATGTCTGAGAGCCAGGAGCCAGCTGAGCGGACGTCATGAGGGACAAGGATGGGGAGGAGGGAGCATCCCCAGTGCTCTTCCTCCAAACCTTGCTGGAGCACCTGAAATCCATTAGCAGACAGGTCCCTGCAGGCAGTGGCTGGGCTGGGCTCTGCCTGATGTGGGAGGTGTTGACTGGAGCTGAAGCTGACTTGACAAGGCCCTGGGGAGACACTCAAATGAGCTTCTTTACAGCTCTCCTGCTCTTTTGTTTCATCTGCCATGCTTGTAAAACATTCTCATGGAGAAGATGGCAGTGCGTGTGTCCTGCTGTGCTTTCTGCTCATCTAGGGAGCCTGGCAGGATGCTTGGCAGCAGCTGTGACACGTGAGGTAATGCAGGTGTCCCCCACAGCTCCCAGACTGGCCCTTTTGTGTGTGCCCTGTCCCTCAGGCACAGGGAAGGCATTAGCTCTCCAGGTCAAGGTTGAAGTCATGGCCAGGGTAGGAATACAATGAAATATGCTCTGGAAGAATTCATGCCTCAGATGAATTCATCTCTGGCTGTGCAGCCCTCAGAGATCCCATCCCCAGTCATGGCTCTGTGGGCTATCCTGAGGGATGCTTGTTCTCCTCTTGGACACTTGCTGAAACCCCTGGTGTACATGCAGAACCAGCTGCTTCCCTGGCTAGGGACACAGAGGAAGAACATCCTGTTTCTGTTTCTGTTTCTGTTGCCCCAGCCTCCCTCTGCAATGCCACACACAAGATAGCCTTTAACCTTTTTTATCCTCTGCTCCAAGTCTGGGACTTTCCTGGTGAGCTGCAGCACTGGGTTTGTCCATCAGCCCTGGTGCTGAAGAAGGAGCAGTCCCTCTGCAGCACCAGTCTCCAGCTCTGGGACAGGAGACAAGTTATTTTTGTCCTGTGATACCCAGGCCTGGCTCCCAGCAGGGGAGAAGGATGTCTGTGCCCTTGGGCAATTCCTTGGAGGAAAGGGATGGGATAAAGAGGTACCACTGAGGTCAAGATTTCTGTTTCAAACCCTA
Source organism: Sialia sialis (assembly GCA_009812075.1). Classification (NCBI taxonomy): domain Eukaryota; kingdom Metazoa; phylum Chordata; class Aves; order Passeriformes; family Turdidae; genus Sialia; species Sialia sialis. The sequence goes on along the minus strand of VRYO01000116.1, from coordinate 1,895,419 downwards.
TCTTGGATTTCTCCAGCTGTACAGTGGCCAAAACCATCTAGGAGAATGTGATGAATGCAAAGCTAAAACTTAGGAGTCCCCTTGAGCAGCCGGACTCGCTCAGTGAGGATAAGGAGCACATCTGGTATTGAAAGATCTTCCTCCAGCCATTTGGTTGCACAAGGAATGTGCATGGAAATAATTCCTACATTAGCAGTCAAGTCATCTTCTCCCCACCTGTCTCATTCCTTCTCTTTTTCCATTTCTGTGGCTCCTTCCCCAGCAGGTAGCCTGGGCTGGGCTGGCAGGAGCTGTCCTGGGGTATGACAGGGAGCAAGAAAGATGCTGCCTAAAGCTCCCTGAAGGTCACCAAAAGGTAAGGGAAGAGAAATAGGCCAAATTCTACACATTTTTGTTGCTGTCTGAAGTTTCTCCTGTCTTGGAAAATGCCCTCAGGGCTGTCTTGCTGGAAGCCCTCAGAAAAACACAGGGCTTTGGGAGGGTGGATGAAATGAAGGTGATGCAGGGGGGTAGATTTGTTTGTTTAGCTTCTTGGAGAGGCAGCGAGGAAGAAAAAGGTGAGTGACGGGGTGATTTCCACTTAATGTCAGTTGAAACAAGGGAGACAAAGAAGAGAAAATGGGAAGGGGCTGGACCAGCAATGGTTTTGTGCCTGTAGCCCTTGAACTTCAGAGGGTCAGACACGTGTCCTGCAGAGCTGATCCTTGGCTCCCAACTGGAACCATCAGAGGCATCAGTACAGTGTGATGTGACAGGAGTGCAGTAATTTCACGTGTATAAGGCGCACCCTTTGGACTAAAATTTTGATCAAAACCCAAAAGTGCGCCTTATAGTCTGGTGCGCCTTGTACATGGACAAAGTTCGGAAATTTGCCAACCCAGAAGTGTGAGCCGTGAGTGTCGTGCCAGCTGGCACCGGGGGCGGGCAGGAGTGCCGGAGCCCACGGCACGGGGAGGGCGCCTGGGGCTGCGTTTAAAGGCTGCACCGAAGTGTGAAAAATGTTTGCAAATTGAGCAGCTGCCAGTAAACCCCGCGATTGCGCCATTCCATTACTAATTCATTACTTTGTTGCACACGGATCCTCACCACAAAAAAAAAATGTGCGCCTTATAGTCCAGTGCACCTTGTAGTTGTGAAATTACTGTAATTCCTGGGAATGATGTCCTTAGGAAAGAGCCCTGCCTGTATTCCATGGGATAATCAGTTCACTGAGGAGTATGTGGATAACATCAGCTGCTGCTCCTGCCTGGGCTTACTGTGATAGCTTGTGCAGATTGAAATAAGGCATGACCTGCCCAAAGCTGATGCCTAGAGAGGCTACCTAGAACAGAGGCTAGGCAGTGTTTAAGGAATATAGGGATTTATTAAAATGCCTTCAAAGGATACACTGTGGGCAGTAAAAGAGCATGGCTCTGACTCTATCCAAGATGTACCCTGAGTCATGAGTTTTCCCACTTTTATAAGTTTTGGTGCATTTCCATATTGGGGTTAATTGTCCAATTTCAGCTCCAGGTTCTGCAGTCCCATCCTCCCAGATTCTCTCCTCAATTCGCTGTTGTTTGCACTTTTTGGGCCTGAAGCTGCAATGGTGTCCTTGGTTCACAGGCTGGGAAAAGGATTGTTTTGTCAAACTAAACTGTGAGGAGAACTTGCTAACACTTTATATGAAGTTCAGAGTTGCATGCTAATGCAGTACAGAATCTAGAAAATGTGAAAACCAAAACTTAAGGCATCAAAGCCAGCATCCCAGGCACTGGAACAGCCAGGATGCAGCATCTGGATCAACTCCACAGTGTTTCTGCAAACTGGTGGCTCCTCTGATTTTGGTACCTGTGTCATCCCTGGTTTCCACGGGTCCTTACCAGGATGTTTCCTTAGCTGCTTCCCCAGCACATGCAGCAGCATGTGGCTGCTCCACTGCAGCCCAGCTGGACTGTCTGAATTAAACAACGATCTTCTACACAAAGCCAAAAGCCATCCAGAATTACTGTAAGGATGGGGATTCAGGGGGAGACCAAAGGGGAGCTCTGAGGTGTCCTGGAGCCAGCAGGGCTTGTGAGTGCTCAGCCCAGCACAAATTTCATTTATCCTAGGCTTCCAAACTGAGTTTTTTAGCCCCAGTGAAGTGAGGACAAGTATTAATGTGTGGATTTTTGTTCTGTAGTAAGGAAGAATTTTCTGGATGAAAGCTTTAATTAGATTTGTTTGGACCATGTTCACATGCCTCCTGGGTTCACTTTCTCTGAATACTTTAAATAACAGTTGTATTGGCAGGAACATTTGTGCAAACTGCAAATTTGGGGTCAGCATCTCAGCTGATATCAATCAGCATGGGCCTCTCTGAGGTGGTGGAGGTACACAGATTTACACCCACAGAAAGGCAGACTCCTTAAACGAATATTGAGAAATTAGTCTTGGAACACAAACTTGGAGAGAAAACCTCCAAGTGTTTGTACTGGAAGCCCTATCCCGAGGCTGCAGCAGCTTTCAAATTGCAGCAGGGAGCATCAACCAGCGGTCAGGGGAGATCCTGGCATTCTGCTGCACCTCCTCACCTCCTCTGTCTCCCCACACTGCAATGCTCTGCTCCCAGCCAGCCCTTCCACCCTGCCCACCCTCTTGTTGCCACCACTCAGGCTGAACTGCATAGTCTGGACTGGTTGCCCCAGCTGCATGGAGAGCCCTCACCCTTCTGGGACATGATCCAGCCCAGCACCTTGTTGGGGGCTGTGGGGGTGTTGAGTTTGGACACTCTGAGGGATGGAAAATTGGGGGTGCTGGGACTGAGCCTGGGGATGGCAGGAGAAAAAGGAGGTGAGGGGCCCTCTTATTGCTGCCTCCTGGAGGAACTGGAGCATGCCCAGAAACAATAAATGTCCAGCAATGATTTGATGTGAGTTAGGATGGAAAAGCATCACAGAGACAAACTCGCTTTGAGCTTTGGTGAACTCTTGAACAAATTCTCGTGCCTTTGCAAAGCTGTGTTCCATATGGGCCAGGAATCCTTGGAAAAGGGGACTGTTCTCTGCCTGGGATGCAGAACCTGCTCAGGACACCTTTGGCTAGTGCTGCAGATGGGGAAAGGTGAGGTCAGGGATGGCTGGGCTGGTGCTGGAGCACAGGAGAGAGCAGAGGTGCTGGGTGTTGTGCAGAGAGGATGTGCTGCCTCAGCTCCCTGCTAGCCCAGGGGCATTCAGGGCCAGACCCAGCACAGATTTGCTCCAGACATGGCATTGCTGGCAGGATACTTCACTGGATACAACAGCCTTTGCACCCTAAATGTTCTCCAACACATCTGTCCTCCATGATGCAGGCTGCAGTATATTGTAAGAATGAGCTGTAAACCTAGAAGAGGCAAAAGCTACCCCCAGGTTACTGCAGGTAATGTTGGAGATAACAACCATCACAGAATCATGGAATATCCTGAGCTGGAACAGACCCACAAGGATCATAGAGCCCACGTCCTGGCCCTGCACAGGACAAACCCAAAAATCCCACCACATGCCTGAGAGCATTGTCCAAGCACTTCTCGAGCCATGGCTGAGATCTCTGTGGATATGCCATACTTCACCTCCCTGGTCCCACACAGTGATGGGGACAGAACTCCCTGTCCCAGCTGGTACTGGCCACTGAAGCAGGACTGGAGCAGGACTCAGGTGGGATTCAGGCAGCTTCTGGGAGCAGCCTTTAAAGCCCCCATTTGATTTCAGCACCCTTGGGGCTGAGCTCTCTTGGGAAGCCCCAGCTTCCTCATGGCAGCTTTCCCTGCATGGAAACAGACAGCTGGAACTGGAGCCCTTCAGCACTGTGTCACTCTTCACAGCTTGCTGGCTCTCACAGCCCTTTTTAGGCAAATTCTGCACATCTGGCTGGAGCCACCAGCTCCAAAACTCCCTGTGTAGCACTGCAGGTGGACAGAGGGTTTTCATCCTTCACTGACCTAAGCAGATTATTCTTGCTTCCCAGGCCAAACCTCTCGGAAAGGAAGGATAACATCAGGTGTGCAAAGCAGGCATAAATGCCACCCAAACCAATTAATTAACTTGCTGATCACCATTGCTCTGCATGCAGGGCCAAGGGGAGCTGCTCCCTGTCTCCCCAGGCACCCAGAGCTATTCAGAGAAGGGAAATCCTTGTTTTGATGAGAGGGGCTGAGTGGGGCATGGGGAATCCAGGCCAGGACTTGTCCATCACTATCCACTCCCAGAGTGAGCCCTGGGGTCAGACAGGTAAGGGGCTCTGGGGGTCTGTGCAGTCACCTGGAATAAGAGGGGAAGGAATGTGTGGAGACTGTGGCCTTGCTGAGGGGCTTTGGGGTGATGGGGGTTAGAAGAGGAGGGAACAAGTATCTCCTGGGGCTTTGCAGGGAGCGCTGCTCTTCTGGGAGTTGGCTGTCAGTCCTCAAAATAACAATGCAGCGGAGGGAAGGTGCTGCATCCCACACATCCAAGGTTTGCCTGACCCATGGCTCAGCAGGCAGCACCTGAGCAGCCCCAAAGCCACCTCACAGAGCAGTTTGGCTTTTTCTCCCATGGCTTCCATGCAGAGCTTCCACAGCACAATGAGCAGGTCCTGCACACCAGCACATCTGTGCAGAAGGTCCCTGCACACACAGCAAAAAGTATCCCAGGCAAACAGTGTGAGTCCTTCAACTCAGCTCCAGCACGGTTTTGGGGAGGGAGTGGAGGAAGGCTGGATGTGGGCAGCCCTGCCCTCACACCCAATAAAGTGAGGCTGTGTCTGGTTTGTATCGAAGGCAAAATGAGAGAGAAAAAGCCTCTCCAAAATGAGATTCCATACATGACAGCATGCTGACATGCTCCGGAGTGATTTTGGCAGGAAAAGGGAATACTAAGCAGGAGCTGGGGTTTGTAGCATTGCCCAGGCACTGGAGGAGTTTGAAGGGGCTGCTGTGTTCCCCGCTCCCCAGCCCTGCACACTCCTGGCACCTCTTGCTTTGAAGCTGCCACCCAGCCTTGGTGCTGATGCCACCAGGGCACTGCCCTGAACAGGGAACTCTTTGTAATGCAGTGGGTTGGGTTTTATTTTTCCCCCTGTTTATCTGTCCCTGTTGTCCCTTCAGCTCTGGCTACGCCATCGGTGAGGGTGCCCAGCACCCCTGAGCTTTGCAGACTTGGTGCTGCTGCTGCAGATGTGTCTCCAGTTGGTGACAAGCACTACAACAGGTGGGTCATGCTGCCCCATCTGTGGGGGAAAGGGAGCAGGAAAACATCAGTCTCCTCTGCAAAATGTCTTCCTGTAACTCCATCACCCCTGGACTCCGAGGAACCCTTTGGATTTCACTCGTGGACAGCAGACTGAGAGGGAGTAGGCAGTGAGCTCGGGGAAGCAAATCCACAAAACCTGGACTCCAGCGAGCAGCTGCATCCCTATTGCTCCCTGGGAATGTCCCTCCAGAGCCATCCCTGTGGTTTAGGGCATCAAGCTCCCAGCCTGCACCCCCTGAGGCTGTTTCACATCCCGGGTACCCCAGGCTGGGGAGCGCGTTTCGGCACCGCGCTGTTTACAAGCTGTCAGCTTTGGCCCTGGCCCTGTCCTGTGCCCTATCCATGGGGATGGATCCCACAGGATGGAGATGGGATGGATCCCAGCAGGATGGATATAGAATGGATCCCACAGGATGGATAAGGGATTGATTCCGCAGGATGGAGATGGGATGGATCCAAAAGGATGGAGACTGGATGGATCCTGGCAGGATGGAGATGGGATGGATCCCGCAGGATGGATATAGGATTGATTCCGGCAGGATGGAGGCAGGCACTGCGGGCGCCGCTCCCACCCGACGCGCGGGGGAATTCGCAGGCGCTTTTTCAAGCATCTGGTGGTTGAATATTTATGAAGTAGGAGAGCAAACCAAACACGGGGAATCAAAGGGAACTGAACCTAATACTTGAAGTTGCTAAAACAGTCAGGAACCGGTTTCCTCCTGGCGGCTGCAGGGCAGGAGCAGCGTGTCCCCCAGGACAGGAGGGTGGGACGGAGCAGAACCCATCAGGTCCATTCCAGCAGCGCCAAGTCGGGCTGGTGAAACCGGGCACAGCTGCATGACAGCCACGCTGACTTACACCCCTGCTGCTGCTCCAGCCCCAAATTATCCAGCATGATCCCAATCCTAAGGTCTTTTCGAGAAATTCACTGTTGTCCCTGCATGGGTCTGGTGCAAAGAAATGCCTGTTGCTTCCCTGCCTGCAGAAAGGGGGGCAGGAAGAGCCTCATCCAGCCAGGAGTGGAAGAAACCAGCCAAGCTGGGATTTCTACCACATGGAGGAGTTTTGTGGCAGCCTCATGCCCACCAGGACCATCCACCCACACTCACACACTGACAAAGCCAAGGAAAGGTGTTCTGCAGTCACTCAGCCCTGGGAGCAGAGCATCCTATCCTTTCCCTAGCTGGCTGCTACCTTTGTGTCACCAGCAAAGCTCTTCATGCTGATGGTTCTAGCCCCGTCCAGGTGATGTTCTGCTGTTCCCAAGGCTGACAGGTTTCACCCCCAGTGATACAGCAGCACCTTGGACACAGAGCCCGTGCTGGACAGCACTGCTCACCTTCCTTGCTTGCCAAGCAGAGCTTTCTAAAAGGCTTTTGAAGACAGATGTGCCAAAATACCTTATCCTTGGAGATTTCATTTTAGGGAATATCTCTTACCACTCCTTGTCTCCAGCAGTGTGGAGGATGGAGGGAATCCTGGAGCTGCTCAGCAGTGGTACCCAGGGCCCTGGCAGGAATTCAGAGCTGTGCTGTATCTTGGCAGGCTGCTCCCAGAGTTGCAGTGGATCCAGCACAAACCCCAGCATTACCTCTGAGAGAGCTTCCCAGCCCCAAAACCTCTGGATTTCTAGCGCTTCTAGGGAGGGGTGTGTTGGGATGAGTTTCCAATAACACCCACAAGCCTGCCCTGCCACTGCTCCTATGGGATGTGGAGGGAAGGTGGGCAAATCTTCCCCACATCAGGGGCACTACTGTGGGCTGCTTACACATCCTAGAGGAGGCAACACTGGGAGTTGTGAGTGTTCCCTCCTGCAGAGACAATCCAGCCTGGTTCTGACATCATCCCACAAAACCAGGAGAATTTCAACATGTGCAATGGGAATGATGCAAACAAAGCCATCTGTAGGAGCCTTTCACGAGTTCCCATCCCATTCCCACTCCCATCCATCCTCCTGTCCAGGGCTGGGCAGTGCTGGGACACAGGTCTCGTCACTGGGGTGGCACAGGGCAGGAGGAGATCCATAAATCCCTTTGCCACCAGAAGAGGATGCTGGAGGGGCTCACGCAGAGGCTGTTTCCTGGGAATGCTGTCAGGATGGCATGGAATGCTGGAGGCACTGCCAGCCCCAGCCCTGCCAGCTGCCTGCTCCTGGAGGGACTGGGCTAACTGGGAGAGCTCTGCAGCAACCAGTGCTCCCAGGGGAGGCGATGGCTTTGGGTCCAGTCAACCTGGCAGGGGTGCAGGGTGGGATGAGAAGGGGAGGATGAATGGCTCTGCAGAGAAATCCATATCAATAATTTAATAAGACTTAGAGGGGAAAAAAAAGTAAGTTTCCCAGCTGAGATTCATCAGGGAGAGCTTTCCAGGAGTAAAAATAAGGAAAGCAGACTCCTGCCAGCACAACAATACCTTCATTCTGGCTGGGTGGGGTGTGGTCGTGGGAAGGCAGGTTGGGCAGCAGGGGTGCCTGTGCAGTGGGGCAGGAGCTGCCAGGCACAGACAGTCCTGGAGAAGGGCTGTTTTGGGAAGCCCTTTGGAGCAGGGGCTGCTTCCCTGCACACAGCCCCTCTGCCCACAGCTGGGCTGGGGCTCCTGTTCCTTCCCAGGACTGGTGGTATTAAGCCTAAAAAGGGAATTGTTGGAGTCTTTACCAAAGAAGGAAGGCTGGCTGTGCTGCCGGCAGGCAGAGCTGGGGGGAGGAATGCCACAGCCCGGCCCACAGGTCTGGGGGCTGACTCCCCTGCTTGTCCTGGGCTCCCCTGGAATGCCCAGGGGCCAGATCCAGCCTAGAGGTGCTGCAGAAGCTGGTGCTGTGCAAGGGCAGCTGCAGGGGAGGAGCTGCCTGGGTCCCATGCACTGTGTGCAGCAGGTGTTGGGGGCAGCAGGGGGTGAGACCTGCACTTCCCTCCACGGATTCACCCCTTTCCTTCCCTGCCTGTGCAAGGTTAAACCAGGTTCCCACAGGGGGAGAAGGGGTCATACCCCAGCTTCTCCCCTGTCCTCCTCCTTGTTCCACCTTCCACCTATTCTACACCCTCCAGCCTCAACTCTCCATCCTTCACCTTCCACCCTGCACATTCCACCCACCATTCTCCACTCTCCATCCTTCAATACTGCTCCCGCCTCCAAGCTCACTAGCACCAGGTGGAGCAGCAGAGACTTTGCACTGCCCTGCACCCACTGGAGGGGCCCTGGCCCTTCTCCCTGAGCTGGCAGATGTATTCCACACCTCCTCATCCCTCTGTCCTTGTCACATCACCAACCAACTGAAGCTCAAGCACAGACACACCCTGTGGCTGCAGGGCACAAATCCTGCCCTGATCAGTGAGTGCTGCTGTGTCCAAAGCTCCCAGCAAGGACCAGCCAGAGGATCTGGGGGTGACATTCCCAAGCTATTTTATAATGAGGGATTGCAGCTCTTGATGGGCTGCAGGTCAAATTCACAGTTATTAGAACTTAGTAAATGTGGTTTTTGACAACCATCTGGCTCTCCTTTTATATGCAATAACCATCCCATTACATCGAAATAAAATCCACATTTAAGGCTCTTAATTGCACAAATGGTCTTTAGCTTTTTTTCCTCTCATCTCCAAAAAAAAAAAAACAACAAAGGAAATGTCCCATTTCCATCTGTCATAGCAGAAGAATTTGGCTGAGAGTCTCCAGCCTCCTCTTGAGGCTGGGCTGGTGCATGTGGAGTGTTTCAGCCCTGGGGGAAGGCCCTGGAGCTAGCCAGGCTCCCCATGGCCCCCGAGGATCCTTCCCCCAGGGCAGTGGTGGGGCAGGCACCTTGCAGCTTCCCAGAGGGGTCCCACCATCCCTGGGAATTGTGTGGCCATTTCCTGATATGGACTAGAATAGGGTGAGGCCAAAGACTCACCTGATAGCTTGAATAGAAGTGAAATACCATCTCACAAAGGATTTTGAGTTCATTTTAGTTTGGCTTTGCTCCAGTTCTGGGCAAGTCATCTTCCCCTCTGCCTGGTTTCTCACCAGGAAGGGCAATAGAATGAGAAATGCTAACTCAGATAGCCAAAATGTGTCATTTGGTTACTGCAAAATGTGAGGTGACACAAACCAAACCTGGCAAAGTGAAAGCATTTTCTCAGACAAAACAGTAAAACCAGACACCTTCTGCAGGACATTTTCTTCCTTCCCCCAGGAAAGCTACAGCGAGAGGATTTTGCACTTCAGAGGAGCTCCATCTCCCAAGGGAGAGCAGGACAGGAGCAACCCCGTGCAAGGAAGCACCCTCAGCATGGCAGCTGCACAAAGCTGTGAGCATCTCCTGCTGCCTCAAATGTTCAGGCTCAATAATTGGGGGATTTAGGTGAGATTGGTAGTTCAAACTGTGGAAACCAACCTGTGGGCAGCACATCCTGGCTGGGGTCTAAAACCTAACAGGGAGCCATTCCAGAGCTGGTATCTCATCATCACTGTGGCACAGAGGGAGAAGCAGGGAGGATGATTTCTCAGTGGTTTTTCCACATTAAGCAGCTCCATGGCTCCTTGCTTTCCCCCAGTGAGGCCAAGAGTCCTGTCCATGTCACACCAAGTGTCCCCAGCGCCAGGGCGAGCAGGATGGGTGTGCAAAGTGGGAGCTGCACCGGCTCCAGGGGATCTTTCCCAGAAAGTAAAAAGAACAAGTTCCCAGTGCCCTCTGCAGGAGGAAGCATAGCCCTTTTCCCCAAATTTTGGGGCCTTCCAGGAGGACAGTGAGCAGTGGGATGGGTGCCTGTCACCCATGGCTCGCTGTGTCCCCTGTGGGGACAGGGACACAGGGACATCTGCCATCCCCAGGGGCTCACAGGGAAAATGCCACTTGGCACCTTGACTTGTACATTGCTTTGCTGAAGGAACTCAGGGACCCTGATAGCCATGGCCACACCCAAGAGCCCCCTGAAATAATCACTGCTCTTTATTCCCACAGAAATCCAGCTTGGTTAAATGAGAGGTTTGGGTTTCGTCCAGCAGAGCTGGGGCTTGACATTACACTTGCTTTTTTTGTGTCTTTTTATTTGGTACTTAAGGGGAAAAAAAACAAAGGGGAAGAAACTAACAGATGGAAAGCAAGACTCAGCACTACATGGCCCAGGATTGTTGTCCCAAGCATGGGCTTGTTCCCCAGTGTGCAGCACCAATTCACACACCCAGGGGAGGTATTTTTGGTTTTTTTTTTTAAATTTGCCCAAAATAGGGAGCTGGGTGATAACCCACAAAAGGCTGGTTCCCCACTTATCTAGACTTTACATAATTTATTCATTTTAACAAAGCTATTAGCATTCGTTGGTTGCAAATTACAGAACTCTTTGTTAATTAGTACTCAATACTTGCTAGTATCTCACAAATATTAAAATGAATGCTATATATATAATGTTGGAAAACTTTGCTTAGTTTCTTGTAGTTGTGCCAGTAACAGAATTCTGCTATAAGACATAGTAGTGTGACAAATTTTTTTTTTTTCTTGGACTATAATATGGTAATGTAAAAAGCTTTTGTTCATGTAACTACCTCAGAGAATGGTAAAAAAAAAGATAATCAGGAAATTTTTCACATTCTTGGATTATTAGTGACACACCAGAACTCCAGAGAAAGAATTTATTTATCTTCCATTATCAGGGAGTACCAACATTATTTAGAGGTTGGGGGGGATGATTTTGAATAATGCATGAGATACATGAATATGCAACATGCTGATGCATTTTAAAAAGTGTTTTCTGAGTTAGTGTGTGCTCTTGGCTGAATGTCAAGTACCCGGCCTTAAGAACTTTTTGCTTTATTGTCTTTGTGTCCTACTCATCTTTTTTATTTATTATGCAATTTTTTTTTTTTTTTTTTTACTCTTATTTTATTTTTTTAAAAAATTTACCAGGAAAATAAACCTCGTTTTTCCCAGTAACCAATACTCTTGGTGCAGCTAGTGAAAATATTTCTTTGGCTCCTGAGTGCATACCATACGCACAGTCACACCGCACATCGCTTCAGCTACAGCCCAACAACTGCAGCCCCTGCAGGTTTGACCCAAACCCCATTGACACCCCGAGGGGCTCGGTGTGACACAGAGGGCAGGGCATGGCGGGTACAGCGTCAGTGACAAAGCACGCCACGAGAATGACAGATCGCGACAGATCGCGACCGGATCGCGACAGAACCCGGCACGGCCACGGCCCCCGGGCGCTTTCCTGCCGCGGTCCCTTTAAGGCGCCCTGGCCAATCAGCGCAGCCCACATCCCCGCCAGGGGCCGCCCCCGGGGCCCGCCGGGAGGTCCGTACCACTCCCGCCAGCCGGGACAGTCACTTTTGCCCATGGCCTGGCGGCCCTGCCGCCGCCCGTCTCCCGCCAGCTGCCTCACCCGCTCCGCTCGTTGCACTCTTTCACAGTATCTGGATTGTTGTAGCTGGCGTAGTGGGGCTGTGGGACCCTGGCATAATGCGCCGTCCCTTTCACCCTCCCCTTGGCGTGATGGCGCGTGCCGGGGCGAGGCGGGGCGTGGGGCGGAAGCGGCGCCGTGGCGCGGGAGGGGCGGCATCATGGCGGCGCCGGGTGAGGCGAGGGCGGCAGGGATGGGGTCGGTGTCGGTACCGCGGGGATGGGGAGACGCGGGGTAACTCGTTCATCTCTCCCCAGGCCCGAGGCTGCGTCTGGAGGCGGCGTTCAGCTTCCTGCTTCTCCTCGCCGCTGCCCAGGCCCTTGTCCCCAGCCATCGCCTCGCTGCCCACGACCTGGCGCGGCTGCGGGCCGTGCTGGAGCGGCCCTTCACCGACGTGCGGGCCGCCTACTACTCCATCGTGGGGCTCGGCAGCCTCGGGTTGCGGGTGGCGGACGAAAAGGTGAGCGGGTGAGGGCTGCCCGAGGGCGCTTTGCTGTCTGAGGGGCTGCTGCATAGCACTGAAAGACGAGCTATTAATATAACATGCGTTTATAAAAGAGAGCTTTGCTTGGACAGGGCCGTGTGGGAAATGTAAAACGTACGTGTGTTATCTCTTTAGTAAATACAGGAGTATGACTGGTAATTGGCAGCTCTTACGTGTTATTTGGATAAATTGCCTCTTTGCCCGGGCAGTAACGCTGCCCTGGCTCGCTTTCACTCGCTGCCTGTAAATGGTGGCTTCAGGGCTCGCTGCTGCACGGCTGTGATGTTACTGTGGATATCAATTTCTTTAACTGCCCGGTGAATGAGTTCCCTGCCTGTGGCACATTTGGTGCACTGTACTGTTAAAGAGAGTTCTCACTAGTTTGGTTCAGTTCAAGTACTGAATTCAGGCAGTGCTATTTTGATATATAATTAATTGCATAATTTTAAGGCTGGCAGTATCAACATAATTCTTACTGTGCTGTGTCTCTAAGCATTTCTAGTTTAAATATTGCAGGTTGTGCTTGTAACAGCCTCCTCACATAGGCACACCTGCTCACATGCATGTGGATATTTACCTGTGCTTGTGAGCTGTAAATACAAATTTGTTCTTTCCTCATTGGTTTATGTGTTCTAAACCCTTTGGTCTTGGTTTCTCTCTGAGTGCTGCACATCACCCATTAACTGTGAGGCTTCTGAAGATGGGGTTCATCTCAATGCACCCCTTGCTGTGGCCACTTACTGGTCATCTGTGGGCTATACTGGGAATTGCTACTTTCCTTTGTGTCATTGTGGCTGGATTTTTTTTAATCAGTTCCTAGTTCTGACAGTGATAACACAGCCTTTGCTTCTGCAGGGAAACAGCATTTATTTATTTATTGGGGTTTGTGGTAAGACTTTTTTCTGCACAGTGCACCTCTTCACTATTTAAAAGGTAGAGGTAATAAAAGTAATAGCTAGGTGTAACACTTGAACATCTGTTGTGGAATGACCCATCCTTAAGATGTCTGTGTGCACTGATAAGGTCTCCTTGAGGCTGAACAGTCCTAGCTCCCTCAGCTTTCCCTTCTGAGAGGTGCCCCAGTCCCTCATCATCTTCCCAGCCCTCCAGTATGTCCTTGTCTGTCTTGAGCTGGGGAGACCAGCACTGAGCACAGCCCTCCAGATGTGCCTCAGCAGGGTTGAGTGGAGGGGCAGGATCACATCCCTGACCTGCTGGCAGTGCTCTTCCCAGTGCACCCCAGGACACTCTGCTGGCTCGTGGACAGCTTGTTGAGCCAGCATCCCCAGGCGCATCTCCTGGAAGGCTATCCTGTTGGTTATGCATGATTTCCCCTTGATGAATCCATGCTGGCTACTCCTCATGACCTGCTTTTCCTCCACATGTTTTGAGATGAGATCAGGATGAGCTGTTCCAACCTTTCCAGGACTGGAGGTGAGGCTGGCTGACCTGTGGTTCCCAGCATCCTCTTCCTTGCCCTTTGTGAAGATTGAAGTGACACTGGCTTTCTTCCAGTCCTCAGGCACCTCCTGTTTTCCAGGAGCTTCCAAAGATGATGGAGAATGGCTTAGCAATAACATTTGCCAGCTCCCAGAGTGCTTGTGGCTGCATCCCATTGGGGCCTGTGGATTTGAGGGTGCCAGGTTTGATTAAGTGATATCTAATCTGATCCACCTCAGCCAGGAGAAAGTCTGGGAATATTCCTGCTTAATGCAATCTTGTTCTGCTTGTAAAGGCCTGTACTCCACGTACTCAAAACCCTGTGATTTTATGTAGGAGCAGTTAAATTCTTGGTTAATTTCTGATGAAAATGCATCACAGTGATCTATCTATCCAGCTGTCAGTTAATACAAATTAACAAGCAGTCCCGTTGCTTACCTTTATGCTGTACCTGCTTGCCCCACTTTTCTCTCTGCACTCTCGGAAATTCTGTATTTGTATCCATTAGTGATGGTGTGATATACACCTAGAAAGGAAGCTCACCTACAGAATTTATGTTCATTTGTTCTCATCTTGGAAGATTTTCCCTACTAAATTCACCCGTTAGACTTTAATTTTGATAAACTTTGTAATTATACTTAATTTAGGTTTGAATTATGGTTGCAGTAGAGCTCATATGAAAATTCCTTATGTCTTTTAGGAGGAACCGCCCTTGTTTTTGAGCAGCATTTGACAGAGTAGAATCTGGGGGTATAAAAATACACAGTGTTCATAGAATTGTCTTAGAGTATCATTTAAATCTCCTCTCAGTGATTGAAGTTAACTCCTGTTTCTCCACAGGCTGCATGCAAGTTCATCAAATCTCATGTGGACTCCAGCAGTGTTGAATCCCTCTTTTATGCTGCCCAGGCCATGCAGGTCCTGTCAGGCTGCGAGGTGAGTGTGGAGCCCTGAGTTCTGCAGACAGATATTGCCAAGGAAATACGTGCCTTGACATTTTTCTTGGGGTTTTTTAATGCATAAATTTACTTTCTTTTAGTGGGTTAGTCTCTGTTGTGCCTTAAGTAAATAAATGTTTGGGTGTGCTCTGCACAAGGCAAAGTATAAGTACAAAGCACACGTGTTTGGTCCAGGTAATTTTAAGGGGATTAATTTTTTTTAACAATGTTTTCTAATTAAACTGTGTCAGTTAGAAACTCTGTGTGGATGACTGTTTGGGTGTTGGAACAGTGCTGGATACAGTTGCTGAGCTGGGGTGGGTTATCCAAGCCCTCTCTGTCATCAGTACCCCTGGCTACTACACAGTGATGTGATGCCACATGAAAAGCAGTGCCAGGATACATCTGAGTCGTGGATTATCCTGACTAATTGATAGTTGACAGCAAAACTTACAGACTTAATTAAACTAAAAGGTAATGAATGATAAATTAATTTTTCCCAGAAGCTTATAGTAGTTCACCAGTCTAGTGTTGCTCCAGAAAGGAATCAGTGATAATTTGAAGGCCATGTGAACCACTGTGTTCCGTGTGCTTTTCCTCAGGTCACCATTTCAAATGAGACCAGGGAGCTGCTGCTGGCAGCTGTCAGTGAGGATTCCTCAGTCACCCAGATCTTCCACGCCGTCGGTGCCCTGAGCGGCTTTGGCCTTCCTTTGGCATCCCAGGAAGCCCTGAGTGCTCTCACTGCTCGTCTCAGCAAGGAGGAGAGCGTGCTGGCGTAAGTCTCAGGCAGGAGGGATTTGTGTGTTTGTCTGCAGGCATCTGGCTTTTGAATTAGAGACTATTTTAATGCTTAATATCTGTAATATGGATGTAGTAGAGTAGGTGTGTTTTCATTTGGTGTGTTTGTCCAGTTCATTATTTGTTCCTTGGAGGAAAGGAAATATGTTTTGGGGCTATTTTAAATATGTTTTTGGGTTATTTTTGTATGGTTTTATAAATTGACTTAAACATTCAGTCTAGTTCAAGGATAATGGTGGGTAAAAGGATGGTATCACAAAAAAGGATTGACAACAGAATTTATACTTTATAACCAGCCATGATTCTGTGTCATTTATGGCTGCAGCAGACCTAATGCTCTTTCTCAGTAGTTTGTAGTGTGGGGTGCACTGTGAGCTGGAAAATGTGCCAGTAAAGGAATCTTGGCCTTTATCACCAAAAAAAATTGTTTCACTGTGAAACAAGAGAACAGAATGTCCCTTAAAGGCTGGGGAAGAAAGGAAAACTTTAAAACTTGCTTTGTTGACTAAAAAAGTGGATTCCTGGAAGCCTCAGTAGCAAGTCTGGGATCTGTGCTCTGCAGGGATCAGTTTGTTCTCTTCTCTGCCTTTGAGTTTATGAGTTTCTTGCCGCGCTGATGCAGCTAAAGTGACATTCTGTAATGAATGCTGGGTTCACACTGAATCACTTCAGATTCATTCTCTTGAGTGAACTGAAGGCAGGAACAGCTGTCTTACACTTTATTCAGAATAGAAAATGCAGTTGCTTTGATTTAAATGATGTTTGGCTTTTAAGGAAGGAATAATTGTACACTTGTTTGGTTTTGTTTGTTCTTGTTTAAGAACCATCCAGGCTTTGGAGACAGCATCTTACCTGTCCCAGCAGGCAGATCTAAGCAGCATTGTTGAGGAGATTGAGGTAGGAACACACTGTGCTCTCTAATTAAGAAATTTGCTAGATTGCTTTTGAACTAAAAGATGTGAAATACAAAATGAAAAATCAGCCTGGCTAATTGTCTGTCTGTGTGATGTGGCTTGCTTTCAAGTATATAATTCCTTGGACTTTTATGTGTTTCACAGTGGACTGAAACAGAAAATCCTGACATTTACATATAATGAAATCCACTAAAGGCTGGAGGATTTTCTTTCTTCCTCTTTCTCAATAACTATTACAAAATATATCATTGATCCCATACAGATAACTCTGCTGTTAGATCTGTAATGAAGAATTAACTTCTGTGGATCCACTAGAATGCAATTTAAATTTTCATAACTCTTCCTGTCAGGATCTTGTGGCTCGCTTGGATGACCTGGGTGGAGTTTACCTGCAATTTGAAGAAGGAATTGAGACCACTGCCCTGTTTGTTGCTGCTGCCTATAAGCTGTCAGACCATGTGGGTACAGAGCCAGCCATAAAGGAGGTCTGTACCTGCCCTTTCTTTCTTGCATGCTCCAGCTCCCAAAAAGGATCTGCTCAAGGCCTGGTGTAACTGGGTAGAGTTTCTACTGGAAAAAGTATTGAGCACACTCAGTTAAGAGGGACATTGTGGAGGGAATGCTAGGAAACAAAATCTAAGAGGAAATTCCAACTTAAAGATCACAGGCTGGATTTGTTGGGTCTTTTTCAAGTGTACAGAAGGAAATTGCAAGTGAAGCTTAGTTTTTCTTTGTTTATTGAGACAAAATGTTGAAAAAACCCTTGTTTCAGAGTTTGTTCTGGTATTTGGCACTTGTGTAGCACTTTACAGCATTTCATGGTGTTTTGCAAATGTTATTTATCTGTGAGGAAATGCAGGCACCCCAGTTTGGGCTGCCCAGAAGAGAGACAACATTACCATGTGCCTGCAGGAATCCAGATGAAAAAACTTATTGTCTAAGATGAAAGACTACTGGAAATTTCTTTTTATCTTGGATAAGCTAGAAATCATTACTGCAAGCTGTCCACTTAGTATTTTTTTTCCACGAGTTGATGGAGTTGGATGTTCTTTGGAGTGAGAATGGCAGCTCCCTAAAGCACAAGCCAAAGTGGCAGGATTAAGATTGAAGCCAGTGTGAGACATGAGTTCAGTCCTGACTCTTTTCCACACTGCTGCCAAACAGACTAATGCAAAGTAATTTTGATGTCATTGTTGAGGTTGTGATTCTGCCACGTGCAATTCAAACTGTCAGCGTCCAAATGATGCTTAAAAAAAGACCAATTAAGGGAAATGGTTTAGTTTATTTCAGAATTGTGCTGTCAGAAATGCTGCTCTTGGGGCATAAGGCTTTATCTCTGATGAATGGTGAGAGTGCCTTTGGAATGCCACAAAACTGTTTTTAAAAATAACAAGTATTTGAAAAAATAACTCCCTATTTTTTTTCTCCTACAACTTCAGTGAGTGTCAGTTGCTGATTAGGGTCTGGAGCAGTGCCATGCCCTCCACAGGCATGAAAAACACTGCAGGATTTGCACTGTGCAGGAGTTTTGTAGCATTTGTCTGGATGCTTTCTCTAGTAGTGATGTTTGGTGTTCACTGGTACAAGTAGAAGAGTGAAAATTTGAGATGCAGGGGATTTAATGTGTTCTTTGTGGGTCACTAAGTTCTATTCTTATTGCTTTATTTGGGATTGTCTTTGATTGTACTCATTCTCATTAGAATTTAGCCTGAAATCCTTGGTGTGGATCAAAGTACAGGTAGGCAATCCCTCTGTTTTCCAGACTAGCAGGGAGTGATGGAAGAAGCTGAATAATGACTAGTAATGAATAATCTGAGAGGGGTGCAGGTGCCCCAACCCTATGGAGTCAGCCTGCAAAATCAGCTGGGGGGATGCTGTCCCACTCCTACTTTGGAGAGAACAAATTAGCTTTGGCACATCCCAAAGCCAGAGCTGGCTCTGTGCTCCTGGTGGTACTGCTTTAAAGCTAATCCTCTTAGCTTGAGGACACTGCTGAGCCTAGGGGATAAGCCTGCATGGGCCTGGACTGGCTCCTTCCAGAGCCTTTGGGATGCTTTGCTCTATGCCCTTCCTGGCCTGGCAGGTAGCCAGGACATCAAGTCTGGTCCTACTTCACTGTATAGAGACAATTGTGCAGCTCTTGCAGCCAAATTGTCTTTTTGCAGCCACATGCGGTCTGGGTAGTTTAGCTGATGACATCTTTTTACTCCCAAACACATAATTTGCAGAGGTGAATCTGTATTCTGCTTTTCCAAGTTCTTGAGACAGTTCCAGCCATTGTGGTTGGAACCTCCCAGCCAAGAAAAAGAATGCACATGAATTCCAAAGGTAGATAATTTTGGGTTGCCTCATAATTTGAACTGCTTTTAAAGGAAATAGAAAATTAAACAGTCTTTTATGAATGATGTTTTCATTAATAACATAACGCTGAGCCAGTTTGCAATGTTGTGGGAAGCTGCTGGTGCTTATACGTGGTTGGCTTTTCCTCTTTCAGGGTCAAGTCATCCAGCTGATGAATGCCATTTTTAGCAAGAAAAACTTTGAGACACTGTCAGAGGCGTTCAGCGTTGCTCGTGCTGCAGGTTCCTTGTCCCAGAACCGCTTCCACTTGCCCATTGTCATTGTTCCTGACGGGCCTGCAGCTGTGTCTCATCACCAGCCCATACTCAGGGTAAGGTCTGAGCCCCAAAGCTTGGCTCAGTCTGGTATTGGAGCTCTGGGCTGGCTGAAGGTGTAAGCTGATGTCTTTCACTTTTAGCTCTGTGACTCAGGCTCCAGCACATGTGGGATTTTAGTGCTTTTGTGAAGTGATTCTTAGGAGCCTCGGCCTGCCAGGCACTGTCTCAAGAAGGCATGGCATGGCAGTCAGCTCTTCAGCTTCCCTGTTGTGTCAGAAAGAACAAGGCAGTGTGGGATGCTGAGAGGGGAGAGCTCTGGGTGTGTAACACAGAAGGGTACTGAGTTGTCTGTGCTCCTGCATTCCTTCTGGGACAAGTCTCACAGAAATAATGATTTTTCTCTCCTAGCTGCAAGTGACCAATGTTATGTCCCAGATACTGACTCAAGTTTCTGTAAAGCTTGACCAAGCCAAGTCTGTGTCTAGCAAAGCCACTGTCCTTCAACAGCTACCATTTACTCTCTCTGGGTAAGAAAATAAGATTATTTTTAGAGTAAGGCAAACAGGTGTTATTTAAGCAATGTTGGAGTTACTTTTCCATTAGTGTTTTTCCACCAGAGAAATGTTTCTGTGATAGAAAACTCAAAATGCTGTGGTTGTGTTTTGTTAAGAGTGACTGGTCCCATTTGGTGGTGATGGTGAATTTCTGTTTTTTCTTTTGACTGGGAGTGGGAAATTCCAATGTTCTTTTGACTTTGGTCAGCTTTGAAGAGTTCCTGCTGTACTTAGCAATGTTACTCTTGTGCTGTGTTTATTTACCTGTTTAATGTAACATATTTGGGGGCTTCTTAACACCGTGGGGTTTTTTGTTACAGAGATTTCTTTGAGTTGAACTTCATGAATGTGAAACCTGCTAGTGGATATTATGATTTCTCTATCAGTGTGGAGGGAGACAAGCGATTTATTGCTAACAAAGTGGAGGTGGGTGTGCTCTTTGATGTATTTTCATTCTGTGCCTATTCACTGAAACAGCTTTTTATTTATACTTGTGAAGGATGTTACCAGTTGTATGGAATTTTTATCACATGCTTTTCTGTAATGCATTGGATTTTGACGCAGGATTATGGCCAGTAACCAGATTAATACATGATCAAAAGGGATTTGTGTAAATTTCAAACCTGTCTTATCACTTAGAAGCTGATCTGACAGCGTATGAGCAAAAGGTAACAGTGAAAGTGTTTATATGGCAGCCCTAAGTCGATATGCAGAAATGCTTTGAGTGTTAGTTCTTCAGAGCATTCCAGAGCTGAGCCCATAAATCTCAAGGCTTGGCTATCAGTTGTCTGGAGATTGCCTGATGTGTGGAAACTGAGCATTTGTTGTCTGTTTGTTTAAGCTCTAGAGCCTCAAAAGAGTCAAGGGGGTTTTTGACATTTCCAAACTGTGTATATGGTGAAGATTTTGTAGAGGAGAAGCAGTGACCAAAGCCACTGAAGCCTTCTTTACATGCATACACAGCCCTTTTTTGGCAGCAAAAGCTGTTAGACCACACCTTTCTGAAGAGCAGTTTATATAAACATTTGGAGTTTTCCTTTCCTCAAGTTTATTACAGTGAGAGGAATGTGACCTCTGTCTGTTCCTGTATCACCACAGTGTCAACAGCTGAGAATGCTCTTCTCCAAAGAGGCCCATTCCCAGGGTTAATTTTTGCCCTCAATCACCTATTTAAGGAAACAATTAGCGTTTCAAGTCTTCTAACATATTTAGCTTGGAGTGGAGGAAGACAGAACTGCTGACCTTTACTCTGAGTACCAAATTGACTCTGTCAGTGGAGCAGTAATGGCACTCAGGGGTGTCAGAAGGGGCTGGATTGTCCTGCTTAAGCTGGGGCTGGCACAGGGAGGCACCAGCAGGAATGTATTAGTGCCTGCAGCTTTGTGGGAACGCTGCTAATAAGACACATTGTTATGGGGGAGGACTGCTGGGGAGCTGCTTTTTTCCTTACTGTTATTAGCATTAATTGTCCTTAATGCACCATCGTTTTGACAGTAATGAGCTAAACCAGTGGGTTATTACTCGGGCAGAGACTACATTTCCTGGCATTAAAATATTTGAGAGATGTTTGTGTACTGCGCAGTTGGAGGGGCTGTGTGCAGCAGCTCTGAGTTGCCTCCACACAACTGTTTTTAAATTAATATTTCATTCATCTTTCTTTGCCCCCATCTTGGAACAAATTAAAGCTTTGCTAAAGTTAGCCTGAATCATCTGCATGTTAATGGATCCATTTTTGGGGGTAGCCTCTCTCTTAAATTATGCTTTTTGTTGTAAAGGAGCTGCCAAGATGACTGTGTTTGAAGTCTGGCCTGAATAGTTTAGTTAATGTTTTTACATATTTTTCCCACAGGTTCTCTGTGAATTATTTTTCGGGCTGGTGTGGGGCTGGTACACATGAGCAAACCTGTAAAAACAAATTGTAGTATGAAATTAAAAATATCTTGGCAATGAAACTTCAGTTCTCTAGGGGAGCATTTGTAAGCTGTGAGAACAAATGTGCTAATTAAAAAGTACAGACTGCAGTAACTGCTTGTGTTTGAGAGAAGAATTGAAATCAGTCAAACCCACTCAGCTCAGTGCCTGAATGGGCTGTGGTTTGGGACTGGGGAAAGGGCAGGAAATCATTTCTCTGCTTGGGGTTTATACTGCACTTAGCACAGAGGAATGTGATAAATGGCAGGGCCTTATTGGCTGCCCTGCACTAAGGGATAAATGCTGTGACTCAGAAGGAAGGCTTGCTGGACAAAGTGCAGGTGTGCAGGAATGCTTTGGCATTTGCCTGCTGGTAATGAAATCAGTGGAAACCTGTTGGGCTTTAGGAGCCCACAGAGGCAGAACTGCTGCTGTCCAGAGACCTCTTGACTCAAATTGCTGTCTAGAAAGTAGAAGGACATACGCACAGGCAGTGTGAAGTTGTATTATATATGATGTAATCTTTAATAGCTAGTTTCTGCTAGTTCAAAGGGAAAGCTAGTTGGATCTGGGTTCATTAAAAACAGCTCTCTCAAGGACAGCTGATTCCAGCATGCCTGAGAAGTTGGTGTCTGCAGAGCTGGCTGCTTGTGCAGGAGGAAGGGGATGGCTCAGGGTCAGTGACTGCTGCTGGAGCTTTGCCAGAAGGTAATTGCTATAGATCCTTCTGTGCAGGTTAGGCTCTGACTTGGGCTTAGTCATAAGATCCTCTCTGGGGAAGAGGGACAGAAGAGCTAAAGCATCTGCAGTGAACTTGACCATAATTGGTATCTATAGAGTGCTCTGAAGAATTTTCTATTGTGTTTTCTTGCAGCTGAAAGTAAAAGTTTCCACAGAAGTGGGGATTACTAATGTAGATCTTTCTACGGTGGATAAAGATCAGAGCATTGCACCAAAAACAACCAGGTAAAACAGTGTGGGGTGTGTGATCCTGGAGGGCAGCCCTGACTCTAGACTAGAGCCTTGATTTCTCTGAGCACCAGGCCTTCTCTTGGAAGATCATCTCAGTTCTGTCTGTTTTTTTTTCTCCTAGGGTAGCTTACCCAGCCAAAGCCAAGGGCTCATTCACTGCTGACAGCCATCAGAACTTTGCTCTCTCCTTCCAGCTGATAGATGTGAACAGTGGAGCTGAACTCACCCCTCACCAGGTTAGGACAATTTTTGTCATTGCTGTCTTACCAAGATGTTCCATCATGAAACATCTGAGGTGACAGTTGCTCTTGAAAAGATTTGATAGGCTTTGAGAAGCCTTCTGTTTCTGACATGTACTGTGCAGATCACTCATCTCACTAGATGGAAGATTCACTTCATTTGTTTTGTCTGTCTGTTAAATGAAATCTCTCCTGGCTCTGGTATTGTGTTGTATTTAACTCCACAGATTGAGAGCACGTAGCCTGCACTGCAAAAGCACACTTCTGATTTTTTTAATGTAGATTGCTGGCTGAAAAGTGCTTGAATGTTACAATCTTCCTTGCAGACTTTTGTTCGACTGCACAACCAGAAGACTGGCCAGGAGGTGGTGTTTGTTGCAGAACCAGACAGCAAGAATGTGTACAAATTTGAACTGGATACCTCTGAAAGAAAGACTGAATTTGACTCTGCCTCTGGGACCTACACTCTTTACCTGATCATTGGAGATGCCACTCTGGAAAATCCAATCCTCTGGAATGTGGTACGTAGCTGGAAGTGGGGTGATGTGGTTTTGTTACCAGAATCCTTTTGGCCATTTATGGGCTCTAAGGTTCGCTGTTCATTGCAAGTTTTAAGTAAACATCAAAGTAAACATTATTTCCATGGTGTGGTGGTACAGAAACTTTAGAAGGTTTATGGATTTGATTCCTGTTTCACAGCAAGCTCTCAAGGTTTAACCTCTGTTCTTTCTCTGCTGGAAATAAGTCAAATTCTCATGATGGGGAATGACATTACTGCCCCTGTTTAGGAGTGGTTGCTTATTTAAAAATCTGATGTCCTTTTCTCAATTTCCTTTTAAAATTAGATTGTCAGATAAGAAAATAGAGCACAGTAATGGAATAGGTTTTATACATTTAGATCTAAATGCATGAAGCTGCACGATTTCATTTCAGGCTGATGTTGTGATCACGTTCCCAGAAGAGGATGCACCATCTACAGTCCAGTCCAAGAACCTCTTTGTTCCCAAACCTGAAATCCAGGTACAGTCAAGATTCCATGTGGAGATGAGGGCTTAGTGTTGTGTTCTCATCATAATTTATTTGTAAGTAATGTAATTAAAGGAAGACCAGAGTTACTGCTTAATGGAAAGAAATTTGTTGGAGTTCTCTGGTTGGAGTTCTCTGGTATATGAACAAAAAAGCTGTGGGTCCTACCTATGAGAGAGCAGCTGGTGTCAGTGAAAGACTCAAACATGAAAATTTGGCCAGGTGAGCACCATAGAAAGGTCTCTGTTTCATTCCAGCCATCTGGGCTGATGTCAAGCTAACAAGTGCTTCTGTGAGTACAAGGGAAAGTTCACTGTGCAAGAAATCAAATGTGCATAGACTGGAATATGCTTTAAACAGTGAGCCTTTGCCTTAAGAAGAATGGCTCTCATCCGGAGGAACCCCTGAGAGCAGCACCAGGGCTGCAGCTGATCACCTGGGGAGCAGAGGAGCTGCTCTGTTGGAACACTCCTCCTCATGAGCTGGTTTTGTTTGTTTGCAGCACCTCTTCAGGGAACCTGAGAAGAGGCCTCCCACAGTGGTCTCCAACACTTTCACAGCCCTGGTTCTCTCCCCACTGCTTTTGCTGCTCATCTTGGTGAGTGATCTGGTCACAGAAGAACAACTTCTCCCCATCCAGTCCAGAGTTGCTTAGGAGGTTGGACAACTCAACTTCTTCCTGAAACTCTTGGTTACTTGTGACTGTCACAGCAGTGCTGGAGTCACATCTAGCAGATGTCAGTGCAGAGCATTGGTCTGGTGTGGTTTTTTGAGATTGTAGTCAAAGCAGAATAACACTGCTGCCAAGTTGAAGTGGGTGGATGAGTTTCTTCAGTGTGCTTCAGCTAAAAATGGTGAATAACAGTGGGCAGATCAACGTTAGACTTCCACAGGAAAAAGACAGTTATTGTGCCTCACATGTAATAAATCCATCACAAAATCTGCTACTTAATCCTATCAGATTGAATTCCCATTTATGGACATTAGAGTGTCTGTAGTTGAAACATCCACTGCTACTCACTGTATCATCAGGTCAGAACTTAATGCAATAAAAAGTTAAATTATTCCTTATTTAGAAGACTAAACTGATTCCAACAGTAATTTCCCATTAGCCAGTCTCAGTGAAAGCTGGCATTCAGGCAGTTGTGTCCTCTGGTCTATGGAGGTCACAATGTACAAGCTGATGACACTTTAATGAAAAAACTCACTGTTGCTGCTCCTCTTTTCCACCCTTCATGCCTTTATCTTTTGTAGTCAAAAACTAAAAGTCCTACTATGAGCAAAAATCTTGTATTTATAGCTGTTCTTTGGATGAGTCCAAAATGAGAGCATTATCCTTTTTTTTTGTATTTTTAATGGAAATTAATTCAACTGGATAGAAATAACAATGTTTATTTCTTTTGCACTATTTAAATTTGGAGCAGTCCTCTCTCATTAGTTTAAGGTATTTGAGGAACTGGGGCAGTCAGAAGTAGCAGAAAAAATTTCCACTAAAGCAGCTCAGCAATGCTGCCTTTAGCAAAATTGCTACTGTCTCCTCTTGCAGATATAAACAAGTGCTTCTGTAGAGAATACACTGGATTCACTGAAGATCTTAAACAAGCTTGAAAGATGTTGAAACTTAAAATAAAGCTTGTGTTTGGCCAATTTTGTTTCTTTTCCTTTTTAGTGGATCAAGATAGGTGCCAACATCTCCAACTTCAGCTTTGCTCCCAGCACCATTGTTTTTCACATGGGACATGCTGGTAAGTGTCACAGGCTTTCTGCTGTTTGACCTCCTCACCTGGGAGTTACAGATGAGAGCCTCCGGTTAATGGGCTCGTGGTCTATTAACTTAATGACATAACAGCATAACATTTGTTCTCTTGTTTCCATCTGCCTTCCTGCTTTTCATGATTGTTAATATGGTGATAAACCTGTTTTGGCCATCAGCTTATAACAGCTGTCATTATCCAGGCCCCTCTCTCACTCCATTTATCTGTACTTAATAGAACTTCTTATTTCCAGAGGTCACACTTTCTTTATTGCATGTTTATCCTCTGAGAGCAGAGAGGTTCCGTGGGGATTGAGACCTGCAGGACTCTCAATAGTGAAAGGCTGTGTCTTTTCTTTAAAGCTCTTCCCATAAAAGCACTTCTGTTTTTTTGGCTGAACCTAATTTTTTCATCTATTTTATTTTGTCCTTGGTTACACAGTAATTTACTGTCTTGGTAGAATTTCAAAAACATAGCAGGTTCTGAGAACATTGAATCTATTGATTTCCAAATGTCACTAAGTTTTTCAGTCCAAGTCAGTTTCCTTGGAAGCTTTATAAAGCTGTAAGCCCTTCCAGATGTGTAAGCTTAATATTCCCTATTGAAATCCAGAGTATGCTCCTCTTTTTAATAGTTCTTCATGTCTGTAATACGTCCATAATTCTGCCACAGGAGGGTTGGTTGCAAGCTGTCAGTGTCACATTTTCTTTCCAGAATGGGGACCCAGATGTCTTCATTCCCTGGCAATAATGTGTGGTCTTTAGAGCTGCCATTCAGAGCTTCAGAGATGAGATAGGAACCAAATGCTTAGGCCTGGCAGTACAGTTGTTCTGAGGATGACAAATGGTTGATCTTTGAAATGCAGTTCAAGCCATGGGCTCTTTTTTATTTTATTTTTTTCTCAGCGATGTTGGGACTTATGTATGTCTACTGGACTCAGCTCAACATGTTCCAGACTCTGAAATACTTGGCCATTTTGGGTGGCATCACATTCCTGGCAGGCAACAGGATGCTGGCTCAGAAAGCTGTGAAACGGTAAGTGGGGGACAGAGCTTAAACATCAGTGGGGAGGAGATCCTGGGGTGCTGCTGTGTGTCAGTGAGCACTGCTTTGGGCTCTTGGACTTTGTATGTGAGGCTAGGCTGCTCAGCCCCACTTCCCTGCCTCTTGAACTGAGCAGGGCAGTGAGGGGCTATCCCCAGGGTGCAGCTCCTCAGAGAGAATTGGCCATGTGGCACGTGCTGTAGAAAGCTCTTAGAATAGTGTTAGATTATGGAAGCCACTATAAATGTAGGGGAGGCCCTACAATTGGGGTGCTCTGCTTGTGATAAAGGATTTAAGAGGAGGAAGTAAGGTGGGAGTAAATCACTGCTGTGTTCCTCTAGCTAAGGGGAGATTGCAGAGAAAAGGGAAGCAGCTGCTTATCAGCTGAGCAGCAGCAGACAAGAGACAACAAACTAGCAAACCCAAATTCTGCTGGGTATTAGGGACACAGCATTCCTTTCTGTACTGGCGCTGGATTCGTTCTGCACACTTGTCTTCTGCCACACAGTGTCTCATGACTGCCCTGGTGTGGGCAGCCAGCAGTGTGCTGACCCAAACTGCCAGTGCAGTGCATTTCCTTCACTTCTGACACACACACTTTCCATGTGAGACTTCAGCTTTTGTACTAATGTAGCATTTGACTTGGAAGATGATTTTACTGACCTGCTTTGCCATCACACCTGTGCTTTCCTTACTTTCTCCTTTTTGGATGCCTGCCTGCATAGATATCCCTGGGGTCTCACCTTTTTGATTACACTCTATTAAAACCAGGACAAGAGCCGTAAAAAAAAATTATGTAATTTTCAGCAGTGTTGCATTGATTTGTTTTCTTTAAAACATCTCCGCATTTGTGGATTTGTCAAGGAGGATGATTAATGTAATTAACTATTTTCATATTGTCCTCACAGCTTTCCTAGCCTTGCTCCCTCAGATGTCCAGCCCTCTCCACTGTGGCATTTTATTGTGTTTGCACAGCTTCCTAGAGGAATTTTGTTGCCCCTGGGGCTGTGATGTCCTTTAGTAATGTTTCCTTTTTCCATTGAAAGACTAATGAGACATTGTTATTAAGTGCAGATTGCCTAGGATACAGATTTGGGGGAAAATAATACAATGAAGCAAATTTCTAAGTGCTTTTGCTCAACCAGGGCTTCTGTTAGCACATGAATGCAGGTGGTTGGTTCCTGCTTCAAACCA
The DNA here is from genome assembly GCA_009812075.1 of Sialia sialis. NCBI lineage: Eukaryota > Metazoa > Chordata > Aves > Passeriformes > Turdidae > Sialia > Sialia sialis. Next base: position 1,867,928 of record VRYO01000116.1, on the reverse strand, counting down.
CCGCAGGAGGTGTCCGTGTGCTTTTTCACTGTAAATGACACGGAGCTCCAACTACAATGGCAAATTTGAAAGTAAAGCTTCTCTCTGAGGCTAAAGTTAAACCCTTTGTACAGACTTTAAAGTTCAAAAAGCCATCTTCTTGTGAAGGCACTGCCTGCCTGTGTCAGATGCTGAAGTGCAGTGACAATTAACCAGATTGCACTTTGAGGTGAAGCTGTGGAGGCCAGCAGCAGGCGTGGGAAGGAGAGGAAAGGGGGCTGTCTGTATCAACCATCTTGTTACAGAAGTTACCAGAAGGCCTGGTTTTGCTTTTTGCATTTCTGTCACTGGTTCCTGACAGGGCTGCTTTCTTCCTTCCTGTCTTCTCTGAACCTTTCTCCCTCTTTCCTTTTGGCAGGATCGCTGCAGAGCAGAGCAGTAGGTTGGCAAAGTATAGAACGCTGCGGTAAAAGGGGGTTTGCTAGTGACCAGCTCTTCAGGAAGTAAGGGCCTTTTTGGATTTTGCCTTTCCCTGGGCATGTTCCTGTTTCATTTCACCTCATCACTCACTCCTTTAACAAAAAATGTGAGCTGAAGGCTGCTTACCCCAACGTTGCTTATTGGGCTTTAAATCAGTCCTTGGGTGCCCTGGCTGCAGCTGGGTTGGCATATTAGCAGTACATGTTCTCTGAGACTAAATTGTGTTTGTGTGATTTCCTTCACTGTCTGAAGTCTGTATGGTGATATGTGCACATGTAAATATGCTGTTGTGGGCATAAAGCAGCTCTCAGGTGATGAAATAAAACAACATTTTTGCTCCTGTAAATAAATTGGTAGTAATATTGGAGGAGACCATGATGAAAGTGGCTGACACTGGGGCTGTTCCCACCCTGCTGCTGGTAGTCTCTATCCCCACCTACAGCTTTCTGGCTATTCACTCTGCCTGCTGAATTACATCCTCATTTGGGGTGGTGAGAGCTCTGTGCAGCAGAGTCAGGTCAGCACCACCTCTCTCAGCCAAGGACGTGACCCAGTCTGGGGTCACCCTCCCATGGCACTGAGCTGGTCATGCTGGCTCAGGCAGCAGTGCCAGCCCCCTCCATTCCACACAGTCCTGTGCTGGGTCTCCATTGCCATTTGCCAGGAGAAAGCCCTTTCTTTCCTTACATTCCAAGAGGTAAGATCCCAGTTTGCTCTGTGCACAGTGGTGTAGGAGGCAGGACTGCCCAGTTCTGAGTGTGTGTGCATGGGGGCTTCATTCATTCAGTGCTCTGCTTTGTTGTGGGGAAGAGGGAGAGTTTCTGAGATGGGTCTTGTGGTGTCACAAATCACTGTACGATGTGCTGCACAGGTACATCTGAGCATCTGTTTCCTCTCACATCCACAGTCAGTGCTCCAGGCACATGGGGGGCTGAATGGAGCCCAGGTTTTGTGGTGCAAATCAAAACCAGCACTGGGAGGTGTTGCCACACAAATGATGTGCACTGTGGTGAGATCTCTCTGTAGATCAGGGAGTGTGCAGGATGGTTGCACGGAAATTATCTGTGGAAAATTTGGCATCGTCTCCCTCAGAAAAACACCCTTTTGCTGTCTTTTCTCTCCCTGGAGTGTTTAGAGGCACTCGAGCACAGAACAACCAAGTTACTGGAGAGGAACTGGAGGTGGCAGTCACTTGTCCCTTTACGTGACTGCTGCCTTTGCTGATCAGCTCCTGGATGCATCTCTTTAACATCACTTTGGGCCAGTGGTTTGCAGCCTGTAACCAAGTGTCTCATGGGTGTGTTCTCCATTGCCTGCATGGTTTCTCAAGCTATTTTACCTGCTTCATTCCTTATGGGCTGTAGGTAATCCTAGGGGATGATGCAATCACAGACTGGTTTGGGTTGGAAGGGATCTTCAGGTCCTCTGGTTCCAACCCCCTGCCATAAGCAAGGACACTGAACACTAGACCAGGTTGCTTAGGGCCACATCCACCCTGGCCTTTAACAAATTCCAGAGATGAGGCAACAACAGCTTCTCTGGGCAACCTGTGCCAGTGTCTCACCACAATCTGAGCTAAAAATTTCTTCCTAACATCTAATCTAGACCTGTTCTCTTTCAGTTTAAAAACACTGCCCCAGCTGCCTGCATAAAATATCCTTTTCACTCTTTTTCATAAACCCCCTTCAAGTCCTGTATGGCCACAGTGAGGCCTCCCTGGGGCCTTCTCCAGGCTGAGCATCCCCAGCTCCCTCAGCCTTGCCTTGGAGCAGAGGGGCTCCAGCTCTCAGGGCATGTCTGTGGCCCTAAGATATTGAAAAATAACTTAATATCTACAAACCCTAAGTTAGATTTTGCTGCCATGTGCAGCCACAAGCATTTTTTCCCCATTGCTGAGTTTTCTGAGGCCCCAGCTATGTCAGTTAAGAGTGTCATGCTATGTGTACCTGTGTCTGCATCATGGAAGGCACAAGGGCTCCAAAAAGTTTGGTTTGCTGTGCTAACCCTGCTTGATTTTTTGGGGGAGATGAAGGCTGTGTTAGCATGGACCAGCGATTCCCAGCAGATGGATCAACCCTGTTAAAAGAAATTAAGGTACTTGCAAGCTTTACCTTCAGCCTGGAGTTTCTATTGTTCAGTTTTGTAATTTCTTAGGCACATTAATCCCTTTTGCACCAGAAATTAATCTTCATTTTCTCTCATGCTCCTTGAATTTCATCCCCCATTCCAGAGCAGTAGTGGTTCATCACTCAAACAACCTGCTTTGGGGAAGTTTGTCCAACAAGCTTCTTTTCAGAGAGAATGTGGGGTCTGGGTACACCTGTACTGTGCAGGTAAGTGCTTTATTGCCTAGAAAAGTTAATTTGTTTTGATTTTTCTTTCCAGGACACACTAGTACCAGAAGAATGGAAGAAATGTGGAAAAGCAAATGCCTTCAGAACAGAAGTAAATAACTGAAAGGCCAGAAGAAAGAAGGCAGAAGATAATTCTTTTTTATATATAAAGTCAAAAGGGTGCCAGTTAAACTGTTTTTTAAATCTTTATTTTCATCGTTGTGTTCATGCTACTGGAGTGCTTTTCATATGAATCTGGAAAATGTTTCCTTCCCTGGATCCTCCCCCCTGGACATTTGGGTTTCCTTTTGAGAAAAAGGAAGAAGAAAATACAAATCCGCTTTTCCCCAGATGCCTTTTCCTCATCCAAAAGATTCATGAATAAAGAGGAAAGAACGGTCCTGAGTGTTGTGTTTTGGCTGTCTGGGAGGTGGTGATTGGAAGCTGGGTTCACATGAGAATGAAAAGAGCTTTTTCTGGTGCCTGATTTTGTGTGTGAGTCATTGCTAAGTGTGAAGCTTCCTGTTCTTTCATGTCCTTTCCCTGGGGGCTGTGTTTCCTGGGGGGACTCCCCTCCTGCCTGTCCCTGGGGTGAGGCTGTGGCTGCTCTGTGCCACTGCAGCCTGTGCCCAACTGCTCTGGGTCCTTGTGGGGATCCAGCTGTGGAGCTGGTGTGCTGCCTGTGTCTGACCTGGCAGCTTTAGGGATTCTGTGGGGGCTTTGCTTTCTTTCCAGCCTCTGCCAGTGATCCTCTCACTCCAAACACGAATTTGATGGAGGTTGTTGCCTCTGGTCTTGTATGAAACCAAAAGCCAGGTGTCTGCTGCTTGCCATGGGGCCATGTTGGAGTTGCTCAAACTCTAATTTCCCACCTCATTACTCCCTTCAGGACCACCAGGCAGTGCTGAGGCTGCAGATTTGGGTGTTACTGAAGGACTCACGGATAGTCATAACCAAAGGCCTTAATCTCTTCCTGATGAGCAACTTTCACATGGAAAACTTAACTGTTGCTCCCTCCCCTCCTCCTGTTCATCCTATGTCGAGGGGAGTTGCTTTAAAGGCCTTTTGGCAAAGGGACCTTATCAAATGTCTTCTGGAAATCCAGGAACGTTACATCAGCAAGCAAGCATGTGGATAAAGGGTGTGGAGCTGAATCCTCCAAAGCATTTCACGTGTGTGAGACATGACCCCTCTTTATTAAATCCACCTTCTCTCTTCCCCATGCTCTTGCTCACACTTAGCTCACTGTTCCTGCTCTTTGTAGCAGCTCCTACCTGCTTGCTCAGTGTAAACATCAGCATGGTCCCACAGAGGTTTCATGAACTTCTCTGACCTCCTCTGCACTCCTTCAAACACCGGATCTCAGGCTGCATTCAAGTCCTCTGGGACTCAAGGAGTTTCTGACAAGAAATAATAAGCTGCTCTTCATAGTAATTTACCCTGAAGTGGGTTTTTTTAGCCTCATTTTTTTAGCCTCATAGCTCACTTAGCAGCTTTGTTTTGTGACTAATTCCTTCTGCTGATGCTTTGTGCTGGGGCAGAACTTTCCCTGTGCCTGTAGAGCTGCAGCAAGTTATCCAAGGAGAACACAGATGCAAAAGGAAAACAGTGGAATGCCCCTGTGAAGTATCTTCTCTAAGCTGTGTGTGTTGCGATTGATTTTTCTACTTCCTTGGGTATGCATTAGGAAAGATTGGTTTTATTCCTTTTATTCCTCTGACATTTTTTGTTTGCTTTATTTGTTTTATATTTAATCTCACAGAGTTTGAGCACAGTTCCTCATTTTGAAGTAAACTGAACTTCCAAAGGAGTCTCTTTTATTCCAAATAGCTGCACTAACCCATTCATTTAATGACACAGACTTAATCACCCAAACACTTTCTGAAATATTTTTGAGAGGTCTTTGATTTTATTGGCAGTATCCAATCCAGTGTTTGCATATGCCTTTTATGCCACTTAACAGAGTTTAAATTTTTTTTTGCTGCTATGTCTACTTACTACTTTAGTGATCTTCATTTTTTGTAATTCCTTTCCTTGGAGCGAGTAAGCCCTGATGGTTTTGAGTATGTTGTTACAGAGCAGGTTTTACAAACCCATTTTGAACCAGGCTGCTCCGGTGATTTTTCTTTTGTGTATTTCTGCACTGTGAAGCAGAAGGATGTCCCTGCCAGCTGCCTGCCCATGGAAGAGTAGCAGTTCTCTATTAGTGCCCCTGCTGCTGTCACAGCTTCACTGATCTCCCTCGACATCCTCTCAGTGTTTCCCGACCTTCTGCGAGGTTTGTAATGCTTCCCTAGTGCTGGAATTGTCAAACCTGAACTGGGAGGCTGTAACAGGTGGGGATTTGGTGCAAGGATGAAATAATTTCCATGCACACTGGAGCCTCCTATCCTAAAACATGTCACCTGGGGAAAAATGAGATGGTAACTACTGCAGACTAACAAAGAATTGTTGGAGTGCAAGGAGAGAAGATTTCATAGATAGGCATTAAAACACACATATATTATTGTGTTTCCAGCCAGGTGGTGGTACTGGTACTGGAGCTGGTGCCTTTGTTAGGCCAGTTTTGAGTCATCCTTGGTGCACTTGCCAACTGTCTTTGAGGAGCATCTTCACTCTGGGCCCAGAATCAAGAAACTGAGGTCTCAACAAAAGAGCCATCTTGACCTGCTGTCGGACAGGTTTATTTAGAACGACTCTTATTTCCTGCTGCTGATGGGAAAGCAGACCCCATCCCGGTGTTATTTACATTTCTGAAGACATAATTATTACACAAACAACAGGGGGAGGGGGGTGAGAGGGAGGAAGTAGCTGTATGAGATCACTGGGCTAATAACTTAGTCCTTTTAAAATATTGACAGTTGTACCTGCAGCCACGGTGGAGTTCAGAGCCAGGGGATGGCACTCAGCAGGACATTGAGCTGGAACAGTGACAACCCAACCTGATGCACAGGGATCTCCTTGAGCTCTGGCAGAGCTGTAACTTCAGCCGAGCATTTCAGAGTTCATTCACAGCCCAGGGCAGTGTTTGCAGTGTTTCCAGTGCAAGGGAGACGTGTGGATTCATGTCTCACCTCCTCATCTTTGCTGTGTAGTTGCGCCATCACCATCAATTTGGAGGGTGCTGCAATCAATTTACCAAGTTGCCTAAAGGTGCCTTTTGGTGGCCTCATATTTATTAATCAGGGCCTCAAACAGAAAGATGACTTGGCAGAAATTTTGCTACCCTTGGTGATTTGAAACCTTAATTAGTAGACAGAATGTCCCCAGGATTACAAGTGTATCACATGTTTTAGTCTCTGTGTAAAGCAGCCTGAGGTTAAACCACAGAGGGTTTTTTCTGATTTAGTACAGAGCAGTGTTTCAAGAGGGGAGTTAAATTGTAAAGACTGGAGTGAATTTAGTGCTTCAGCACTGCATTCCTTTGATCAGATCTGAGGAGTGTGTGCATCAGTTTCCAGCTGCTCACATCTGGGAGTGTCTTCACTGCCATGAAGGGCTCACTGTACAGTTTGGTCCATGAGATCTGAATTATTCTAGACAGAGAGAGGAGGAAAAGAGAATTACCAGAAAACATCATAAGTGCACACAGAAATTTTTTCATCCTTTGGAGGCTTTTCCAGACTGACCTGATTTATGGAAAGGTAATCAAGACAATCATGGCAAGAGAGATGCTGGAGTATTTTACTCTCACAGCTGAACTCATAGGTGTGATTTATGTAGAGTTTGATTTGTAGAGTTCTGCTCTTCCCTCTCTTCCCCAGTCCCTCTTTTGTTCAGTGCGCACACTGATCTCTCCACACCCCTTTATTTTGTGGTGGCAGGATTGGACAGGCTTAATTTCTGTGAGACAGGGCAGTAAGATGAGGTTGCTTCACACAAGACAACTGATAAAGTGAAGGTATTCCCAAGGATAGACAATTTGCTGGCTCTCATTCCCCCATGGCTGCCAAGATTTAGAGCACAATTCAAATTCCAGCTGACTGTTTTCAGGAGTGAAGGATACAGAAAACAGTAAAATGTCCTCTGCTGTCCAGTGCAGGGAAAAGCTGACATGTCTCAGGGACCTAGAGACAGGTTCTGCTGCTGGAGGAGGAATTTGTCTGCCTTTAGCCTGGCCTAGACACTCAGGCACTCTGTCTCAGATGGCTTTGCAGGGCTGCTCTGGGTTTCTGCAAGCCTGTTCCCAGACATGCACATGCAGCTTCACAGCCCTTGTGGTCCGTCTGTTCAAACTAGCAGGGTTTTAAGTGCTTGATAATACTGACTGGGAGGTCTTTCCCCCCTTAAATTACAGCAAGCACCTTTTTCATGGACAGCAGTGGGAGCTGGCATCGCTGTAGGAGAGCCTTCAGACCTTGAGCAGTGCCAGCAGCAGTGAGTTATGCACAGGATTGAGCAGGGAATGGTACTCACCAGAGCATGGGGAGATGGAAAAGGGAGAAGTTTTTACATGAGCTTAGCCAGGGTGCTGGGAAAGCCTTCTAGCCGACTGCTGTCCATGTCCTGAGGCCTGTCAAGGAAGAGGACAGGGATGGTGAAACTGGGCTCAAGAGAGAAATTCTCTTTTCTGCTGCTATTTCACTGGATTACCAGGCTGAGAAGGCAGCAGAGTGATGTGTTGCTGTGTGTGGTGAGGCTGGCTCAGGACAGGCTGCTCTTACCTGCACCCTGCTTGGGGTCAGCCTTGCTCTTTCCCTGACTGTTCCTGAAATGACACTCAATCCAGGAGCTTCACAGCAGCAATAAGGACCTGGGTGTGCTCCTGCAGTGAGCAGGGGATGAGCTGCTTCCCACTCACCTTTGGTTGTGCAGGATGGCTCCCAGGAAGTCCCTCAGTACCATCTGCTGGTGGTACTGGCTGTCCATCAGGATGCTGTCGGACTGGCGCCTGCTCAGGAATTCCTGCACCCCTTCCCCTGGGCTGCTCCCACTGCCTCTGTTAGGTGAAGATGAGAAATCTCTTAGTTTCTGAGATGCTTTTTTGTCCCTCACTCAAAGTTTGGCTCAGGCTGAGCAGCAAAGAAAGGGAGCCTGCTGGGACTGAGCCTGAGGCCATTGTGCTTAATTTCAGCAAGGAATTGGTCACTGTATTTGCTCCTTTGTTAGAAGATGGATTGGGCTGGCTTGCACCTGACCAGTTGGTTGTGTTTAGTGGCAGTCAGTAATCCAACCAGCCAAGGGGAATGGAGAGGCTGCTTTTTGTGTTCAAACCAGGCCAGGATAACAGTTCCCTAGCAGTGAAGGATCATTGCAAATATTATCTGCAAACATTATTGCTTGCTGGTATTGCAGCAGAACTCTCAGCTGATCTGATGCTTACAGGAAAGGATTAATTAGGCTGCTTAATGATAACTGTGATTAGGGGTATCCAAGACTGCAGGCATGGGGAACAGCAGGAGAGATTGCTTCTGTTGCAGTGAAAGGCAGCTCTTTGTGCCAGCTGTATGGAAGGCACTGCCCAGGATAATGAAATACCAGCCCGAGGACTGCAGGGTGCTGGGGCTTACCCGAGCCTCTTGCCAATGATGGTCTGTAGGAATTTCCGGGCGGAAATCTGCCCCAGGAATTTGCGGTAGTTGTCAGTGAATATGGCATCAGCGTGGCGCTGCATCCTGGAGGGAAAGGAAGGACAGTGTGCTCTCTGAGCTGTCAGTGAACCTTTAGTGGAAATTCCCCACACTCCAGGAGTCTCTGTGCTGATACCAGGGCAGGGAACCACAGAAAACCACTTTAGGGTTGGACTGCATTCGTGTTGGAGAGTAAAAGGATTTGAGGGAGCTCAGTCCTGACATGGAGGCAGCAGGCAAAATAAAATATCTAGGACAGAGTTGGGTTGAGATATTCCTGTGCTCCATCCCCTCCTGGAAGGGCTGTGTCAGGGTAACAGGAGCCTCCAGCAGATCTCCAGCCTGTGGTTAGACCCAGGCTCCAGAAAATCCACAGGAAAATCACAAATCACTTGGCTGGTCCCACTGTTGTAAGGACGAATCCTCAGAAATAATCTCAGAAATAATCATCCTCTGTCTCCAAGCAGAGGTGGAAAGGAGAGGCTCTAGCATTCCTGCAGGTAGATTCCCAGAGCTCAGTGGGAAATTCTGTTCCCTGCAGGAGTGCTGGGCCTGTGAGCCTGCCCCAGTCAGTGTGTCCTTGCTGGTGGGGGACAGCAGGACATGGCTCTGCACATGGGTGATGCTTTGGGACTAACAGAGCTGCCAGTCTGCTCCTGGGCTGGGGGCAGCCTGCAACCAGCACAGCCTGCAGCAGCAGGGCTGGCAGGAGAGCTACCAACCTTTTCTCAGTGGGGTCTGTTAACAAAGCCTCCTCCTCCTCCTCCTGCTCCTGTGCCAGGGGGGAATGGCTCTGCAGTGAGCTGCTGTGTTGCAGCTGGAAGCTCAAGGCTTTGCCAGCAACCGGCCCTGGACTGTACCTGCAAGAGAAACCCAGGCACAATGTGACATATGCTCTGAGGCCACCTGGGACTCAGTCTTCTTCACCATTATTCCCTACTCTCCTGCTTTTTCTTTCTCCATTTGGCATCCCATCTTAAGGACTGTCTGTCACTCTCCCCAGCTAGAAACTGCCCTAAAGCTCTTCCAGCAGTTAAACGATGGTTTATAGAGCTGCCTCATCCCTCTTGCTGAGCTCCCACATCCTTGAGCAAGATCCCAGTGCTCTGGTATCATTGTGCCATGGCTTGGCACAAGGCTAAACCATTTTCTATGGGACATTGCAAATCCACCTTAGAGAAGTCAATGCTCAGTTCTGGGCTTCTGTTGATTTGTAGAGGTACAAAGCACTGTGGAACTTCTAAGACCCAACAAGGAAATACCTGAAATAGTAATAGGTATCTGTAGATTTCATGTACTAAAATATCTGCAGTTCTGACTTCAGTGGAGGTGCCTTGCAGCCACAAAGTTTTTATCAGTGTTTGAGCTGGAGGTGCTGCCTGCTCTGGAGATTGCCAAAATTCCCTTTATAGAACCCAGCATTCAATTCTACACCCAACTCTTTAGGCTGGAATATTCCATCTGGTGCCTGCCTTCTTTGGAAATCACCCCTAGGGCAGAAGTGTATTCAAAATATTAGAACAGGGCAAAGAAACAAGCCTAGAAACATGATTAGAGTTCATCTGGCATTCAGGAGTGCTGGCAACTTTAGTTTGGCACCTGCTTCTTTTGCACAAGGTCAGAGATGAGGCAGAGTGTGCATAAAGCACTCAGCACTTACCTGAGAGCTGGGTAGAGAGGAGAGGAGATGGAGCATGTGACTAAATGCAGGAAGAGGAGCAGGGTGGCCTTATCCAGCATCTTCCACCCCTTGGAGTCACCTGAAATGCAGAGCAGCCCGAGTCAGGGCAGTGAGGTGCCCTGGGCCAGGACTGCCACCTTTGTGCTCTCAGTCCCTCTGCTCATTTCTCAGCACAAAGGGACTGGGAATGTGCCTCTGTGGTGGTGGTGCTCCCAAGGCAGAGGTGTCTTGGCGTGGCAAAGTCTCCCCATGCAGGGCAGCTCCTGGGGCAGTGGCTGTGTGTGATCAGCATGCCTTGGGTGGGCAGGCAGGGCTGATCAGGGCTTGGGGCTGTGGGATCCCCTGGGGTGAGCCCCAGGAGCCCCTGCAGGGCTGTGAAAGCACCTGGATGGGGCAGCAGTGGCAGGGATGTGAAAGGAGCCAGCCCTGGCTCCTCTCCTGTCCTGTTCTCCTGGGGATGTACAGCTCACCTGGCTGCACCTGCAGGGCACAGCTCTGTGCCTGGCAGCTCACTGTGCTGCCTCGCTGCCTGGCCAGAGACTGGCAAGAAACGGAGAAAACCAAATAAAATTCCTGGCCAGAGGTGTAATGCTGGTAACCCTGGCAAAGCCATTTATCAAAGACAAGTGCTGAGCTTGGTTTGCCAAACAAAACAGACTGTTCGTTCTGTGGAGATGGGACTGAAATGTCTGTGCCCCCAGCACCCGAGGCTTTGGTGGAGGTGAGCCGGGCTGACTGATCTTTTGCTCAAAGAAGATTCTTTAAGAATATGGATAGGAACCTTTAAAATACCAAGTTTCCATGTTACCTATCTTATTTTTACACAAGAAAAGATCAGAAAGATGTTTGATCTGCCTAAGAGTGGGGAAAAAAACAACCTCTTCCAAATGTAAAAGGAGCAGCTTCCAGATGGAAAGGGTTTGCTTGGACTTCTGATCGCCCAAGTGAACTTTCAAGCTGTGGGTTTTACTAATGAGGAGGGAAAGTGAGGCTCTCTGATGGAAAACATCATCATCGAGCTCTCTTTTCTGCTCAGACAAAGCAGGTCAACACAGAGAGAAGGGGCTGTGAGGAGCTGTGGTCTCACACATGGGTGTGATGTTGAGCCCAGGGAAGTCAAGAACAGAATTGGCAGCAGTGTCAGAAGCGCACAGACAGACACGGGGGAAGGTGTCACTCTAAGGAATGGGATTTCTTATAACAAAGCATTCTCAGCCAGTCTCTGTTCCCAGTTATTTGCGCTCCCAGATGGGACCAGCAGCTTCCCCAGCATTTCCCCTGGGAATTGCACAGTGGCTCCTGGTTCCTGCAAAGCTCCTTGTGCTCATGGCTGGCATCTCCTACCTCCTGCTCTATTACAGAGTCACGCTGGCCCCTCAAAGAGCCAAGGAATGCTTCAAGGAAGGAGAAAAGGACTTTGATAGGCATACAGAACTTCTGCTTTCAGAACAAATCCCCTGCTTCCTCTCTTTTCTTACTTTTCCTTTTGAACCTGGAAAACTTGCTTTTTCTGTGCCTCTTCCCTAAATATCTTCAAGGATATCCCAAGTCAGATCTTTCTAAATAGAGGAAATTATCTAAGGCATCTATCAGTGGGTACCAGCAGAGTGTGGCACCGGCATCTATAGGAAGTGCCAGTCAGGAGATTTAATTAGTATTAGAGAAGCTTCTATGTGAGCTGAGAAGTTAAGTGCCAACGTCAATTAAACCCTAGCCCAATGCTGCCTGCTTCCCCTTCCTAGAATACAGACCTGATTTCCACTCTCTTTCTAGCTCTGGCTTCTCTTTTTAAAATGTTGGGTTTTCTCTAGAATTGCTTTTTGAACATTTGAGATAATTTTTTCTTATTTCTCTACTATTAGATTCTTTGCAATTATTTTTTTGTTTGTTTCTGGCTTTGTGGTTCTTCCCCTATTCTGCTGTGTCTTCTCTCCCTTAGCTACAGCCTGCTTCCAGATTTTTGGGTATGTTTGTCTCCCTTTTTCCCTCAGGAATAAATCAGAAATGAAAGTCCTACATCCATTCCCAGATGTGTCTGTTACTTCAGAGGAGAAGCTGAGAAATTGAAGTGTCACCCTGTGTGCAGGCAGCTTGACAGCTCTGCAAAACATTGTCACCTTCAAAATTCTCCTGAGGTGAGGGACACCTTCACTTCCCATTCTGGCAGCATGTGAAAAAATGATTAATAAATAAATTCCCCTTAAGATGAAGAGCTTTTAGCACCATTCCAGCAGATGAAGCACAATAGCTTTGTTCCATCCTGTGCAGTGGGAACAGCAGCATTGTGACCGTGATGTTGGAGAGCTGGTAACTACCTCTTGCCATTTCTGAAACCTCAACCTGAGCAGTCTTCAAAATACCTCTGTGTAGATGAAATTAGGCTTTTGCCATGCTGGCTGTTTTACAAAGCTCAATCTTTTATACCCTGAAACGCTGCATTAGAAAAGCAGAAATCTTTTTAAGTGCCTCCCTGTGCCTCATCGTGGCTGGCTTTGCATTACCTGTAACACACAGTTGTGTTTCTCCTCACACTTGGGTTTGGCACAAACACAGTTTCACTGCTGGGTGAGTAAAACACCGTTCATTTGCCAGGGTAAAAGAAACTCACATCAACATAGCAAAAGAGAAAAACTGTGCTCCAGCTAGTAATCACCAAATGTGTTTTATAAAGCTCATCTGTGGTATAATTCCATTGGTTTGCATCTACGATGTAGTTCAATAGTTGTTTCATTCTATAACTTAGTACAAAAACACTCGGGTATAAATCTTGATACCATACAAAAGCACCTGGTGAAGCTCATTCCTGACGCCAGCTTTGATCGCATTTCAGTGGAATTTAATAATTGTCTCCAACTCCCAAAGAGACATTATCTTGTTAAATGCACAGAGAGAGGCTCCCACTTACCGTTCCTGGAGAAAACAAGCACGTCCCAGAGCAGCTCCTGCCCAGGTGTTCCTTCCCCTGTTGCAAATCCAAGTTGTCGCCTGGAGCTGCCCCTGTGAGCTCGCTGGGTGCAGGGAGGGCACTCCTGGAGCTCCCCGGTGTCCTCTGCCTGCCAGGGACTGCATCTCCTCCTTTTATACCTGAGCTCCCTCAGGAGTCCTGTGGGCTTCCACGCGTCAGAGCATCAATTATCCTCCTGGATTTCACAGGCTGTGTTTGCATCCTCTTTTCGTGTGTGTGTGTGCATGGAGGGGGCTGTGCCCGTAGTCCAGGGTCATTTGCACATTCTCTCTTTATCCCTCAAAGAGCAAATAACAGCAGTAATCTAGCAGAGGGAATGACAAATTCACTTTGCTAGGTAAACTTCGCCTTTCCTCTGCAATTACATTTTTTCCTTCGACTCCACAATGAGAGTGAGTTAACCATTAGTGCTTTCTCACACTGCCTGAACAGGAGAGTTGATCTTTTTGCTATTTTATTTTCCTTTGATTATCAGCCTTTTCCTTTGTTACTCCCACCTGCATTAGGGGCGCAGTTGATGCTTCAGCCCCTCACAAACATCACAGCCTCACACCAAGCCCGCAGAGCAGCCAGAGAGCCCAGCTCCATTCATGTGCTCTGGAAAAAGGCAGGGCTGTTCCCTGGGGTGCTGCGTGCGCTGCCAGCTCTGCTCGTTCCTGGAACAAGGCTCATGAAAGCCCCATTAAAACCAACACAGAGCCTTCGTGCCCAGAAGACCAGGACAGTTCAGAGGAGCTCAAAATGAGATGTCAGCATGAGCACCACCTGCCAGATTTTTCATATTGAGTTTACAATGCCCAGAATTGATGGGGACCGTCCTGTTTGAGGGCTTGCATGACTCGATGATGGGAAGAAGTTTCAGCAGGTGAGATGACTCATGTCTGCCTGCTGCCAAATGCCACCAGCTGGCATCACAGTGGCATCACAGCTGTTGGTGGCAGAGAGGGATTGTTGGCAGGATGGGTGCCTGTGTGTGCAGGGGGTCGGAAGCACCCAGTGATGGTCTAACTCTGTTATTGCCTCTCACTGCTTCTTGCAAATCAGGTTGGTGTATCATCTGTGTCATCCACTGCAGAGGGGGATTTCTGGGTAGCACAGAGCAGGTTTTCCAAAATCCTTGTCGTGGTGCACTGAGCTGCATGTGGTCCCTGCAAACTGGAGAGGGATTTTTGTTAGTTTTTTGTATCTGTTAGATGCAAATGTCTCTCATGTGTGAGGCCAGTTGCACTGATTTTTCAGCATGACTTATTTTTCTTCCACTGTCTTGGTGCTGTGCTGGCTGAACAGATGAATCAGATCATGCTGTTAAACCAGTCAAAAGCCAGCACTATTTCAAGGTATTATCTTATACCTGGACTTGAGCTGATTCTCCATCTAGCTGGCCCCTTGCCTTACAAAGAGCTGCATATGATACCAGGCAATATTTCTCTGATCAGGGAGAACCAGTCTATAACTGACTCATTTATAACTGCCTGGTGCCCAGTTTGGGTTAGGAAGGACTGTGATCCATGTTCACACCTCAAATGAGCTGCTTTCACAGAAGGGTGCATAAAGATCCATCATCCCAGGGGTTTCCTTGTGCTGCCTAGGTTGGGTTCCTGCCATGCACAGCAAGACCCACAACAATGGCTTTGGGTTAATTGCAGGAGGCAGCAGAAATCTCCAAAAACCCTCGAGGCTCTGTTGGGTGCATCCAGCTTAGGAGTTCTGCAATAGCATAAATAGAGCAGTGTTTCTGCCCCCGGGATTTCCTGTCCCAGCTTCAATCAAAACCTTCCTGTCTTCCCAGGACCCAGAAAGGTCATTTTTGGAGCTTCTCCACTAGGCTCCACAGGCTCTCCCTCTGGCTCATGCAGCTGCTTCTGCAGCAGAAATGCCTGTGGTCCCCATTGCTGCCTGGATGAAGATGCTCTGGACTGTGACAGGATGCAGAGCTGTTTGGAGCCAGTGTTGCATCCATCCCTGTTGGTGTTGCAGGTGTGTGCTCTGTTCTCATGGTCACTTTTTTGTAGGTCTGTCACACATGTAGAGCTGGTGCCCCCCTGCTCATGCAGTTCTGTGCTCCCCAGAGCTGCCCCCAGGACGATCAGTGGCACCCAACGTCTGAACACACTGCCTGTGTGACAACAGTCCTCACAGGAGTTTTACTTTAGGGTTAGTATCAACAACAATTTGGCACAACTGATGACAAATTTCATTTGCAAAATGAACAACTTTTTATCTTTAGCGCATCTCTTAGTTTGTCCCTAGAAGTTTCACAGTTTCTCCCGGTCTCTCCTCCCTAACACAGTGTCAGCATCCACTGGCTCCCAAAACAGAACTTTGTGACTCCCATTACCTCCCACAGATCCTCATGTTGGCAATGAGCAGTGGGTAACTCTCAGTGTCCCCTCTAAACCCAAGCCTACACCAGTGCAAGCTTGATGGAATCTACTTCCAGGTACGAGCTGCCAAGGCTCCTTCAGCATCTGGAACTGCTGGATTTGGAGTCATATCCAAGCAGAACCACCCTCTCCACAGCTCTTGGGTGAAGCACATGCCAGCTGCTTTTATTTCAGTGCCAATCCTTGCTGACAAAGGACACAGTTAGGCTCCTGAAGCAATTTCCCAGGTATTGATTTCCTCTCAGCTTACCTCCTCTGTCTCCATGCCATGCTTTAAAAAATCACCCCTGTCTATGCCAGGTGAGCTGAGCAGTGTGTGAAACGGGGTTCAGCCTTGTGGGGCTGAAACTAATGACAGTCAGAAGAAATTCATCCAATGGCAAAAAACTATCCTGTGTTCTCAGCTGTCAAAAGCTTTTCTGCACTTCTCCCAAATGTCACACAGGGTGGCTTCTCCACCCTCTGCCACTCCAAGAGAGCACTGGGGACAGAGCTGTTCCCCTGGTTTGCTTTTACTTGTGTGAGAGGTGGGGTGGTGACTAACTTAGGGCAAATACCCTAATTGCATAATCATTTAATTGCAGCCTTCATTACTGCTGTGTTCACGGTAACTTTCATTTCTAAGTTCTTTGTAAAAATCCAGTTATTTCTATGGAAGGCAAGCAAACTGAAATGAGATGAGAAGGACAAGATTTAGCCTGTGCAACCAGCTCCTTCTAAGGAAGAAGCAAAAAAAACCAAAGCTCCAACCCAGTGGGTGTGGTGAGACTTGCCATTAAAAATCATACAAGACTTGGTTTCTTCTTCTTGGAAGGATAAAGTGTTGAAACTTGGATCTTCAGATCCTCCAGACTCAACCCTTTGAACATCAATAGATTTCCTGAGGAGAATTTTTCCTGGAGGAATTCAAATTGGTAGGAAGCCTAATACAGACATTTATCAAAATAATCTCAAGGAAGGAGACACTCTGGATGAGAGCACTGATTGCACTCTGAGAATGAGTCTGAAGCAGGGGATCAGATTAAAAACAGACAAAATAAATCAGAAATTCAAAATGTGCAAGGAGTGCTGACAGAAAGGACTGTCTCATGGTGTTAAAAGCCTGCATGAAAAGCCTACTTAATCTTCAAACATTAACTATCCCTGAGCCTGTGCAACAGAGCAAATGGCAGCAGCCTGTGAGATGTGCATCTGTCAGGAGGCCTGATGGGCTCTGCAGGTGGGATCCATTTATAGAGCCTGTACCTGGCTCTGTTTATTCCCTAGCAGAGCTCTGGAGCGTTTCAGCATCATCCAAGTGAACTGCCAAGAGTTTCTGCCAGGCATCAGCATGTTACACTCAGCTGTAGGCTCCAGAGTTACTGATCTCTGAATTTCTGGCTCTCTAAATATCATCTCCTTCCACCTCCAACCCTGGCAGACAGAGCTGAGATGCCAGCAGTGAATGTCAGTAATTGAGGAGCTCATCTTTGGTCTCACCACTCTCATTTCAGTTTGGAAAGGAGCCTTGGCTAGAAGGTTACACAGCAGGCTACAGCCAGAATCAGTGAAGAGGGAGAGGCAGCTTCAATCCTTTGAAAAACCTCTGACAAAAACCAGAATAAGAAGGAGATGTTACTGCGTTTCCAGTAAGGGATGAGAAATGGGAGAAGTTGTAATTTTTTTCCTGGCTAAATATGAATGTGCACTCTGAGGATGACAAGACCTTGGAGCACCAGGATCACACGTACAGTGAGTGGTAATAAAGAGGTCTCACTGCAAAGACAAGCAGGAAATACCACAAAGAGGAAATGTAGAAAGGACTAAAAATGCCAAGGATTATTTGGATTTGGAGAAAGACTTCTTAACTTGCCTGAGCATTGTCCCTACTTAGAGCAGCATCCTGACAAAATTGCCATGTGTATTTGGATCAATTTTAGCTTTGAAACACACTTGCATAGGGTAGGTTTTGGGAAAATCTTCCCTTTTTAAAATAAATAGCTTCCCTTTTTTGTCATTTCCCAGTTAGATGCAAGGAGTGGGTGGGTGTGGTGCTGGTGGAAGGTGGGCAGCCACAGAGGGCTGATGGCATCACCTGCTTGTGGCTCCCACACTGGGGCACTCCTGACCTGGCCTGGAGGGTTTGGTGGCCTTGGCATGAAATAAAGGGGAAGAGAAAGGGCAGGAGCTGCCTAAAAACCACACATTTCACCTGCCTAAGTGTACCTGGAGTGAGTAATGCCCTTTCTGTGAGGAGAGAAGAAAAAAAAAATAAAATATATATACAGTAATAAGTGTCTTTTCCCCTTTGTCTGCAAACTCCATCTGCGAGGACTGGAGCCTATGAGAAGGTGTGTGGGCAGCAGCACCAGCACATCCAGTGTACTGGTTATACTGGGAAGAATTTAATCTGTCTGTTAATCCATTCTGATAAGATCCCTCCTGACATTTTCAAGAATTATTTCTTCCTACTCAGTGTTGTTTTTTCATCCTGAACATTCAGAGTTTGGGAGGTAAGAAGGTGAAAGAGCAGAATTTACTGCTTTCCTGAGCTCTGGCATTATCCCTTAGTCACTCACTAGGGTCAGGGAAGTTCCATTTAAGAATAATTTTCTCTTAAGATTATTATTCCAGAATTTCTGTGTATATGCATCTCTGGCTTCTGCCACTCATTCAGCAGCTCTCCAGCTGTCTGTAATGTTTTCTGCACTAAAAAACATGAAAGATTTCTAGTCCAATTGCTAAAAATCTTTGAAATTGTTATCATTAATATCCACTTAATTCAAAGGCTTGGTAACAGCCTAGAAAATCCTTTTATTACAAATGCCATACCTTACTTCCTCAGCAAATAAGTAACACATTAGGTTTTCCCCAAAGTATTTAGGCTCTCTGGTAATAAAGGTCTGCAGAAAAACCAACCTGGCACTTCTGATAGTTTAGGGTTAGGAAAAGGGCAAAAATTAAATTATTTAAATACCACAAAGGAGCAAAACAGAGTCAAAGCCGTTTCCCCTTTTTTATGTCATCTTATTAAGACATCTCCAGTTCCGAGACAGGATGGGATGTTAAAAAGGAAGTCCCTGTCAGGAGCAAAGCCAGAAGCACATCTTAATTGTTGCTGCCAGAGTATGTCAGGGGAGGAGATAAAAATCTTGTGGATAAAGAGAAACCCACCAGGACTGAAAGGCCACGTAATTGGTGTTGGGATTAAAACACTCACAGGGATTTAGGGGGTGAGTACATTAAGCCTGAGGTGTAAAGGCCTGGGGTGCTTCTGCCGTGGGCGCCCAGCCAGGATGACAAGACACAGCCTTGAGCTGCACCAGGGGAGGTTTAGGACATGAGGTGGAATTTCTTCACAAAAAGAGTGATTAGACATTGGAATGGGCTGCCCAGGGATGTGGCAGGGACACATCCCTGGAGGTGCTTCAATAAAGACTGGGCATGGCACTTAGTGCTCTGGGTTGGTTGACAAGTTGGTGTTGGGTCACAGGTTGGACTTGGTGTCCTCAGGGATCTTTTCCAACCTTATTGATTCAGGGATTCCGTGACCCAGAGGCTCCCACAGCCCAGGTGGGGCACAGCACATGAAGCTGATTGGCTCAGGGGAGTTTTGGGAACATGGCAGTGGAGCCCCTGCTCCCCCTGGTCCCCAGGCCCCAGAACAACCTTAGGAACCTGAGGAACACAGGGCCACGGGGGTGTGGGGAGGACCAGGGGCAGTTGGGATGGTTGCAGGGATGGTTGCTATGGATGGTTGCCAGGAGTGGTTGCTACAGTGGTTGCTGGGATGGTTGCTAGGAGCAGTTGCTGGCACTGTTACTGGGGATGGTTGCTATGGAGATTGCTATGGGTGGTTGCTATGGGAGGTTGCTAGGGAAGTTGCCAGGGATGGTTGGTGGGACAGTTGCTTGGACAGTTGCCAGGGCAATTGCTAGGAATGGTTGCCAGGGGCAGTTGCTAGGGACAGTTGCTAGGGATTGTTGCCAGGGCAACTGCTAGGGACAGTTGCTAAGGATGGTTGCCAGGATGGTTGCTGGGATTGTTGCTAGGGGTGGTTGTCAGGACAGTTGCCAGGACGGTTGCCAGGAGTGGTTGCTCTGGTGGTTGCTGGGATGGTTGCTAGGGGCAGTCGCTGGTGCTGTTGCTGGGGGTGGTTGCAATGGGTGGTTGCTAGGGATGGCTACCAGGGGTGTTTGCTAGGGCCGATTGCTATGGATGGCTGCCATGGATGGTTGCTGAGGGCGTTGCTAGGGATGGTTGCCAGGACAACCGCTAGGGACGGTTGCTAGGGATGATTGTTGGGACAGTGGCCAGGATGGTTG
>VRYO01000116.1:1833948-1847232 GCA_009812075.1 Sialia sialis | reverse complement strand
GCGGGGCCGGAAGCGCTCTCCCGGGCGGGAAGCGGTTCCGGGGCGGCGCGGGCCGGGAGCGGGCGGTGAGCGGAGCGGGCGGTGAGCGGGGCCGTGCTGGGTTCCGTGGGCACGGAGCACTGTCGAGGGGCAGCGCTGGCTCCAGCATCGCCCCGGGAGGCGAGTGCAGAGCCGGGGGGGGCTCGCTGTCTTGCCGAGGCCGGGCGGCGCCGCGGGGCTGGCCCGGGAGGGATGGATGGAGGATGAAGGGAGCAGGACGGCGGTGTCCCCGCCCTGGGGCTGCGCAGCTGCTGCTCGCACAGCCCGGCACGGCTGGCCGGTCCCTTGTTCCCTTGTCCCACCGCTGGGCTCCGGGCCGCGCTGGTGGCCGTCATTCAGCGCTGCGGATAGGAACAGCCTGTAGGAATTAAATTGCCCGAGCTCCATCCCGACATCTGCTAGGCCATTTAAAAATTCCAACTTGCGCTTTTTTGCCTGCTCCTTTGACGGAATCTTTAATTGCACTTTATTTCCACCCCAAGGAGAAGCTAATATATATTACTTGAGGCGTTCCCATGGCTTTGTCCTATGCTAATTATTTATGCAGTACCAAGTGTGGAAGATGTCAGCTGGGAAGCACAGTGTAGCAAGAAGAAAGGTTTGAGTCTCTCCTCGCTGGTGCATGGCCCTTATCCTGGAAATATATCGATTATTTATTATTATTTACCTTATTCATTGGGTATCAGATCTCATTAATAAGTTGGAGGCATTAAGAGCAGCTTCCTATCAGGGTGTGACATAGGAGTATTGATCTTCAAATGCAGTTTGTGAAGAACTGCTTTAAGTGTGGCCATGGTGAGGTGGTCTGAGGAGAAAAGCAGTTGACAACCTGTGGAGAAGAGATGTTATCCATGAATAAGTGGTGAAACTGAGCTTCTTGGGAGCAGGGAGGAAGGCTCCATCATCCAGGCACCTGTTGGTTTAGGTGCAAGGCAGAGGCTGTGGGCTTTGTGAGAACTACTGGAGTTTTTTAAAACTTGCTCAGAGTTTGGCTGCACTGATGGCAGGAAAACCAATGGTCCCAGTGTGGGTTGCCTGAGCAAGCAAGGACACTGCTATAATTATTCAGAGCACAATGCCAGCTCTTCTCTGAGCTTATATTTCATGGGATACTACTTCAAATGGTGGTGGAGCTGCTGCCAGGCTGCAGGAGAGCTCTTGGTGTTGGTTGTGTCATCTGGATTTGTTAGAGAAGTACTAATGCCCTCCGGGGAGGTGAGCTAGAAAAGGAGGGGAGAGTTGTAGAGGATGAGGACAGAGATTTTTTTGTGTTCATTGTATCAGTTTCCCTTTCTTGTTCATCTCTGTGTTGTGTTTCAGGGGTGTGAATTGGGATTATCAGCAGGAGTTTGTCCTGAGAAAACTCCAGGTGAGGAATGAAGGAACATCCCTTCCTGCTGTGTTTGAGGACAGGGCAGGCAACAATAATGTTTCCAAAAGATATCAGAGATGATTCTGTTTCTAGTGGGTCGGGAGAGGGGGTGATTTAAAAGGCAAAAGCCATTGGGATGAGGCACATGCATGCAGGCTTTGCTCACAGCATTGAGACTGGCTGGGCCTGGGTGGGTCAATGTGTGTCCTGACTTCATGTGCCCATCCCACACAGCCCTGGCTGGCTGAGTTTGAATCAGAATTTGAAACATTTTCTTTCACTGAAGTACAGGACCTCAAGAGGTCACCTATTCTTATCTCCTGGTTCAAAGGCAGAATTCCATATACCCACATCCCATCCTGGGCCACTGCTTATCTGATTTGCTCTTCTCAATCACCAGTAGCAGGGAATCCACAATCTCTCTATTCTAGTGGCTGGCAGTCTGTGCAGTTAGAAATGTTTTCCTGTCTTGAAATTCAAAATAACATTCTGTACTTCAACTGAATGAAAACGAAATAATTATTTGTTGTAATTTATATACCTCTCCTTTTACCATCAAGTGATAGTTGCCTCTAGTGCAATGGCATTGAGTTGATTCTCAAATTTACCAACCATAACTTTGCTGGAATGACACACCACATTTACCATCCTTCTGGGCTGGGTCCCAATCTGCAGATTGTAGCAGTCTCCTCCCAGCCTGAGAAATGCAGAACCTGCTTCAGAGGTAATTTCTAGGAGGCAAACTCAGCGTACAAACTCATTGACACCCAAGCTTTAGTGGTGCAGAGAGTTGTGACTGTCAGTGAGCAGTGCTGATCCAGGGAATGCACACTGGGATCATCCAGGTCAGGAAAACCGAGGGGGGCAGTAATCACAGCTGAGTGTGATGGCATCTCAGACTAATTGGATTTCCCTTTGGGGACTTCCTGAGGCATACTCTAGCAGTTCTGGCAGGAGAGTTCTCCCTCGTTGTAAAAAGCCATTACTCATTCATAGGACAAATTGACAACTCCATTAGCAGAAGATAAAGGGAGGAAGGAAGGATGGCCTCATGGCTGAGAAGCTTGGGACCCAGGAGGTCAATATTTAACTCTGCCACAAACTACCTGTGTGACTGTTTTAAGTTATGTGGGGCTTAGTGTAACCAGCCACTAAAGCCACACTTAAATTTATCCACCTAACTTGTTCTCTGCCTTCAACAGCTCAGCTTCTGTGTGGTTTAAGTAGCTGGGTTTGTACAGCATCTAAAACAAGGCTGTGACCACATAGACAATACAAGTAAAAATAAATAGTAATCATCTTGCATGTGATCAACTTCAGGAAGAAATGTATTCTTGCTTATTAAACTTTCCCATATTGTTTCATGAAGATGGTTCGTATTTTTTTTGTCTGCTCCTCACCCACAAATGGCCTACTACCAAGAGTTGAGGGCTATTTTTGTAGGCAAGTAGACAAAAGACAAACACCCAAATTAAACACAGCTTTCATTTTCCTTTTTGCTATTGCTCCAGTAGATCAAGAGTATCTTGGGAGTCTGTCATTTTTGGGTAACACAAAGTGAATGCCAGAAAGGATGGTGCAAAAAATCACTCTGTATTTTCCCTCTTGCAGTAACCAGTCTTCTTGAGAGCAGTAGAGGAGAAGGGTGCACTGGCAATGGCTGCAGAGTTGGATTTCTCCCCACCTGAAATCCCTGAGCCCACGTTCCTGGAGAATGTGCTGCGCTACGGGCTCTTCTTTGGAGCCATTTTCCAGCTGATCTGTGTGCTTGCCATAATCCTGCCCGTGTCCAAGTCCCACAAGGCAGTAAGTAGTGCTCCTTAATGTTGATATAAATGGGCAGAGTTGCAGAAAACAGGATGGGAGGGAATGTTGAGTAGCTAATGGAGACACAGCTGCCCCTGGGATTGATGACAGTTTCATTGTTCATTCTCCTTCCTTCCCTCTGGCTTTCCCACCTCCAGCTTCTGTCTTGTGATTTTCCACCAGATAGGAAAGTCAGGAATAAATATCTGAGCCAGAATCTCTCTTAATATGAGTGAAAAAAAGCAACCTGAAGCATTGACAAGGTGCTAAATGCATGTGCAGTTCCTGGCTGCAAGGGAAGGCTTTGTCCCAACACATATTTTCATCCTGCTGCTGAAATCCTTCATTCACTGCCAGGCAGGGCATCCCCTTTACATGACCTGCCTTTCAGGAAATGACTGCGGGCTTGAGTTTGTGTGTGATTTTTGGAAGCAAGATGCAGGTGGAATTCCTGGTGTACCCTAAAGGTGAGGAAAGCAGTTTTCAGGACTGACATCCCATCCAGTGCCCAAGGGTGCTTTGATGCAGTTGGCACAGGAGAAGGTGAAAGGGAAGAGTTGAGGTGAGCTGTTCTTCTAGACTGAGGGATGTCCTGCACCTGCCTGGCTTTTTTCATTAAAGAGAAAAATGTCTTTTGGGGGACATTTTATATCTGGGGGCAGATATTTCACTGCTGCAAGGTGGTCAGGCTGCAAGTTTGGTGCTTTGATACAGATGTTGTCTGAAGGCATAGGGTGTATTTTTGGTAACAGCTCAGCATGGGGAATTTTGTTTTCAGATTATTTCCATGTTTGCTCCCTCCTGTGCAGAGGAAGCATGAAAATCTTCAACCTGTTGGGGGAAGAGAATGCCTCAGGATGAGGTACACAGTGAAGGATAAAGTTCATGAGCCAACTTTTCTACCTTTAACTGCTGCTGTGATGTGATGCTGTCCTGCCATGGGCCATGCTCCCTCCTGCTTGTCCTGCCACAGGAGCTGCAGTCCCAGCAGGGAGATGAGCAGGCAGTTGCTGGCTACCATGCAGTGGCATTGCAAGTCTCAGAATCATTCAGGTTGGAAGAGACCTCCAAGATCATTGACTCCAACCTTTGCACTGTTACTCTGCAGCCACCAGTGCCTGTTTGTCAGAGTCCATCATTTCCCCAGTAAAATTTGGAGAAATACCAAGTAACCCCATTCTTGACAGTTGAAAAGAGTGAGAGCTTTGATCTGGAGTGGGAAACTGGAGACCAGACCCAAATTAAAATGATAAGGCTCAAGAAACTTTTACTGCTTACATTTGTAGTTTGCTTTGATGTTTGCATACTCTATTTTTTATTTTCTCCATGTATAAACTGTCCTCTTGATGTGCTGTCCATATGACTTGTTTACAGGACCATAAACACCACAGATTACTCTTCCAGATCTTGAGAATGATTCTTGAGTCTGGGTAGGATATTGGGGAACTTTTCTGTCTTGGAGCCTCAAACTTTGAAGTGTACCTTAGTTTGGACATTAGAAGGCAGCAGTGTTCACGTTATGGCAGCAGCATTCTGCATCCCTGAGTAATAATCATCTCCCTGGAGCCTGCCAGCTCCCTGTGCACTGATCACAGCCTTTGGAAAGCCAGCCAAGTCTCCTTCCTTGGAAAGCCACACAGATGTGAGATGAAATAGCCCAGTAAGTTGAGAGACGTTTGAAGCAAGCTCTTTGATTAAAAGGACACTGTCAGATGCTGCCTCCCCCTCCATTATCTGGAGTTCTGCCTTGGAAGCTTGGAACTCGCACGTCTTGCTCAGCCATTTTTTGTGTGTCCTTTTCCAGTTGGCACACTCAGGCTGAGAGAACCCAAGATGCTAAAGCAATATTTATACTCAAATGCATTTAATGAAAGGAGGCAATCTGCATGTGTGTGCTTTCTCAGAGGAGACTGGCGCTGTTCCCTTGTGTTTTCACAAGATAACTAGATTTTATTTCCCATGGCTGCAATATTACCTCTCATCTTCTCTGAAGGAAACAAGCATCACATCTCAGTATTTCGTTAGTCAGGTGGAGAAAGCATTGCCTGCAATTCCCTCCTTGGATTTTGGGCTTGGTTTAGAGGCTTTGAGCTTTATATTCTTACTGCTGCTTTGGGGAATATTTTTTTGTCCTGCACATGATAGTGATTAATGTTTGGCAGAAATGCCTGCTGACTGTTTCCATGCACCCTGGTGATTATATGTTATCTTTTCCTAATTCAAATAGTTTTCATTTAGTGTTGATTTTCTTCTTGCCTTCAAAGTTTTTCTTCTCCAAAGCCCGTTTTAGATACTTCAGCTTTTAATGGCATCTCTGGTAACAAGCTGTTTCTGTGCAGAAGCTCACACTCATCAAAAGGCACATGCAGAAGGAGCAGAGATGATGCTGCTTGAGTCTCATTAAATGTGGCCTCAGTTTGACAGTGTGTTCCAACAAAGATGCCCAGCATTTGTTTCCTCTGGCTTATACTCAAATCCCCAAAGCAACCTGTTAGCAAATGGTAAAAAAAGTTACTGACTGTTTCTTAATTGATTCTTGTAGGACTCGGACAGTTTTGAGCCTAAGAATTCAGAGACAGTGAAGAAGCCAAAGGCAACTGCTCCACAGATAAACAAGAAACCTAAGAAGGAAACCAAAAAGAAACGATAGAGGTGTGACTGATGAGCCTCCAAAGACCAAATAACCACCTATAATTGTGCTTCCTCAGAGACAACATCAAAGGCAACTAACTCTGTTAATGGTTTTCTGGCATTGCCATCTTTTACTTTACAGGGGCAAGGGAGAAGAAACTTTAGAAGAGTGGAAGGATTGGGGTTCTGCCATAGATTTCTTACAAGCAAAGAGAGCTTCACATATCCAGGACTTCATTTGACTTGATTAATGTGTCAGTCACCATTAAAGTGACTTCTTCCAGTTCTGGGGGATAGAGAGGGCTGTTGGCCTGGTTCCTCCATGCTGGGATTTGTAGTAAGGTCCCTGTGGAAATTGGAGCATGTGTTTGCTACTTTGGATACCAGTTTGTGTTGTGTTTTTTGAAGGCAGAGGGATCAAATGGATCAAGAATCCCACACTACACAGCTTTGTATTCATCTCTGTTGTCATCTAGTCTGAAATACATGGCTGCATTTTATGGCTTAATCATAATGCCTTTGTCATATTCTTTAATTCTTTAGGTAATAACTCACCAGATTCCAGACAACTGGAGATGAAAGCTTTCATTTCCCCAGCGTCGCTGCCTCTTGTTCCCCACCCATGCACTCTTCCTTTCCTTTCCCACCTTTGAAAGCAGCTCCATTTCAGGGAACTGAGGCTGTGGTGGGGATTGCAGTGACGACAAGAATCAGGAAACAATTTGACTCTGGAAGGTGCAGCATTTAAAGCCTGTGCTATTGGAGCTGGTTTTGGGAACTTGGGAAGAGCACTGTGTGCTGGAGAAGAGCTGCTGAGGTGGGAGTGTGGGGCTGGTGCACTGGGGGTGTGTGCCATGGATAAACCCTGCTGCCAGCTGGCTGATCCCTGACCATGGGCCCTCTTTCAACACAGCTGGGGATCATTGCACTTGCAAATTCCCTCCCAACCTTCCCTGCCACAGTCTGCTCCATCTCCTCTGGCTGAGTTCCTCCTGAGGGTGAATTCGTTCTCAGCCTGAGGAGATGTGGTATTTTAAGATGCAAGGGGTGGCTGTGTAGCTGCATGGCAGGAGACACAGACACTGTGTTCCTTCAGGCTCTGGCTCTCCAGGCCCAGGGACAATCCAGGACTGGATTTAAATACGGCTAGACAGGACTGGAAGGAGATAGGTGGTGACGTAGCCATGGAGTCTCTGGAGCAGCTCGAGCTTCCTGCTGCCAGCTCACATCTTGGTTTGTTTGATCAGGAGTGAGTCAATGGGAGGAGAACCTGCTCTCTGAGGCGCACCCAGGGTTCAGAGCAGCTTTGAAGGAAGGGTTCTCCCTGGCAGGGCTGCAAGTCTGTGATCCTCTTTGCATACAGACTCCCATCTTCGAGTCACAAGTGCTGGTGAGCCCAGGTGTGTGTTCTTCAGCAGCAGGTGAACAGCATGTTTACAGAAATCATCAGTGCTGAGAGCTGGCACGTCCTCTGCTCACTCTTGCTTTTGGTGGGGGTGACAGATGGATTCCAGTACCAGTGTGACTCTGACTTCCCTGCTCCAGGCTCTCTGATGCTCTTAGCCAGAATGCTGGCACCAAGTTGCACTTAAAATCCAGCTTGGAGTTCTGCTTTAAATTATTCTTTTTAAATTTCCTTTTTTTTTTTTTTTTTTAAGCTACATGAAGGCAGTACCAGGAGGACAGAACAAAGCATGGGAGACACAAGCACTCTAAAGTTGCTCTAAGTTCTCGGTACAAAGAAATGCTACAAAAAGTTCCCACATAAATAACAAAGAACAGTATTGTGCCATCAGTTTCCATGATGGACCTATGGTCTGTCTGATCTGCAGGGCAAAGAAAAGCCCTGAGTAGGTGCTGCAGATCACTCTTTCCATTTTAATACATGAGAATGGTTTTATGTAAATTCCAGCTTTCTGCAGGTTACCTAAAGCAGGGGGTTAATGCTTTAATGAAATCACAGAGCACACGATATCCAAAAAAGTGTCACTTCTGCAGCTCAGAACCAGTTAGCAGTGTGTGGCTGTTACCTGAAATAGCAGCTACTACATCAGTGTCCACATCCAGCTGTTTGCAGGCTGGCTCACTCATTGCTCAGTAGAAATTATGGATGTTGGGGTTTAGTTTTGTTGGGGGGAAGAGGGATGAAGATAAATTCCCCAGTCTGTTCCTGACAGCTTTATACCTATTTGAATGCTCTTGTTTGCTGAACTTAGAGTATGTAGCGATTACCAATAAGCCATGTATTTTAGTTTATCCTGAAATGTGTAATAAATGCCATCAGAATCTTTGTTTAAAAGAAATCTGTGTGTAAAATTGTGCTGCCTGTTCCCTGACATTCACTGTGAAAGCTGCCAAAACTCCCAGACTATAGGAACACAGGGACATAAATAACCTTTTCATTAAAATGATCCATTAAGGGAAATCCTTTCAGATCCTTTAATCTGTGAGAAATTGGTTGGCTAATACTGTCAGGCATGTGTGCATCTGTATTTGTGTTTGACTTGGAAGTAGCAAACTGTCTCCCAACACTGCTTCACCTTCCTGGGAGGGAGGAGAAAACAATCCAGTGATTAAATCAATTTGCCCCCCCGAGAGGTTTTTGGCTCTTAGACCCCCTATGAAGGTGGTCCTAATAAAGGCTTCATTTGTTAATAATGCAAGCGGGGGATTAGATGGGGATTCAGTAGGTTGGTAAAAGGGATTTTCAGGAGCCCAGGTTTGCATGGCTGGGGCTGTCTGGTGGCTCTTCTTGGCTGCAGTGAGACCAATGTGGTGGCCAAGCTCTGGCAAGTGTTTGATGGTTCTTGGTAGCCAAGCTCTGGCAAGTGTCCGCTGGCTCTCTCACCAGAAAACCAAAACAGAGAAGGACCAGTGTGGTGACTCCTTTAATTCCCAAGCACTTTTCTCCAGGCTGTTTTGTAATTAACATCCCAAAGGGAGCTGAAGACCTCATTAAGTCAATTTTATTGAAGGGGAGATTTTCAAAGGTCTGTCTCCAGGTACCTGCCAGTAGGCAGCACCTCTGCAGCCACACCTTGCTCTGCCACCCAAAGCCAGGAGCTGGCAGAGGGCTGGATTTCCTCTGCTAGTGTGTGTCACAGAGTTCCTGTCCCTCAGCAGGACATGCCTCAGCTCCGAAGAAACATGGCTGGGAGTTGGGAGTCCTTTCCCCTGTTTTTGATGACATCCCAGCAGCTCTGCCTCTCAAGAGCTGTGGCCACAGCTGTCCCCTGGAGCTGTCCCACGCTCACAATGCATCCTTGTGCTCCCCCAGTGCCAGCAGCACAATCCCTTGAGACAGGCTAGTAAGTAGCTCGTGACTGGAGTTCCAGTTCACACAGTTCAATTAAATCCCTGTTAATCTTGTTCAGACCTAATTTACTTTCATTCTCATACACACGCCTCTCTCTGCTTCAGAGAGATTCTACTGAGGTTCCCTGCCCACAGGATGGAGAGCCCAAGGCTCATCAGGCACTGATGTTTGCAGAGCAGCCCCCTGGTCAAGTCAATAGGCTCAGATTATTTCCCAGCCTATCATGAAGAATGGAAACATTCCCTCAGTGCCTGGCTTTAGGGAGGTTGAGGCTATCTGGCAATGCTTGAGGAGATGATAAGGAAGCTGTAGGAAGGGAGGACCTGCTCAGGATCTGTTTGCCAGGGCGCTGCTCAACCATACCCCTGTGTGTGTGTGTGTGTGTGTGTGTGTGTGTGTGTTAATTTTTGGACAGCTGGGAGCTGGGGTGCTGGACTTCTCTCCTGGGAGCATCTCTTCCACGCTGATCCTTCTTTCAGGCAGAAGTTGTGTTGTTCACAGTCTGTGGCCTGCAGGGATTGAGATGGCTCTATTGATTTAGTTGTTTGTTTATTAATCTCATGAGGCATCAGAGACCGACTGCAGTGAGAAAATGGGATGATGAATGGAGAGTGCTGGAGTACAGAGCACAGCTTGATTGCTGGCCTTGGCACTGGGAAGGGATCTAACCCTCCTCTTCCTCATGCAGCCCTGAGGGGTGATTTGTTTGGGAAGCATTCCCTTTCTCCCTGGCCACAGAGGTGGGCTGCAATCAGTGTTTGCATTCGTCCACCAGCTGTCAGTTACTGCAGGGCCAAGGCCCAGCTCTTCTCTGGCAGTTTGGAGTAGTGGTTTGTGGGGGTGTTTTCTGGCTTTTGGAACCCAGGCCACTGTGCAGTAGCTGCTCCAAATGTCTCTTGCTGGGACTGGTAATTGCAGGGCAATGAAATCTGCTTCCTGCCTCTCCCTTGAAATCCAGCTGATTTTCCCATTTAATTATGCTTCTTCCCAATTTGTGGCTTTCCTGTCCCCATAAATCACTCCCACGACCCCTCTTGTTGCTTCCAGCCTGCTGCAGTTGTTCTGTCTTGCAGACACATCTCACCTGCCAGTGACAGTGAGCAGTACCTGTTGTTATCAAGGACTGATACTAAGAAGGAACAGGTGCAGGAGCATCCAGGATGCAGAAAGGTGTCCCTTTGAGATTCTCGGTGATGATTTTTTCAGCCAGCAGATGTAACATGGGGGAAGGGATATTCCCTGCCTTGGGAGCCCTGGGTACACCTGGAGAGCTGTGCCAAGCACATCAGCTCTCAAAGCTGTGAGGAGCCAAACCCATCATACACCACAATTCTGAGTTTGTGTTGAGTGCTGTGGTGCTGCCTGTGCTCCACACCCCCTGCTCAGATCCTGCTCCTCACCAGCACACACAGGATTTGTCTTGTGCAATCCCAAACCTCTTGCAGTGCCCACTTCCCTCCTCTCAGCTTCCCTGGGTTCATTAACTGCCTGGAGGCCCCAGTGTGGCTTTGATGCTCCTTGTACTCTGCTTGCCATTCCTGGGAAACCACAGTGCAGGGCAGGACGCAGTGATGCAGAGCAGGGGGTTGGAGCACACAGGCTGATGGCTCCTCCATGGTTTCAGTCCAGCCTTTCTGGCTGGTGGGTACAAGATAAACCTGCTTTGGGTCACATCTGCTCTGCTTTTTAAAAAAAATCTGTGGCTTGGTTAATGTTTCTTGTTGTGAGAGAGAAGCTCAGCTCCCAAATGGGGGACCTGTGGGTGGAAGGGTTGATGGGCTCTCACTTCTCTCTCTCTCCAGTTCCAGACAAGGAGCTGTGTCTTTAGCACCATGCTCTACTGGAAGTCCTATTTGCACAGCATTCCTTTTGTGTGAAACCTGCACTCGGGACGTCTCCATGTTTCTTGCCAGAGGCTGTTCCAGCCTCTGAGCTGCCATTCCTGGGTCAAGTTCAGCCAGTCCCAGTGCATGGACTGGGGCCATGGAAGGCATCAGCAATGGCCTGAGACATCTCATATCCTACCCAGGTGTCCCTGGCTCCAAGGCTTGTTCCTGCTGCCTTCCCTTTGGCTGCTGCTTCTCAAAAGCCATCCCAAGCTTATAAATTCACCTTGCCATGAGCCAAAGTCCAGAGTACAACAGAGACCGTCAAGCTCTCGCAGGCAAAGCCGCTCCCACATCTCCAGGAGTCACTCCAGACGTTTCCTGCTGTTATTTGTGCTTCAGCCCTGGCTGCACAGGCAGGATCCACGCTGGTGCTGTGCTGCTGGAGTGGAGTTTGTGGGGTCACATCCCTCTGGCTCCCTGAGGAGCTTTGCCCACAGCTGGGTGAGCCCACACTGCAGCCCCAGGGCTGGACTGCAGCTGCTGGGGTGTGTGCAGGACAAGGTCCTCATGGCTCTGCTTCCACAGAGGAGCTGCTTGGGATGCTGTGGCAGCTCCTTTGGTGAAGCAGATATCCCCCAGTGTCAGGCCTGGGCAGGAGGAGCAGATTTTGAGAAAAGCTGCAAGCAGCTCTCATCCCTACTTCCCCCCTCATTTTAAACTGAGCTCAGATCCAAACATCATATGGTTTTAAGTTTTTCAGATTCAGACTTTTACCTCCTTGGCCCATCCCTCGCTCGAATGATCAAGACTGGATGATTAAGGGGAACTACTCTTGTGTCTGCTCCGGCTCTTCTTGCTCAGAGCAGCTGGGTGCTGGCAGGGAGGGAACGGCCCAGCCCTGGGGCAGCGTCCCCTGCGTGTGGCTACCAGAGCTCTGCACCAGCCACCCATCCTCTGCTGCTCTCCAAATCAGAGAAGCAGGGCTATAAATCTCATCTGGAAAAGCTTCCCTGAGTTTTTCTGAATCATTCTTTTCTATGGATACTAAGACTGGCCAAAAAGCAGAATTTCCATGCTGGGACATGCCAACATCTTGTGTGTGACTTTCATGCTGAGCTGAAGCAAGAAGCAAAATGTGTAGGATTTTTGCCCAAATGAGCTAGTCCAAGATACTTAATTCAGATTGTATCAAAGCATATTTTATCAGTCAGAAACCTGACAGGAAATGTTGTGCCTTTATTGACCATGCAGATAATTTCAGCCCACAGCTGTTGAACTCAGTGCCTCCTTATTAAATATTTGCATGTCACAGAGTAAATGGTTTCCCTGCAGCCCTTTCCCCCAGGGAATTTTGCAATGACACTTCCTGGCTGGGGCTAAGGGCCCCTTTTGCACAGCAGAATGTCACCACACTGAGAGACACAACAGGTCCTGAGCCTCCTGGTAATTTCTTCTCAGCTGCCCCTTTTTATCCGATAACCTGCAGGATGCTGGTGATCACTGCTTGGCTCCTGCAGCCCTGCTCAGTGTGAGAGAGAATGGCCAGAATGAGCATTTCTAGCATGAAATATTGCCAAATGGCTCGTGCTGAAGGGTTATTCTGGTCAATCCCCCATAGTAAATCAGCTCCTGAGCTTGAAGCTGCAGCTTCCCTAACGTGGCTGATGGTGCTGATCATTTCCCATCTCACACTCACCTTTTAAAGGGCTGTAAAGCTCAATGATCGGAAAATTTCAGGGCAAGGGCCGTGGATGCCTCTCTCTTGGTCCAGCATCTCAAACACAACCATTACATTATTAATAGTAATAATTTCTGCAACTGTATTTGGAATTTTCAGTGAACAAAATGCAGCCTCAGGAACAGAATCCAATAGACAAAACTTACGTGTGCCAAGAGGATGCTTAAAAATAAAGCTGGCTGGAGATTAATAGATGTTTTGTTGTAAATCCACAGTTACTTTGGGGAGGTCAGGGCTCAGATGAAATCCTGGACCCAACAAGCACCCTCTTACCTCACTGGAGAATTTCAGGAGCCCTGTGGAGCAGTTTGATCTGCACACCTGGAGGGGAAGGAGCCACGTACTTACTTACTTACTCATGAGCATGACAGCATCTGCCCACAGTAACTCTCTTGTTCCTGATGAAACTCGTGTAAAGGTCAGCAAGAAAATACAGAAATACCTGAGCATGTCTTCATTTCTTTTTAAAGTATCATTTCAAGAAGTTCTGTAATAACCGAGCCACTGGAAATACACGGTGCTACTTTTGTTCAAATTGAAAGTACCTGATTTC
>VRYO01000116.1:1805101-1829843 GCA_009812075.1 Sialia sialis | reverse complement strand
GGGGGATGCCCGCAGTGGGGACCAGAGGGGCGGCGGGGGGATGCCCGCAGTGGGATGCCCGCAGAGGAGTCCGGCGGGGCGGCGGGGAAATGCCCGCGGTGGCGCGAGCTGGTTGTGGGTCCGATCGGGGATGCTGGCAGCTCGGCAAGGAGGTGACGGGTCCAGCCGAGGATGCCCAGGCTGCCGTGGGGCAGCTGTGGGTCCAGCAGCGTGGGATACCCGCAGCCTGGAGAGCTGGCTGCGGGTCCCCATAGGGATGCTGGCGGTCTGGCGCCGGGTGTCTGTGGGGCAGCTGTGGGTCCAGCGGGATGCCCATGCTCTGGTGGTCAGCCGTGGGTCCGGCTGGGGGTGTCGCTGCCTGGCGGGGCAGCGCTGGGGACGCGGGGGGCCCGGCGGGGCGGCCCCGCCTGCCCGCAACTCCCCTTTGTTGTGCTCAGGGTCTGTGGGGGACCCCCGGGAGCGCAGGGCGGGGACAGCCGGGCTGTATGTAGGCCAGGACATGAAATATTCATCGCCCCCCTGCTTTGATGTCTCGTGATCCGCTTCCCGTGTCGTGTTTGTTCACCGGTGATCCTGGGGCCAGTGTCCAGCCCTGGTGGACCTGGCAAGTCGCGCCCCTCGCCGTGCCCCTCGTCGTGCCCCTCGCTGTGCCCAGCAGGCTCAGCTGCTGGCGGCTGCAGAGTCCCGGCTTCTCCGATTTAAGACTTCATCCAGTTGCGAAGTTCCCCATTGCAGCCTGAGCGATCCGACCCCCCTGTGTGCCTGCGAGTGGTGGCAGTGGCGTGTCCCCACTGTCACAGCTCCCAGTGCCATGCAAGAGCATCGTGGTTTTTGCCCTGAACCACACTGGGGTCAGGATGAGGTTTTATCCACTGCCCAGACAGGCTGTGCTGCATCCTGGGGCTACTTGGGATGGACACACGAGGCAGCCTGCAGGACTGAGGCCACTGCACCGGGCTGTGTGCGTGGGGACAGGTGTGCTAGGGGGCTGGCATCTTGTGGCTGATCCTGGCATGGTCCTCTCTGGTGTCAGGCATCGTGTCAGGGAGCTGTGCAGCCTCGTGTGAGACTGCTGGACTGAGTGGTGGCTAGAGTGGTGGCTTGCTCTATCTCCCTGTGTTTTGCTGGTCCTGCACAGTGCACTCTTCCCTCGCCCTTCCTCACTCCAGTGGCTGCTGTGGTGTGCCAGGGCTCAGCCCTGGACCTGGTGCCAGGAAGTGACAGCGGTCCTGGTCCCGGTCCCAGAGATGTTGAGCAGCAGTAAATGTTGTAGCTGGCACGGAGCAGGTTTTGCTGCCCCGTGTGTGCCATGGCACATCCTCCTGGCTCCCCAGAAGGGATGCAATGGAAAGGACGTGATGTGACAGGCAGCAAAGGGCGTCCCTCAAGACAGGTTCCACTGCACTGTGGCATCAGGAGCTGGGGGCTGTGGAGGGTGCAGAGCACAGGGTTCCCTGAGGTGAGCTCCTGCCTGTGCAGCAGGGACAGGGACAGGGACAGGACAGCACATATCCAGCAGTGCTCTGTGAAACTGCATCAAGGTGG
The DNA here is from genome assembly GCA_009812075.1 of Sialia sialis. Taxonomy (NCBI): domain Eukaryota; kingdom Metazoa; phylum Chordata; class Aves; order Passeriformes; family Turdidae; genus Sialia; species Sialia sialis. Next base: position 1,828,298 of record VRYO01000116.1, on the reverse strand, counting down.
CAACAAAAGGCTTGCTTTTTCTTTCTCCTGCCCAGCTGGTGCTCTCAGAGGAGGAGGTGCTGGGGGTCTTTGTTGCTCGCCAAGGATATACCCAGTGCCAGCATGACCAGTGCAAGAACTGAGTCATGACAAGCCTTCCCAAGACCCAGCCATTAGTGATGGGAGCCCTTTTGTCCCTGCCAGGCTTGGAGACGCCCCTCAGAACGCAGTGGCTCAACATGCCCACGGCCCCCCATGCAGCAGGTGTTGGTCAGACAGTCACAGGGCTGCCCAGGAAAGTGTGAGGAAGGGGATGTGGAGGAACACAACCGCAATCTTGCACTTTAAAGCAATATCCTTTCTGTCCTTTTCACTGTTGGGCTGCTCCTGACACCTTTGGCATAGAGTTTGATCCTGGCTTACCTGTGCTAAGCCATCAGCTTCAGCTGGCTCCAGATCCAGCCAGAGCAAAACCGTGGCGCTCCGTGTGTGAGCCGAGGCTCGTATGCTGGCTCCCCGAGGGAGCTGTGTCTCTGTAATCATTAGCCAGTTAATGCTTATATATCAGGAAGGAGCACCTTTGCTTAGGAGATCGAGGGTCAATTCTCACTTCCAAGCTTTGACCTGGGAGCAGCAGGGCAGGGGCTCCACTAAACACCTCCTGGCTTTGTCAAAACAGCTCAAGACAGGGTTATTTGTGGGCTGCACAGCAGGAGGGAAGGGAAGTCCAGTGTTCCCTGTCTCGATCGTTAGTGGCCTTGCAGTGCTCCCTGTGTGATGGAGATGCCCTAATGATAGCTCTGCCCTTTAATGACTTTGTGCCAGAGTGATGGAAAATCATGGAGGTTCTGCAGGGAGGCAGAAAGGGGCATCCCAGCCCCTGGCTGGGGAGCAGGGGGATGAGACAGGGAGGCACTGTGGTGACCAGCCAATCTGGAGGCTCTGCTGCAGAGACAAGAGGGTTCTTTTCTGCCTTGTGGCGTGGAGGGGACATCAGTGATCCTGAGACAGGGATGGCCTTTAAGCAGCATGGGCAGCTCCTGTGAAGCAGCATCTTTTCATTGGACTCACTCAGGCAAGCAGGGGATGGACCATGGGGCTCCCATGCCTTCAAAATCCCATCTGCCTCTCCCTGTTACTGGTGTGGGATTCTGCCTGGCCTTTGAAGTCATCACAGAGCTAAACTCTTATCTAATGAGACCTGAAGGACTTGGTCCCCAGCCTCTCGTTTAAACAACCAGCAAATGCCTGTAAGATCTTGAAAGAGAAGAGGTAGGAGCGAGCAAGCAGCCTGCACCTCCTCCCAGCATGTCTGAGCAGGGGGAACCCGTGAGCGTCCCTGGGACAAAGCACTGGACTCCTGGCATGGCTGTGGGAAATTGGAAAGCCTATCTGAAGTGCTATTGTTTCCTGTGCTGTCTATTTTGCAGCTCGGTTTCCAACTCGTTTCTTTATCTCTTGGAACAATTTCCCATCTGAGCTCACTTCCGCCGTGCTCTGCATCTCGCTCTGAAGCCCGCCTGGAGATGTGTCCAGCATGCATCCCATCGGAAACAGCCTTGTCAGACAGCAGCACATCCCTGCACTTCCCTTCAGAAGGGAGCCCTTGAATCCCCTGCCCAGAGAGCAGCTCGGACCTCTGGGTGGAAATAACCATCCATGCATAGCTGTTCCTGGGACAGGAGCGCGGGGTGTCACTGTTTCCAGTCCAAGCTCCTCTTCCCTAACGCCTGTAGCTGTGGGTGGTGCAGTCCAGCTCCCCAGGGCTCGTGTCTTGCTGGAGTTTCCACCCATCAGCAAAAAAACACGCCGTGTGTCACGGGGCTGTGTAAAGCCTTCGGTTCCTCATCGCTTAAATGGGCAGCAAACAAGGAGATAGTCCAATATATCACAGAATTGTGGGGTGGTTTGGGTTCTAAGGGACCTTAAAACTCATCTAGTTCCAGTTCCCCTGATCATCTAGTTCCAGACTTGCCCAGAGTGGGCTCAGGAGGGACAGCCAGGCCTCCAGCTCGGTCCCAGGCTGGCACAGTGACCTTGGCACTGGCTGTGTTGGGAAGCAGTGCTGCTGTGCACATGGCTCTGCACACGCATGCTTTGCAAAGAAAGCCCTGAAACAGATTTCAGGAACAAATGTGGTTTGAACCTGGGCCAGGAACCAGGACCTGCAAATCTGCGTGTTGCGCTGACTTCCCTTCAGGCTATGGATCTGCTGGCTGCTCTCACTGGGGAGCAGGGAGGGGTTTTCCAGGGCTGGGGGCTGGCTGGGCTGAGGGGGCATCAGCCACTGGACAGGGCAGGACTGCTCATTGATTTGAACTCAGCCTGTAAAAAAATCTGCCCGAGCCCCTTCACTGCACATGGTCTCAGTGGAGATGCAGCATCTGAAATATCCATGGGCTGGCATATGGGATTGGTGGATTGTCTGGAAAAATGTAAGGAACAGAACTGCCTGGGCATTTAAGGCAAAAAATAAGAAATGAGGCCCATGCAGAGTGAGCCTGCCCTCGCCTCACAGCTGTGGGCTCCGTGCCAGGAGGGCACTGGGATGGCTTTGGGGTCTGCAGCCAAGGGGGACACATGATGCAGGGACATGTGTGACTTGGTTCTTTCGCTGCCCTGCAAGACTCAGAGGCTGCCCCTGAATTTCCCAGCCTGTGCATGACCTGTTATGGTCTCACTCCTGTGACCATGAGGTTTTGGTTGGCCCTGAGCCCCCTGTGCTGAGGATGGATGGATGGATGAAAACCTGACTGCATGCTGTGCAAATAGCTTCTACCCAGTGCAGCTACTCTAATCCTTCCTTCCTGTGCTTGGCAACCTTGGCCACCAAAAACCTGGGCATTGAAGATAAAAGCCCATTGCTGCATTGCCCCCTCCACCATGGGAGAGATTAACAAGTCTACCCTGTCCTGAGCAATGTGTCTCCCTCCCGTGCCATGCAGCAGTTTGGGGGCAGCATGAGAGGGTCAGGTCAGTGCTAAATTGATCCTAAAAATATCTCGCCTTGGGGCATCCTTTTGCAGTAATTTGGGATTGGAGGTGTAGCACTGTGTCAGGATTTCACGTCTCCATCTTGCTTTCCCACTGCCTTCCTCAGTTTCCCCCAGGAGCACCTGAGAAAGCTGTCATTAGAGTTGGTGGGGTTTTACACACAGTGTGTGCCTCAGTTTCCCCAGCTGTACTGCCCTACCCCATGAACAAACCACGGGTAAAGCCTGCCCTCAGGCAGGGCAAATAGAACCTGATCTCCATGAAACACAACCACCTTCCTCATCCTCATCCTCAGCTGCAGCCCGTGGGTTGGGCAGTGCTGTCCCTGGGCTTCCAATGTTCCCGGATTGAAACATGTGCTTGCTGACTTATGCAAAAAAAAAACTACACAGAAGGGCTGTGGGAGTCACTCCCTGCTCAGACAGGCCCTTTCCTTCCCCTGCCCATCGGGCAAGTGCTGGTGGGGCCCTGCTGTGCTGGGAAAGGGATTGGGAATCCTTGGAACAGCAGAGGGGAGCACCCTGCTGCATCAGGCAGGGAGAGTGACGTGGGATCAGGAGGGGTGCACGTGTAGCTGCAAAAGTCACTGGACCGGGATGAGCTCCACGCTCCAATGCCATGTACTTTTGAGCTTGGAAGTGTGTGGGGTGGGAAGGCTCAGGCTGCTGGGACCAGTGTGTGTGTGGCTGGGCTGGGCAAGCAGGGCAGCTGCCTGCCCCCCTGGCTGCTGCACAGGTGCAGGTGTGTGTACACACTCACCTGAGCCCTCTGGGTGCTTTGGGGATGGGCACAGCTCTCGTGCTCCATGCTGTGGTCCAGGGGGGCTGTGCTGAAGGCACCGTGAGCCACAGGTGATGGGAAGCAGAGGAGACGCCCTTCATCCCTTTGTCCCTGCATCCCTGCATCCCTGCATCCTGTCCCTGCAGGATGAGCAGCACAAGCAGGGCTGGAGAGATGCCATGGGCGGGTGCAAGGTCCACGTGTCACTGGTCACACCCACCTTGCCCATAGTCCATCTCTGTTCCCTTCCATGACTGCAGTGAGCAGTGCCAGAGGTGTGCAGAGCTCTCTGCTCCAGGAGCGACAGGGATAAAAGACACCAGCTCAGCGTTTTTCTTTGTTTTTCATCTGCTCAGGGTGTTGATAGTGAGCACAGTTGGGGGCTGCACCTCCCAGCTGGATCCTCTCTGGCACGAGCATCCTACTCGCTCCGGGAGCAGCTGGCAATCCAATGCAGCATTTTGGGCTTGGAAAAGCTTTTTGGGGCTGGCTGATCTCCGTGTGCCCCTCAAGACCCTCCCTGGTTGCTTCTTCTGTCGCATCCTGAGCGATGCTTTGTTTTGGTGGTGCAGATGGGAGTGGCTGTGGGGACCAGCATCTTTCAGGGCTCTGTTTTCAGCGATGTCCTCAGTGTTCCAGGGCCAGGGAACACTGTGATCACTGGTGTGGGACCTGCTTCCAGTCCCATCCATGCCCACGGAGGTGAAAGAAGGAGTTGAGTGTGCAGTGCTGGAGGCTGACCCTGATCACGCAGCCCTGACCTGCAGCCACACGTAGCATGTGTACATTAGGGCTAGCAGCCCCACAGTTCCCCAGAGCTTGAGGCTTGTGTTGGGCATATGTCTCAAAGTCCCAAAGTAACCCAGGAAAATAATCACCATAAATTTGCTCTGTGGGATCCTGCTTCTTTATTTGAAAACGTTCAGAGGTCTGCTAAGTGGGAAGTGTTTGAAATCTGTGACAGAAGAGCCTTGGCCTGTGCTTGGCTTATTCTTCATCCCCTCCCATTGCAGTGAACCCCAGCATGTGTCCTGCCACATCCCTGTGGCTCCAGCTGGGACGGGGCAATGCTCAGCTCCATGGGTTTGTATCACATACCCTCCCTGCATTTTCCCTTTTTTCCCAGGAGTGTTTCAGTTCCTGCTCCATGTCAGGAAGGCTGTGGAGAGGTTTCCTGTCATGGGGGTCCTACAGAACCCCTCAGCAGGGCTGGTGGGGCTGTGGCTCTGGTCCTGGAAGGCCACTGGAGCCCCGGAAGCTCCTTGCCTGGCTGGACTGGATGGGCTGGTTTCTCTCAAAGTGGAAATGTTTTAGCAGTGACGCCAGCGTGGCCAGGGGTGGTTGTAACTTGCTCAGATGCGGAGCTTTTCTGCCTCCTGCGTTCCTTGCCCCCTTCCTCCCCCTGCCCTGGAGATTTGCTGCCTGCCTGCGCTGCTGTCTCGCCCGGGTCAGAATGGGTGTGTCAGCCCTGCAGCCATGGCAGACGCAGGTGGCACCACTGTTTTGTCCGGATCTGAGACACCTGTGAGTCACTTCAGCCTCCTGCTGCCACCTGCCCCTTCCCCAGGAGCCGGGCAGGGCACAGGGCAGGCTGGGTGCTGCCACTGCCATCCCCGGAGAGCACCAGGGTTGATGTTCACTTCCAGAAAGCAGAAGGAAACCACATTTCCTGGTGCCTGAGGCTGCCTGTGCTGGGAGAGGCTCTGCAGAAATGGGGAACAGAAATCACCCCTCCTCCTCCAAGGGCCAGCTCGTGTCACCAGCTTTCCATCACCCCCTCCAGTGGTGCCAGTCCCTTGTCCTGGTTCTTTGCCTGGAGGAGGATGGGAACAGCAAGGCTGTGATGGGCCATAGGAAGCTGGAGAATTAAGTGACAGTCAGTGGGAGCTCAGAGGTGCCAGCATGCCCAGGGGCCAGTGTTAAAAGGGCACATTTTGGGGAGTGCTGAGCCACAGGGCTGTTTTGGGGAAGCATTGCCCCATGGCTCCAGGCAGTCCTGTTGGCCAAGAGCTCCAGCTCCTAGTGCCATTTCAGCTCAGCATCAGAGTTTCCCTGCTCAGCATTGTCTCTTCCCAGCCCCACGGGCATTCCTGTCCTTGGAAGCATTTCCTTTCAGTTTCCTTCTCCTGGCCTTGGCAGGAGGAGAGCGGTGCCCTCATCACCTGCCTGGGAGAAGCCAGCTCAGGTTAATGCAGGCCAAAGGCTTTGTGTGCCTTGGAAAGCATTTGCTGGAGCTGGTTGGGCAATTCCTGGCTGGTGTCCTGATGGGAATGCTTGAGTCAGGCTGGTAGGCACTGGGAGGCATCCCTGCTCCGACCCGGAGCACAGCCAGGCTGCACAGCACCCAGCCAGCTTGGAGCATCTCCTGCTGGGGATCCCAGCACCACTCTGGTCCCTGTTCATGTGCTGACCACCCTCAGGGTGAGAAAGCTTTGTTTTCCCTTCTCTAATTGTTGGATGCCCTTACAGTGCAGAAAGGATGCACCCACACTCTGATGGATCCGAAGACATGGTCCTGTCAGTCCTGCTGCAGAGCAGTGACAGGGATGTGACAAGGTGTGGCAATGGCCACCTTCCCTTCTCACATGTTTCAGTGGAGAAAAGGCTTAAACCTGAGTGCTCAGCTCAGCACCAGCAAGCACAACGTGCAGCACATTCTGCTTCCTCCCCTCAGCTGCTTGCATTGTTCCAGCGAGATAAGGCTTGTGGCTTTCTCCTGCCAGTCTTATGCAGGATGGTTCTTGTGGTGCTTGTGTCAGAATGCTCCTGCCCTTGCCTGGTTTTGGGGTGCTGTGGGGATGGGGGCACAGCCTGCAGCTCTCTGTGACCACTGAGTTGGCAGAACTGCTGCCCTTCACCCCAGCAAGCCAAAATCTGCCTGTGCAGGGGCTGATCCTGCGATGGCTGGGAGAGCTCAGGCTCCCTACGTGCTCCCAGTGTGAATGCTTGGAGTTTCCCAGTTTCTTGGTCACATGAACATCCAGAGTGTTTGCTTTGGTCTTTTAAACTCCTTGTTTTGACATGTCTTCTTGGAGGCAGGCGTTCTGCATCGCTCCTGACCGTGACTCTCCCCCATGCTTAGGGGGAGTGAATTCGGATGGTTGATCTAATTATCCTTTCCCCCTTTGTGACAAAGTGGCCTCTGCTGTCTTGGGCTGTGGAGCTTTAATTAAGATGGTCTTAATTTTAACGGGAGTTGACAGGGTCAGAGAGGAGGGGTTGGGACATATCTGTGGGGAGTGTGTAGCTGGGCTCCTGCACAGCAGCTGCACTGCCCTCCCTACTCCAGCCATTCTTTCATCTGGAAGAGCTCTGCATCAGCTGGGGGAGCCAGGGGATGGCTGGACAGCCTTGGCTCAGACACCTTCGACATGCTGTTACTGGGTGAAGCAGAGATCCCAGACAGGCACTGGGGACACCTGCCTGTGGCTTCTCCCATCCCCAGGCTGGAGCTGAGAGATGAAGTGAGCATCCCTGCATTGTTCCTCCTGTTTTAGGAATCGGTGCAGGTGAGAAATGAGTGTCCTTGTGGAGGAGAAGGGCTGCAGGCACAAGCCAGACGTGCCCTCACTGTGTCAGCCGGGCAGAGAGAGTTGCAGCCTCACACCCCACTTGTGGGGCTGGGGCAGCAGCTCCCTCTTTCCACAGCTCCTGGCACTCATTGCAGTGAGGCTGGTCCCAGCCTGGCAGGGACGAGCCTGTGTTCCCTGTCCTGTACTGGGCAAAGCCTGGTGGCACAGGATGGGACAGGAGTTGTCACTGGCTGGACTGGCTGCATTCGGGGTCAGAGGGGGGTGGGCTGAGCCAGGCCAGCGAGTCCCCAAGCACCGGGGGCTGTGCTGCTGTCACTGGCCCCCAGCTGTGATGCTTGCCGTGGGAAAGGGCAAAGCCAGGAGCATCCCCTGGGACAGAGGGGGAAACTGTTCTGTGAGCATATCCGGGGCTGTGTGTCCTACTGAAAAGTGGGGAGGGAGCAGAGAGCGGAGCGGGGAAGGGGACAGGGTGCCACCTTAAGATGATTTAAAGACCGTCTCGATGTGGTTATGGCAGCACGAGCAAGCTGGGACCTCACCCAAAGCACTGACCCCGCTCTCTGAAGGCCAGGGGCAGCAGTGCTGCCACTTCATGTCACCCACACAGGCAAAGTGCCCTTTGGCTGCCTCCAGCCTGGTTTAATGGCATCCCTTGCAGCAGCTCCTGCAGGGATCTGCCCCGGCTGGCCCTGCTGGGTTGGGGTTGGTGGTGTGCCAAGGGGATGGAGGGGCTGGCTGTGTTCGGGACCGCTGCTCTGTGCCTCTCCCTGTCCCCGCTGCCGGCTGCCATGGGCTGGGTGCCGCCAGGCTGCTTTGTCTCGCCCGCCGTCCCGCACGCTTCATTTTTCAGTCTGCTGTGAGACAGCTGCCGTGATTAATAATCTCACCGGGGCTCTGCGAGCTGAGGACACGGCTCAGCTCGGCTCCCTCCATCAGAGGGTGGGTGCTGGTGCTCGCAGCCCCTCGTCCCCTCTCCCCCCGCACCCCATGCTGCCGGCAGCGCTGCTCAGCACCCCCGGCTCTGGAGCAGCTCCAAGGACAGTGCCTGTTTTGCCAGAGATGTTTCTCGGTGTCTGGTGTTGGGCCCCAGCCTGTCGCGGCATTTCCCAAGGTTTCTGCCTCTGCCGTGTTTTGTCTGCTCCCAATCAGTGTCTTTTGTTAGTGTCTTTGCGAAGACGATAAGATCGCTTCCCGTGGCCGCTGTCAGCCTGCCCGTAGCACCATTGTATCCTTGAGCGATCCAGCGGAAAGCAGCCGGAGCGGGACTCGCCGCGGAGCTGCCGCTTCCCCTCGCTCTGCCTTTGTGAGCGCATCTCTGCACAGGGAGGTAGGGCAGAGCACGGAGCCTCCTCCTGCCACCCAGCTTGCCGGTTAATTTTTGGGGGAGCGTGGGGATGCTGGGCAGCGCAGGTGGCGTTTCCAGCGCGGGCAGGGCAGGAGGGCATTGCCGCTCTCTCGCTGCCGTGATCTGATCCGAGCTGAGCTGTGCAGCCGAGTGTGCTTCATTTTTAATTGCTTTGGGAGAGGGGAGGGCGGGGTCGGCCTCTCCTTGCTGCGGCCTCTGCCCCGGGCGAGTTGGGTGGCTGAGCCCAGCCCTGGCACCCTCCGCGCTGTCTGGGGAGGAGTGGGGGCCGGGAAGACCCCGAATGCAGAGCCAGCAGCACGGGAGATAGGGGGGCATGGCACTGCTGGTGGGCTGAGCTGGCTATGTCCGTGCCAGTGATGCTCTGGTGAGGGTGGCATCCCCACTGCCAGGCGAGCTGCAGGACAGTGCCAGGCTGTGCCAGATGTGCCAGCAGCCACCTTCAGCCACCAAACAGTCCAGTCTGTCAGCGTGAGGTTGCTAGTGCATCCATCCACCCAGGGACCTGCCCTTCCCATCAGCGGGCCTGGCATATGGCTGACCCCAGGCCGAGGCATATTCGGATTTTCCTCGTGGCTTTTTTGGCTCTTTTTGGTCTAATCATTGTTGTGAGCTCGCAGCGTGAGCCCGGGTGGCAGGGCATGGGCACCACGTGTGTACACGGCGCAGCTTTATTTGTATGTGCTGCAGCCTGGAGTTGGGGCTGCAGCTTCCCCCCTGCATCCCGCTGTGCAATCATTACCAGCCAGTATTTGTCGAGTACAAATTACAAACCATTCAACGTCTTAAAGAGCTGTCAGCTCCCACTCATTATCCTAATCAAATGCACTAAAAATAGTGACAAAACTTATTACTAGGGGGAAGGGGAGGCCATGAAAACAAACCTGCGGTGGGGCACGGCCCCTGCATGCACACACTGGGATATTCCCCTTCCATGAGGTGTGAAACCTGGGATGTTGGCCTTGGATGAGCTCTGAAACGTGGGCTCTAGCTGGGACAGCTGGGATTCTGCTTGGGACACGAAGCAGGGTCTGAATCCCCTCTCTGCAGGAGCCTCTGCCCAACTGGGTGAGCAGGGCTGGTTGGAGAGAGAATTTCCTTTCTGCAGGAGAAGAGGGAGCAGTTCCTGCAGCAGCTGGGGCTGGGAAAGGGTGGCAGAGCCAGGGGAGGGGCTGCCCTGGCTCTGCGGGGCATGTCCTGCTCTGCTGAAGCTCTGCCCCGAGCTGCTGCTGCTGAGCAGGGTCTCCCCATCACGCTCACTCGTGACAGAAAACCATCCTTTCTGAAAAACAAGCTAAAACATGCTTTTGTGGATGAGTCGGGGTTTGAGCAGCCCAGGTCGCTCGCGTACCTTGTGCACGGTTTGTGCCGTAGCATTTGTCTGCTGCTGGGGTTGGAGCAGATAACTCATCCCGGGGGACGAGGTCTCTGCTTGGTGGCCGATCCTGCCTGCCGCAGGTCGCGGCTGTCCGGAGATGGAGCAACAGGGCTGGAAATGCTGGTGTTTCTGGAGGAACTGGCTTTGCTTTCCCCCTGAAAAATCCCGTGCTGGGCTGGGGGGTGCCTGTGCTCCCCTTCCACTCTGGGACAAAGCTCGGGGCGGCTCCAGCCGCCTCCTCTCCCATCCCCAGTGGGGTTGATGAAGTGGAGCAGACAATCATCCCCTCTTCACACATGAGAGATCAGAGCGAGCGGGTGTGAGCTGCCGGCCCCACGCCGGAGGGATGGCGAGGAGGAGGAGGAGGAGGATGAAGGCAGCCCTGGGCACTGGACCGTGACGGGGGGGCAGAGGGTGTCGGTGCTGACGCTCCCTCTCTCGCAGGCTGCAGCGGGAGCCGCTCCCCACCCCGCGGCCAGGCTGCAGCCGAAAGCTCCGGTAAGGCATCACCGACGGCCCGGGCACCGGGCTGCTTCACTCACTCCGGGGAGGGCTCACCCTGCGGATCGGCCCCTAGCATCCCTGGGCGGGCTGGGGGCTGCCTGCAGGTGCAGGGGACACAGCCCACCCTCGGTGGGTGCTCCCCGGCCCAGGGCTCGCCGCTCATGCCCTGGTGGTTCGTGCTGTGCCCGGAGAGGAGAGCGGGGAGCTCCTGCAGGCTGCGACGTGCCCGGGGTGCTAATCCCCGCCGCAGGAGAGCTGTCTGTCCGCCGCCTCGCATCGCTCAGAGCCGAGCTCAGGAGCGCTGGCCGAGCTCCAGCCCTCTGCACAAGCCTTGGAGGGGGACAGGGGCTGTCCTGCTGAAAAACAAGGCAATGAGTCCCCCATCCCAGCGCTGTCAGCTGTGAAAAGCACGGCAGCAGGGCAATATCCCACAGGGCATCAGCCAGGCTGCACTGGCTGGATGTTGGTGGTGCCGAGCATCCCTGCAGCCTGCTGAGTGTGGAAATGCTGTATTTATTAGACATAAATTTATTAGACGTCCACACAGCATAGCTCCTGGCAATGGGTATTTTTTGCAGTCTGGCTGCTGCGATGCTGTCCCACAGCTCCCAGTGATGCTGCTGGGGTGTGCTGGGTGCCCCCGCTCTTCCTTCTGTGCCCTGTGACTCCGGGGGGCTTTTCTTTGGCGACTGTGCCAGAGGCAGGGGGTGTTCTCTCCCTGCTGCCTCCCCAGGACCTGAGTGCACAGCCCATTTCTGCTGTCATTAATCACTCCTTTGCCAGGCTCTTGCACAACCCTGCATTCTCCCAGGGGAATCTGCACCCTTTCCTTTCTGGCTGCCAAGGGGTTTTGGGAGCTGCAAGGCTTTTCTCAGGCCCCTCTCCTCCCTGGGACAGGTGGAGAGCCACAGGGCTGGAGCCACATGGTCATGTTGGCTGAGTTACCTGGGACTCGAGTAAGGTGCAAGGCTGCCAGTGCCTCTGGGCACAACTTGGGGTTGCCAGCCTGCATTTTGCAATGGCCAGATTGAAGTCAGAGAGTGCAGGTATTTATTTAGATGGGAAGCAACAGGAGAGTGTGGAGTGGGGGCTCTGCAGCCCCTTCCCCAGAGAGCTGCTGGTTCATGCTTCTTCCTCCTCTTCCTCCATCTTTGGCTCTTGCAGCCAAAGTCCTGACAGCTGGATTGGGCTCTGTCGAAGCACCATGTCCCAATGACCAGCACATCCAGTGAAGCCCTTGCCTGGGAGGGTCAGCACCCCAATGTGGGGTGGGAGCTCTCCCTACCCAAACTGCTGCATGAGGAGGGATGAGCTCACAGTTCATGGTGTTCCTGGCCAGTTGCACATCCTCACAGGCTCACAGTGTGCAGGTGAGGACCCCCCTGTTTTAGGGAAGTGCTTGGGGGATCCCCTGTCCCCTCTCTGTGCTCTGCTCCTGGCTAATCTCTGGGCATATTGACTATTTTATACCTTGATTCCTCAGCACACTGATAAATCATTTTCTAAGCCAGGCTTAGCAAATGTGCTTGGGGGACACTTGTGTCCCCAAAGTGCTGCTAAACCCACCAGCGTGGCTGGGGTATTTTCCTGCCTGGGGAAGTGCTGCTTCCAGGGGAAACTCTGAGCAGCTCTCCTCTTGCTCACGGTCCCGTGGGGAGTCACAAGCCACACGGTCACAGCCCTGCCATGCTCCCACTTTTCTCCCTGCACTGCCACTGGCATCCTGGGAGCCCCAGCGGGTGCCAGAGCCTGGGCAGAGGTGAGCAAGGGGCTGGGACAGGGAGGTGGGGGCTCCTTGTCATCACTCCTCAGGTCTTGCTCTCCCCTGCAGTTCTGCTTCTACTGCAACAGGCTTTTAAAGTGCATTTATTTACGGGACAGACTCCTTCCCCTTGGCTGCAGGATCTGCCTCTGGATTGCCTGAAGTGACCATTTGCAAGTCCAAAGCTTTTATTTGACCTTTGTTTGCTTTGAGACCCCCAAAGCCTGGCACAGTTATGGGTGGATTGCATCCTGTGGCAGATAGAGGCATGGTCCCTCCTCATCATCTGCATCCACAGGAGGAAGGACAGCTCTGCTGCCCACTGAAGTGTCTGCTGGAGTCATAGCCAGCACAAAAATATCAGTTTATTACATTTCCCAAACCATGGCAGGATCTGAGCCTGCCGGCATGGGTCACACAAGGACACTGCTGGTCCTCTGTGCAGTGTGGGAGCTGGAAAACACTAGATGAAAATTGTGTCTTTTGGGAAATAAGCCCTGCTCGTCAGTCAAAGCCCTTGCTGTGGGAGGGGAGCTGAGGGGAACAGGGAGCAGCTTGTGCCTGGCACCCCTAAGCTTTCCCACAGCAGGAGCCAAGGGCTTTGCCCCAGTGACACTGGGGCTGTGCAGGCTGCAGGGGCTGCCCATGGCTCTGGGGGGCTTGGCCCAGGCTTCTCTCCAGAAAACCCCTCTGCTGGGTGAGGATGAGCCCTCCCAAACCTCACAGACAGCTGCATCCAGGTCTGCACCCTGTGGGCAGCAGCTGCCTGCTTTGCTGCTTCCCTGCTTGTTTTCTTATCAGAGATACTCTCCTCCCTGCTTGTCTCCACCTCCCTTTTCCCTCCTGCCATGCGTGATCTAGCCTAAATATTTCCTTCCATAGCTTCAGGACACTGCTGGGTATCCTGCCATCTTTGGAGACTGCAAATAATTCCCTGCCTTCATTTATGTCATTACCTTGAAGGTATTTATAGAGCGTGGTCTTGAGTGGAAAGGAAGGCTATATATAAACTATTTCACTATATATAAAGGCGAGATCCCTTGGTCCTTAGCTGCAAACTGCCTGAAACTGCTCCTGATTTAAACTTTTATCCTGTTGGCTGCATGTATTCGACTTCAAAGGTCCATCTTCAGTACTTAAATCCCCATCCTGATAGAAACTCGTGTAGGAGGAAACGTGTGGGGACTGAGCTGTGTCCCACGCCTGGCCCCAGAGCTGCCACAGTCTCAGCACAGGTCCAGGTTCCATGCTCAGCATCTTTGCTGTTCACTCCCATGGCTCAGCGTGCTTCCCTCTGCTCCCAAAGCATGTCCTGGCAGTTTCACTGCCTGCTGTGGCCACACAGGAGGTGTTCCCATGTTAATGAGGGACACTAGTGTCCCAGGGCAAGGGCAGGATGGCCAAACTGCTTGAACACACTCCAGAGGTTGTTTCCTTTCCTGGTGGGCAGGCATCTGTCACTCGAGAAACAAATTCTTACTAACAATAATTCCAATAATTCCAATAATGACAATAGAAGTTCTCTGTATGTCTGTGTGTCCTGCAGGCCGAGACCATGGGGAGCAGCAAGAGCAAGCCCAAAGACCCCAGCCAGCGGCGGCGCAGCCTGGAGCCCCCCGAGAACTCCCAGCACGGGGGGTACCCAGCCTCGCAGACCCCCAGCAAGGCGGCTGCTCCCGACGCCCACCGCACGCCCAGCCGCTCCTTCGGCACCATGGCCGCCGAGTCCAAGCTCTTCGGAGGCTTCAACACCTCTGACACCATCACCTCCCCGCAGCGCGCCGGGGCTCTGGCTGGTCCGTGCGGGCTGGGCTCGCCGGGGTGGGGAGAGTCAGGGGGGTTGTGTTCTGTTCCTTGGGGTCTTGGGTGTTTGGGGCACTCTGGGCTTGGGGGAGCAGCAGGTCTGTGGGAGGATGGTGGGGAGGGCAGCCAGCACAGTTTCATGGTGTGCCCCTCTTTGTCACAGGGGGAGTCACCACCTTCGTAGCCCTCTACGACTACGAGTCCCGGACCGAAACGGACTTGTCCTTCAAGAAAGGAGAGCGCCTGCAAATCGTCAACAACACGTGAGTGTCCCTGTCCCTGTCCCTGCAGCCACTCCTCCGGGGTGAGCTGTCACCTCTGTGCCTCCTGTGGATCCCCCAGCCCCGCCCGGCAGGACCAGCTGTCCCAGGGATGGGTGCCCAGAGCTGTGCCAAAGTGCACACCACACAGTGACTTGTCCAAGGACACTGACACTGACAGGGATTATTTGCCTGCTTCCTCATCCTCCTGGCCCTGCTGCTGGCCACTGTGGCCTCACAGCCTTGTCACCAAGCCACATCCTCTTTTTGCTGGCCGTTCTGTGCCCTCCAACAGAGCCACGTCCCCACCAGTCCGGTCCCATGCATGCTCAGCTCCCTCTTGTTAGCCTGGCCACATCCCTCAGCTTCATGGGTGCTTTTCCCTGTGCTTGTATGCTGTCTCTGATCTCAGCTTCTCTCCTGACTTGTCTTTTTCTCCCTCCATGCTGTCGTTTAGGAGAAAAGTGGATGTCAGGTGTGTATTGCACATTCTTACTGTTATTATAAATGACCTAAATGATTAAAGCCTGTTTGCTGCCCACTTGAGGGCAGGTTGAATGGAGCAGGACTAGGAGGAGATGGTTTCCAGATGGTTTTGTGGTTGGTTGCATTTGTCCTCTGTGAGAGACCAGAACAGAGCAGGGAGTCCCTTCCCATGCTGGGGAAGTGTTCCATCCAGAGCTGTGTCTGCACTGGGTCTGAACCCATCCCCTTTCCTTGTCCATGCTCCCCTCTGCACTCTCTTTCCAGCTGGCTCTCCACTCCCTGCTGCCCTTTGCATTTTTCTTTTTCATTTTTAAATTTTAAATTTCCTGAGTGGCTCTGGTGATTCAAGTATTTCCTCAGGGGTCTGACCCCCTGGTTTGCTCCCCATGCTGGTCACCACAGCACATCCATCGTGTGCAGGGCAGCATGGCCAGCTGGAAGATACTCCTGAAAATGATCCTGGATTAAGCCCATGTGTGGTCTGTCCTGACAGGAGGCACACACGGTCCAGAGCCTGCCTGGCAGAGCCAGTGTCCCCAGTGTCCCCAGGAGCTGCAGCTCCTGCTCCCCCTCCACTGCTGCTTTCCAACATGGGCACCCCAAGCAGCAAAGTCAAAGGGTGGAAAGACAAGGGGACATCTCAGGAATGAGATTTCTCCTGCAATGCTGAGGCAGTTTTCAATCTGATCCTTGTTCTCGCTGTTCCAATGCTGTTTATTAATGGTGATTTGTTTCATCTGTGACATCTGGGATGTGCAGCATTTTGGTGTTGCAGGAAAAGCCTGAATTTGGGAGTTTTGGTGCTTCTTACTTTCAGTCTCAGCAGTGTGTGAGCTCCATGCTTGAGTTCTGCTTTCCAGCTGTTGCAAAGTGAACTTTGCCTGTGGAGGTCCAGCTCAGACCCATAAATGAGGGGTTTTTCTTTATGCCTTTTATCAGTTCTGGGCTTTCCACACTTTTTTTTCCTCTACTGCAATTTGTCAAAGACTCAGTCAGAGGGCAGGGTTAGTCTGTGCCAGGCTCTGCAGCATCCTGGGGAGCAAAAGGGCATTTTTTGGTGACACTGTCCTTTGGTGGAGGGTGCAGGATGTAGCTGCTATCCTTCTCAGTGCCTGTGTGGGTGAGATGTCCACAGGGAGAGAGGTGGTGGAGGAAGTTGGGCAGTTTGTGCAGTGCTCAGGGGTGAATCACTCTTCTCAATGACCTCCCAGAGATGCTCACAGTCTGGGAACAGCTCAGGCTGCTGCACTTTGGGGACAGCAAGAGACAGATGTGTGATGTCCCCTTCCTCTGGGCTCCCTGGCAGAGCAGGGTGGCAGCAGGTTTGGCTGCTCTGATGGGGCTAGGGTTGCTCAGGGTGAGAGGAGAAGCCTCCACATCACTCACTTCCCTGCTCTGGGTCATCCTACCAATCCACCCAGTGCAGAAAGGCTCTTGTGGTACCATTTCCAGTGGGAAGGAATCTCCTCCCAGCCAGCAGGCAGCCTGCTGGGATGTGGTGGGATATTTTGGGTAAGATTGTGCAGGGAATTGTTGAAATGCTTTGTTTTGATGATGATGATGATTATTATTATTTTTTTCCCCACTGAGACATTTTTGGAATAGTTTGTTTTGCTGAATTCCTAGCTTGTAGCCTTGTAGCCCAAGCTGGAATAAAGCCACAAGTCAGAAGCTGGGCATTTTTCAAGCAGCTGTTTACTCTGGTCCTGTGGGAAAGGGGCCCAAGCAGCCTCCTGTCCCCTTCAGAGCCACCTCAGTAAAGGTGACTGGGGCAACAGCCCTGGCTGAGGAGCACAAGCTGCCTGACATGAGATGTGCTGGGGCTGGAAGAAGCTAAAATGTCATCCAGGGCTGCTGTGAAGCTGTTCCAGGGGCAGAGCCCAGCTCTGTGAGTAGGAGGAGATGCCTGGAAGATCCCCCCCATCCCCACCACACTGACACCATGTCTGGGTTATCCCAGTGCTTTGAAGCATCACTGGTTTAGCTGGGAAAAGCACAGGTCACAAGCAGCTGGTGAGTCTGGAGCAAGGATGGAGGATTACACATCTGCAGGGTCAGGGATGGGTCTGGATGTGGTCTGGTGGTCCTTGTAGTGGTGACTGAGGTTGTTGGTGTTTTTCTGTAGCATGTTTGTGGAGGTTTCTTGTATCCTTACAGTGCTGTTCCCACGAATCTGCACTTTTCCCGTAGCCTCGTCTCCCTTGTGGTTCAGGATGAATTCAGTGACAGTCTTTGATGGGCAAGAAGATGCAGGTGGTGGGAGGAAAAGCCCTGCTGTCCACAGGAAGAGGAAGCCACCTCCTGCCGTCCTCTTGTTGTTCTCTATTTGTTGTCCTTCCCAGCCCTGTCCGGAGCAGGAGGCGGCAGGAAGGAGGCAGAGCCCCCTCCAGCTGCTGGGGACACGCCTGGGGCTGCTGTGCCCAGGGCAGGAGCCATGGCTGGTGGCTCAGCAGTTTTTTAGGGACACAGGAGGCTCACAGTCAGGGCTGCAGCCTTGCAGGGGCTGTGAATGGGACACCCGGGCTGGACAGATCCCTCTGCATCCAGGCTGGACACCACAGATGGGCAGAACTCAGCCCAAACCTCAGCCCTGTCCTGCTGCTTTTCTGCAGCCTGTGTTTAACTAACTCCCTTGGGTTTTCCTGGCTCCTTTTTCAATTGCTGCCATCGTTCTGTCGCTTCTCCAGCTTTCCTGTCCCTCTCCTTGCCTGCTGCTCCTGCTGCCAGGACCCCCAGTGCCTCCCAACCTCCAGCCACACACCCTTCCCATTCAGGTGGCTCCATAGGTATTTTGGCTTGCTGGCTGCCCTGCCTAATTCAGCTTTAAAGCATTCCATGTGTGGATGGGTAGCCCCAGAGCTCCCCCAGACAGAGGCAGGGGCAGGGGCTGGCAGCAGGACTCCTGGCTGGGCTCTGGCTGTGGGGCTGGGGGCTCTGGGGCTGCACCTTTCCCAGCGGGGCTCTGCTGGCTCATCCTCCCCCGGTGCCTGTGGGCGGGTGAGGGGCTGGCCAGGGGGCTCCTGCCTTCACACTGAGTGTGTTTTGGTTCTCTTGCAGGGAAGGTGACTGGTGGCTGGCTCATTCCCTCACTACAGGACAGACGGGCTACATCCCCAGTAACTATGTCGCGCCCTCAGACTCCATCCAGGCTGAAGAGTAATTGCCATCTTCTAGACAGTTTATAGACAGCAAACACACCCTGAGCTCCCCCTCCACCCCTGCCCCTCCTGGGAGAAGCCTCCAGGCCCTCTGGGTTTTTCCTTTTCGGTAGTTTTCCCCTTTGAATGTGCAAACCAGCCTTTCTTTAAGACCATAAGTGCAGTGCTGCAGCGTGCTTGCCTGGTGGAGGGGTGAGTGGTGGCATAGCAGGGCTGTGGATGCTTTTGGACTGGTTTTTATGGAGAGCCTGGAGAAGAGAAGGCTCCAGAACGATCTCATTGCAGCCTTCCAGAACTTAAAGGGGATTCTAAAAAAGAGAGAGACATTTTACACAGGCAGAAAGGCCTGTGGAAGGACAAGGGGGAATGTTTTTAAACTGAAAGAGGAAAGATTTAGATTAGATGTTAGGAAAAAATTCTTTACGAGGTGGATGGTGAGACATTGGCACAGGCTGCCCAGAGAAGCTGCCCTGGGAGTGTTCAGGACCAGTTTGGATGGGGCTTTGAGCAGCCCAGTCTAGTTGAAGGTGTGGCAGGAAGGTTCCAACCCCGATGTCAGGGCAATGATGCCCAACCCAGGCTGTGTGGGGATGTGGCACACACCAAGGTGCCCGAGCCCAGACACAGCCCCTGGTCTCCCAAACCTGCAGTGGGTGGGCCAGGGCTGAGCCCCCTGCTTGGGCAGGCAGTGGAGGGGTGGTGCCAGGTGCTGAGCCGCTGCCTTTCCCCTGCAGGTGGTATTTTGGGAAGATCACTCGCCGGGAGTCCGAGCGGCTGCTGCTCAACCCTGAAAACCCCCGAGGGACCTTCCTGGTGCGGGAGAGCGAGACCACGAAAGGTGAGCAGGGCTGGGAGGGTGCTGGCCTGCAGGAGACCCTCTCTGGGGGGCATGGGGCTCCCCTCAGTGTCTCCTGCTGGTGCTGGTCTCCAGGAAGCCAAGGCTGATGTGGCCATCACATCACCAGTGACGCGTCTGTGCCAAAAGTACTGTTACACCACTCAGCCCATGGGCTACCCAGTGAGCACCCTTCACAGAGGTGGTTCAGCTGATGGCACAGTGGAACCCAGGGTTCTCACCAACTCTGGCAAGACCACCAGGCAGGATGGTCTCTTTTTCCTGTTTTGTTTTTTTTTTTGCTGTTGGTTTATTTGGCTGGGTTTTTGTACACCCCCAACTGGATGTTTTTTTGGTTTTATTTTGGTCCCTGTGTAGTGACAAAATCTTGAACGTGTGCTTCCTGGGCAGCCAAGACAAGGGAATGATGAACTTTAGTCCTTTCAAGTTTGACACTTCTGAAAGTGCAAGTTGTGATCTTTGAGGTTTGACTGCCTGAGGATTATGTTTCTTACGTGGTTTAGTTTGGCTCCAAATGCAGCTTTGGGAAAAACCCCTTTATGTTCCTTTTTGGTTTTATGCCTTGAACTTATCACTCTTTGTTTTATTCTGATGGAAGCAGCTTCTTCAAGCAGCAGCATAAATCTTCCCCTCTGCTGTCTGTGGCCCCAGCAACACCACGTGGGCAGAGCAGAGCCAAGCTCCTGAAGCTGTGGTGGGATTTGTACAGGAGGGAATTGGGCTCACCAGCCCCTTAGCTCCTCTCTGAGACGCTGAGGAGTTGTTGGTCAGCAGCTGCCCCCAGCCTGGCTGTGCCTGTTCCTCTCCCCTTGTTAGCACATCCCATAGGATGCTGCTGGCAGAGCTGCTGTGCAAGCAGAGGGCAGCTGGGGGCTGTGATGTGTGGCATGGCTGTAGCTGGGGGATATTTGCCATTCCTCCCTGGCACCGGTGCAGCCAGGAGCTGCTCCCCATCCTCTGCTTTTGGGTGAAGGCAGCACCCCATGCCCAGTCCTGCCTCCCCCATGCCCACCCACAGAGCACCCACCCATGGCACATCTCCCACAGCCCCTCTGTGTGCCCACAGGTGCCTATTGCCTCTCCGTGTCTGACTTTGACAACGCCAAGGGGCTCAACGTGAAGCACTACAAGATCCGCAAGCTGGACAGTGGCGGCTTCTACATCACCTCCCGCACCCAGTTCAACAGCCTGCAGCAGCTGGTGGCCTACTACTCCAGTGGGTAGCCATGTGGGTCCCCTTGGGGTCTGAGTGGCACCCTGGGTGCTGCTGGGAAGTCACTGCTGCCCTGGGGGACGCCGAAGCAGCTGTGTGGGACTGCGGTGGAAAGCTGGGTTTTAGGGCAGGGGGTGAGGGTTTGGGTATGGGTCCCCAAGGTGTTTACAGGAAAGATGTGGGGTAAAGACATCACGTGCCTAAATACCCATGTGTCACCTTGCTGTTGTCCCTTCCTGTGCCAGAACATGCTGATGGCTTGTGCCACCGTCTCACCAACATCTGCCCCACGTCCAAGCCCCAGACACAAGGCCTTGCCAAGGATGCCTGGGAAATCCCCCGGGAATCGCTGCGGCTGGAGGTCAAGCTGGGACAGGGCTGCTTTGGAGAGGTGTGGATGGGTAAGGACCATTCCCACCTTGCTGTCCCCTCTGTGTCACCACCTGCTTCCTTCCCCAGCCATCTGCAGATGCCTGGAGCCTGTGGTGGGGTGGGGGAACAGGGGAGGGACACAGCCCCCTGCCCCCTGCGTGTGTCCTGAGCTGCGTGTCCTGTGCCACAGGGACCTGGAATGGCACCACCCGGGTGGCCATCAAGACCCTGAAGCCTGGCACCATGTCCCCAGAGGCCTTCCTGCAGGAAGCCCAGGTGATGAAGAAGCTCCGACACGAGAAGCTGGTTCAGCTCTACGCTGTGGTGTCGGAGGAGCCCATTTACATCGTCACTGAGTACATGAGCAAAGGTGAGCAGGGGAGGGACACCCAGGGGGCAGCTGAGGGGCTCTGCTCCTCCAGACTGCTCTGACCATGGTCTTCCTCACAGGGAGCCTCCTGGACTTCCTGAAGGGTGAGATGGGCAAGTACCTGCGGCTGCCCCAGCTCGTGGATATGGCTGCTCAGGTGGGTTTGCACATCCCTGGGCTTCCCTCATTTTTTGTGGAGGCATTGGCTGCCTGAGCCCCTCACTGGGCTGTGGTGGCTGTCACTGGTTTGGCTGCCTGAGCCCCTCACTGGGCTGTGGTGGCTGTCACTGGTCAGGCAGTGGGGTGCTGTACAGCCTTTCTTGGGGTGGGTGCCACTCTTGGCTCTCAGCCCAGATCAGGGCTGCACTCTGGGACCATCATTTTGCCTGTTCCTGTTGCTGCCAGCTCTCCCTGGCCAGCAAGCCCAAGTCTGCGTGGCATTTCTTGAGCAGCTGCTCTTTCCCACACCTCAGCTGGGTCCTGCTGCAGGCCTGTTCCCTCAGTGGTGCCAGGCTCTCCCTGGGGACCCTCATGTCGCTGTGTCAGCCACAGTGCCCCACGTGCTGGTCCCCACAGATTGCATCTGGCATGGCCTATGTGGAGAGGATGAACTACGTCCACCGGGACCTCCGGGCAGCCAACATCTTGGTGGGGGAGAACCTGGTGTGCAAAGTGGCTGATTTTGGCTTGGCACGACTCATCGAGGACAACGAGTACACGGCTCGGCAAGGTGTGTGCCCAGGGCTGCTGGCACCAGAGCAGTGGCCACTGTCCCCACGTGTGTTGTGCCTGGAGCCAGCACGTGGCTCTGGTTGCACAGGGCACACCCTCACCCTGCCTCTCCATCCAGGTGCAAAGTTCCCCATCAAGTGGACGGCCCCCGAAGCAGCTCTGTACGGCAGATTTACCATCAAGTCAGATGTCTGGTCCTTTGGCATCCTCTTGACCGAGCTGACCACCAAGGGCAGAGTGCCATACCCAGGTGAGGGCTGTCCCCATTGTGGTGCCCAACCCCAGCTGTCCATGCCCAGTGCTTGCCCCTGAGCTGCCTCTTCTGGGTTGGATTCTGCCCCACTGGGGTGAGCAGATTTTGGCCAGGATGCAGCATCTCAGCCACCTTGTCCTGCCCTATCCCTGAGCAAGGTGACAGGGACAAGTGCTGCTAGGCCAGGGGTCCCTCTCTCCCTGGGTCACTGGGATTGCCCCCGAGGCATGTCCTGCCACAACACCCTTGGGACAAGCACGGGGCAGGTCTGGCCCAGCTCTCATCAGTGCCTCTCTGGCTGCTCGCAGGGATGGTGAACCGGGAGGTGCTGGACCAGGTGGAGCGGGGGTACCGCATGCCCTGCCCGCCCGAGTGCCCCGAGTCCCTGCACGACCTCATGTGCCAGTGCTGGCGGAAGGACCCGGAGGAGAGACCCACCTTCGAGTACCTGCAGGCTTTCCTGGAGGACTACTTCACCTCGACAGAGCCCCAGTACCAGCCTGGAGAGAACCTATAGACACAGGGCTCCTCCTGGCAGCAGGGACACTGCTGTCCTCGCCGCGGGGCGCCGAGGGCTGGCTCCCCACCGAGGGGCTGTGTTTGTGGAGCAGCCCTGGAGCAGGACAGGGCATTAGCTCCGGAGGCAGCCAGGGGAGCTGCTGGGTTCCCCCATCGCTCATTAAGACTTGTGGCCCGTGTTTAACGAAGCGGCGCTGTTCTGCTGGCGAGAGGAGCCTGTGGGCACCGACACAGCCAGCTCAGGAGGGCAAGCAGAGCATCTCCTGCCCAGAGACTTGGGTTTTGGGAGACTTTTTCACCCCACAGCTCTGGGGTGAGCCAGGAGGAATTGGGGGACAGCATCACCCCACCTCAGACACACGGTCCCAGTGTCCTGCAACCCCTTTCTAAATCAGCACAAATTCCCCTGCCCCTTCACTCTCCCCACCATCTCCCTCTCGGTTCCAGCCCTCCCAAGGGTGCTGGCAGAGATGTTTTGCCACAGGCATGTCACAATTCCGGACTGGCTTGAGTGGGATGGTGTGCTGGGCTGGTGGTGCAGGCATGGGATGACAGCATAGCTCTGGTCGTCCCTCTGGCCTCACTGTGACCTTTATGGCTGGTGGGTTTTGGGACTCTGAAATGTGACAGCTGCAGGCTCTGGTGACCAACACTGTCCCATTGGAGCACCCAGGCACATGATCGAATCTTCCAGCTCTGTCTGTTCCCCCAAGGCACACATCTCACCTCTCTGGGGAGCAGGACTGGGGGTGCCAGCAGAGTCCTCACCCTGCTGTGCTTTCTCCCACCACATGCTCCAGGTCTTCCAGCCAGACCCTTGGGAAGTACCCCCCCAGCCACCCTTCCCAGCTCTGCCACCAGCTTTCCCACCAGCAGAGTCCC
>VRYO01000116.1:1754897-1804101 GCA_009812075.1 Sialia sialis | reverse complement strand
TTTTCCCTCTCCTGGGGCTGTACCATGGTGGTTCACAAAGCTTCACTCCTTCACCTCCTGGGTCCCAGAGACTCTTGCTCAGAGAGTCCTGGTGGTCTTTGGATGCTCTCCTGGAGCACAGTGGGTTGGGGGTTTGGGGGATGCTGTGGGGCAGGGGTGCTGGAAGGAAGGACACAGAGAGGGGAGCCAGTGGCTGTGTCCTCCTCTCAGTTCTCAGGCTTCCTGAGGATTTCTGTGCCTCCCCATCACCTCTGGGATGGTGTTTGCCTCTGGCACAGCCTCCTTGCAGGCAGCAAACCCAATCCACCCCTCACCAGCCCTTGCCATGGTGCCAGTGTCCTACAAAGGCTGGGTGGGAGCCAAGCGTGGGCAGGAGGTGGCCAAAACCCCCACCCCAGATCCCCTCCAGAGCAGGACCCACGCAAGCCACTGCCACTGCCACTGCCACTCACTCACTCACTCACTCCCACAGTGCCCTGGTGTGGTTTGACCCAGCCACTTACTTATGAACCAAGTACATGGTTGTTTGGTTGGTGGCTCCTTTTTTAATGAGTAAAACATTTAAAATCAGTTTGAATGGGCTCTTCAGCAGTATGGAGAGATCATGCTGGCTTGAAGAGCAGCAGCTGATTTCATGGATTTTTTTTGAATAATATTGGGAGTTGGAGCCTTTTCTGCCCCCCCTCGCCTTCATAGCAGGTTTGCTGTGTTGGCATTTCTGCGTTTGGGCAGGGACTCCCCAGACCTCAGTGTTCTGTGTCTCCCCATGTTTGCAGCCTTCAGGGATGGGCAGCTGCCACAAACACCCTGTCCCTTGCATCCCTTGATAGCTGTTCCAAGGGGTGGCTTGTGCCATAGCTGAATTATACAAATCCCTATCCCTGGGAGAAACCTTTTACAGCTGTAACATGAGGAAGCCAGGTTTGGTCTGGAAGCTGGGGAGAGAGAAGGCAAGCACACGTGGTAAGGTTTGGCCTTTGGTTTTCTGTGGCACGTGCAGGGTCTTGAGTGCAGCAGGACAGGAAGGGTTTACCTGGCCAGTGCAGCCTCTGGCTCTTTCCAGAAGGCAGCAGGTGCAGGGATGGCTTAATTCCCCAAGGCTTTCAGCAGGATCTGGTGAAGGAGATGTGCTGGGACACTTCAGGGCAGAAGGCAGTGAGGCGAAGCCAGAGAAGCCCTCCTCCACGGGGCTGTGTGTCCACATGTCCGTGTGTCCATCCGTGTTTCTGTGCAGTGCTTGTGGTGGGACCCAGTGTCACCGGACTGTCACCATGGCCAGCATGACCATTCAGAGCTTCCCCTCCATCATCATTCTGTCTGCCAATTGACTTTTTAAGCCAATAAACTCCAGAGGGGAGCCCCTACCTAAGGATGCTCTTTGGCTTCCTGAGGTCCATAAAACCCTACAAGTCATTCTCCTCTGCTGTTATAATTTTTTTACACAGTCTTTTGTAAGATCTCCAACTGACTATGCAGAGAACGTGTGGATCTGTGTCTCTCTCCCCAGCTCCCCTCACTTGCCTTTTTTGGTGTCTAAGTAAAATATTTAGCTTTTTTTTTTTTTTTTTTTTTTTTTGACAATAATAAAACTTTGGGAAAAAACCTGAAAAGGTGGTGGGAGGGTGAAGACGCTTTGAAACTCTAACGTTGATGTAAATACTTTGCTATTTGATAATTAAATACAAACAGACCTCACAAAACAGAAGTGTAGCTTGTGTATGAGAGGACTTGTTAGCTCCTTAGCATCCCTGTCAGAGTATGGAGCATGTGCAGCACCCATGTGAAGCTCCTAGTGCTTCCCACACTTTTTTTGGAAGATGCTTCTGGGATCTGCTGGGGCTTCTGTGCCACTGGCTCATGGTTCAGCACAGGATCAGGGCCACATCTGGCATCTCCAGCAGTCCAGAGGAAAAGCAAGGCACACAGTACTGCAGTGTGTTCCATGTGTCCCCAGCCTGGGACTCGCTGGCAGAGCAGGACTGTGCCATTGCATTGCCCAAAGCAAGCACAGGGCAGGGGTGATGCTTGTGCTGTCAGAACCCAGGGCACCGTGTCCCTGAGTGAAGCCACCCAGGCTGGGATGTCAGGGACAGAACAGGGACAGCCTCACTTCAGCAGAATCTGCTCTATCAGCAACTGTAAGAAACAAGCCTGCTGTTTTAAGGTAATTAGTGGGTGGTGATTGGGATCCCTGACTTGGTGATTAAGTAATTGACATATAGTACAGTGCTGGGTATAGGGGCTTTTCTAAATTCAGAGTGGCTGCTGCTGCTCCTTCACCATTACCATCATCACCATAGGCTGGGGTAGCTTCAGTGCCCCAAGACCCCAGTGTGGCTGCTCCCTCTTCCTCAGATTGGTAAGTGACTCAGTCTTATCAGCTCGAAATTTATTGCTTTATGTTTTGTTTGTCTTTAAAACAATTAAGCTATTGAGGGATTATCTCTTGTGTGCAGATCCCTTGGTGTCCATGCAATGTGCAATGCGTGGGCTGGGCATGGGCTAGTGAGGTCAGCCCAGGAGGGAAGCTGAGCCCTCCAGCTCTCAAATCTGCACCTTTGGTGTTGCTGTTTGAGAATGGGATAGCAATGGGGGTGAAATGGAGAAGGAGATGGGTGCTGGGGGTGCCAGGGTGCTGCTGTCCAGCCCGGCCTCTGGGGAAGTGCAGGGGAACTGAGCTGTTTTGTGTACAGGGGATGAGAGGACTGGAGTCAGTACTTCCAAGCCCTGTCTATAGCATTTCCCCCTCTCCCTGTCTTGTCCTCAGCGTCAGTGGCATCTTAGGAGGGTATTAGAGTGGGGCTGTGGCTGCCCCGGATCAGCTCTGGTGAGGAGGCAGAGGTGCTGTGCAGTTTGTGTTGGCAATGGGTTCTAAAATGGTGAGGATGAGTCGTTGTTTGACTTGAGCATCCCCTTCACTTACTCAAAGCTCAGTAAGTGCTCCCCCTAAGAATGTGGAGTCCTGGCTCCCACAGGATAAATGCTTTTGAGTCAGGGTCAGCCCTGAACTGCAAATCCTCAGTTGTGCTGAGGGTCTCGGGTCTCTCCCACAGCCTAAATGCAGCGGAATGTCTCCTGGAGCAGAAGCAGGGTGCTGTATGTTAAAGGGTTGGCTCACAGCAGGACTGTCCCCCTGTGTGAGGCTCTCAGGGTTTGCTGGCAGTGCCACCAGAGCTCCCACAGTGCTTGTTACTCTCTGGTAAGGGGTGGACAGAAGGCTGCCAGCATGTGTTCATTCAGAGGACATAGCTTGTTGTCTCTTGGATCTCATCCCCTCCAGCAGCAGGTTTGGGTGGCACCCTGAGCCATCTGTCCTCCCTTGCCCTGCTACCAGAGGATTTGCCTTTGCTGAAAGAATAGCAAAACCTTCTTGCCAAGGGTTAATCTTCAGGCTCTGGAGGGGAGGGCTGAAGTCCTTACCTGACCATAGCTTACCTCCCACGGCTGGGAAACCACCTGGTGCCAGAGAAAAGCTGCAGGGCAGGGCTACCTGTGACCCTGAGCAATGTTTGTGGATTGGCTGGATCAGCCTGGGTGACAGCAGGAGGGGACAAGGCTGGTGCTGTTGTCAGTGGGACTGTGTCTCTGGACTTGGCTGATCCCACTGGCGGATGCTTCCAGCCCAAATGTCTCCTCCATGGGATCAACCTCTTTCTTCTGGCTGCTGCTGTTTGTAAGGCCACACTATGGACTTGTCTCAGGGTGAGCAGGAAGAGAATCCAGGCAGGAGGCACTAATCACCCAGCAAGATCCCTGCATGAGGCAGATGCTGGGAGAGCAGGCGGATCCCAACCTGCACCCTGAACAGTGCTGGGGAGCGCAAGTGCCAAGTATCAGATCCTAAGATGATGGACTGTAGTGGATATCAGCCAGATCTAAAGCTTCAAAAAAAAAGGCAAGCCTTGTGGTATTCCAGCTGCTCATCCTGGGGATGCTCCCTTTCCCTGAGAAGGGTTGAGGTGGGGTATGAAAAGTCCCTGGACCCTAAGGCTGTACTCAGGAGTCCAAGGACTGGCTGAGCCAAGCTGCATCTCTGTTTCTAGGGATTGGAACCTGGGCTGGCTTTTGTTTTGTCTTGTTTTTTTTTTCTTTATTGACCCTGCTGTGTCACTGATCTGTTATGTGACCTAGAAAAGAAAATGATCTCTCCCTCATACGGAAAGACAAAGGAACAGCTTAAGGCTCCAGCTCTCTGTATCCAGGGAGCTTCAGGCAGATGGACACTCTGTAATTGAGCAAGGTGATGAGACTCACTCGGTGCCAAAGTGTCAAGTGACACTTGTGGGCAGTGTCCAGGCTCAGTGGGGCCTGGCACAACACAGTGGTTGTTCCAAATCTCACAGCTTTGAGCTACTGGCGCAGCTGCCCACCTGTGCAGTACCCACACAGAGATGCCATGGTGCTCCCAGGACACCCAGGGACAGAACCACCCCACCATTCCTCTGGCAGAGAAGGGCAAAACATCTCCTGTGAGCATTCTGCCATGTAGCTGGCAAATGCCTGGCTGAGCCTTTGGCTGTGTCTGTCCAGGCTCAGCCCATCTCTGGTGCACAGGCAGGGAAGCTGTGATGCTGGTTTTCACGAGCCATCAGGTTTGACTTGTTCTGCAATCATAGGCTGGTTTTTCACAGTGTCTTTATGGAGAAGGATGAACAAGGCATTAGCATGGGATGTGAGACTTTGTTGGGTTCCTCCTTCTGCCCGAGGCTTTCTGTCTGGCCGTGACAAAGTTGCTTTACTCTTCTATCTTTACAATGAAGATGGTATCTCAGGGCCCTAAAGAGGGGAAGAGAGTGTGCTGGGGAGGGCTGTGTGTGTATCAAAGACTGCTCCTTCTCTGCAGTAAGGGTGGGAGCTGTCCTGCAGCCTCCCTCTTTTTTGAAGTGCTTTTTTTGAGCTGAGTTTCATACAAGGCAAGAGCCCACAGCTGTACCTTGCCTTGAACCCCATGTACAAAGCCCAAGGCTTGCTCTCATCCAAAGGGTTGTCTGGCTCCATGGCTAGCATTTATTTAAATTGCTATAAAGTGCAGCTTGGCTAGTGAGGAACAGAAGTGTTCTCTCAATAGAATAGAGTGCATTCGCTTAAATACATTGAAACTTAAAAGTTGCTCAGAGCACAGCTGTGCCATGGCTTGCAATGAGTGCCCTCTCCTCTCCTTTCCATTTGTTATTTATGCCTGAGTTGATGTGACAGCTACTGGGATTTCCCTCAGCCTGACAGGTGACAAAGCTGTCACATCTATTTTTGATGTGGCACATGCTTTTCTTTACTCATGTAAACAATAATAAGCCATGAACTCTTTCCAACTTGGACCCAGTCTGCAGAGCAAGGGGTAAAGCCAAGCCAGCCTGTTTCAGCTCCAGCAACACCCAACACTCTCAGGTGCTTCTTGGATCCCACAGTCTGTCTCACCCTGTTCTACACGGCCAAGGCTGGGGAAGGGCTCACAGCACCACATGTGTCCCCTGGATGGCTGGTGGCAGCTGGGCTGTCCTGAGCAGAGGGACAGGCTGGGGTGATGTGGAGTCATGGGATGGGCTTACACCACGTGGGCACCCAGCAGACACTTTTACTGTCGGCGCTGGGGATTAGCAGCTTCCAGGACACAGCTCAGGGGTTTAATTTCATAGGCAGCAAGAAAACGGGAAATCTGTCGCGTAAGTGCAGAGACACACTCAACACAGGAGGTGCTTCTGGTTGTGAGATGAGGCTGTTTAGGAATTGCCAGTCTGGCTCCCAGTCAGCCCGTGGTAAGCTTAAACAGTCAAGAAACTGGGAGCTACAGGGCAAACAGGCTCTGCCTTTGCTGGAGACTGTTTGGGGTTGCTGTGCTGGGAACAGAACAATGCAGAGACACGTGATTGCTGGGCTAAGGCATCCACAATGAGCAGCCAATGCATCATGCTGGGCAGGAGGCCATAGACCAAAGTTTATAAAGCTTTATTAAACATTTTGAACAGCTGTGCAATGAACAAACAATACTCTGGAAGTTTCACAACCTCATAGCTCAAACTGCCTCAGGACAGCAACACAGCCACTTCTGCTGCTCTCCACCAGAAGACAGAAGGAAACACAGATGGCAAAGGGGAGGTAAACCTTCAAAGTTTAGAGGTAAGTGTTCTGTGTCAACCTCTAAGGCTTCTCACTGCCCCAGGCTGTAGGCCTGACCCACCACCATCTTGGATTCTTGACATCCTTCTGCCAGGGAAGCTGCAGACACCAGGCATTTTTCCAGCTTTCTGTAGTCAGTAGCACCAGCACTTTCTGTCACCTCGGGCCCAAAACCATTATCTCTGAAAATGGATGAGGTTTTTACTGCTCCAAGCCATGCCTCCACCTCATGGATCCTCTTCTGTGCTGCCCACATCCAGCCTTTTGGGCTAACATGAGTTTTGTAGGGTCAAGTTCACAGTGGCTTCCAAAACCCTGTGTCTTGCAGCATGCTGGTTCTTCCTCCCAACAGTCAACAGCTTGGTAAACCTGGGACATGGAGGAGGGAAAAAGACAGTCTCTCTGCCTGTCAGGCTTTATAAAAGCAGCAGCATAACTGAGGCTTGCAGGCTGAGATCTTGGAGCACAGAGTTCAGAAAGCACTTCAGCAGTGCACACGTCTCTTTGGCAGTCTGGGCAGGAGGAGATGACTCAACCGCCTCTGGCTCCAGCAGCTTTTAGCCAAGTCCTTTTGTGAGCTGTTGTACTCGCCCTTGATCAGCAAGGTGGGAAGGCTGGCTCCCCACGAAGAGAGACTGAGAGAATCTTGTAGCTATTCAAGCAGGATCAGTGGGCCAAGAGCCCTGAGTTAGACCACCATGGCCTAATGCAGACAAGTGACACACAACTCCAGCACTCCCAGCTGGGCAGGGGCCGGCGGCTCAGGCTTCCAGCAGTTCTTAGTTGAGAGGGCTGGTGTCTGTTCCCGGTGATACGGGAAAGAAAAAAGAGACTTCTGCTTCTAAAAAAGCAGGTGGTGCTGCCAGAGTTCACACAGTAAACAAGTCGAATTTCACAGGCAGAGTGGGAAGAATTTGCCACTCCAGTCCACGTACAGTTACAGGAAACAGGTTGTCCTTACTCCAGTCCTATACCAAACACCCCCTTCCTCCCCAGCCCCACCCCCTTTTTAAAAGCAAAACGAGCCCTCAGCAGATTGGAAGATGATGATTTTCTAAGTGCCCACTATGTTGGGATCATGAGCTGATTCTGGCAACTGGGATCCTGTGCAGTGATACAAGAAGCAGTTCCCCCAGCAGCTGTAGCAGATGAGGAATAGAGCTGCTAGGAAGACCAAGGCACAAATAGTGCAAGGTTTCCGTTCCAGGAGAAAACTGAGCAGGTAGAATCCCATGAACATTGAGTGACTGAACCACAATGCTGGGTTGAGGGGCTTGGGTATGAGCAGGACAGGTAGCAACCACTGAAGGCAGTACATTGTGGCTGGCTGGGGCCTCGCTGGCAGTAGCAGTCAGACGTGCTCCAGCAATTCCTCCGAGGGGCAGGCTGCTCTGTAGGGAGGGGAAAATGTCACACTGTCAGAGAAACACATGGGAAAAATCAATGGACATTCTTCTAGTCTTCATTTACTCCCAAGCATCATATGCTGATGGTTGAACTCCCAATACTAAATTCTGGTGTGTCTTGGAGCTGGTGGAAAGCTTCCTGAAGCACTCAGCTGAGGACAGGAACAGCTAATGTTGGTATAGAAGTGCATCCTGTGTGCTCTGCTCCTCAGGCTAACAAGTGAGACCCTTTCAGCATAGTGCAGGAACAGAAAGGGAGAGGTGGAAATGGGAAACGAGCTGCCATAGCCTTCCTTACACACACTGATCCAAGACAGTCAGAAGGCTTGAAGGATGATACAAATAAATGCAATTGAAGGGTAATCATTATTTGGTGCTACAGGGAAGTGTTAAGGAAGCATTAGTGTAAGGAACTGTTCTGCACACAAACAATAATGTCTTCCAGCAGGACAGCACCAGACCAGCTACACAGCAAGCTACTCAGGAAAGCCCTGGCAGTGTCCAGGCTGTAAAACAAAGGGGAGGACAGCCCCTGCTTAAGGATTTATAATCCTTGCCAAACAGCTAAAGTCAGATAAGACAAAGTATGTGAACAGAACAAAGGGGGGCACAGGCTCAAAATGGCAATTTCCATAAGTGCTGTAAACACAGGATTTCCTCACTTGGATTATTATAAAATCCTCTGGAAACTGAGCTTTAAGGGCTTTCCTAGGCAGGGATGGCAGCACTCTACAAATCTAGAAAACCTGCTCCTACCTTTAGCAACGACCTCAATGATACAGAGTGTATGCTTTTTTTTCTTATGTTTTTTTCCTTTGAAGCACCACAAACACCTTCAAGAATTTCAAATGGCTTTAAAAACAATGCCTCATGCCCACTAAGAAGAGCCTGGTGGGGACAGCTCGTTGCAGCAAGCCTTGTATCTGCAATTACTCAATGGAGCAGTGCTCCCTCAGAAGGATGAAGGGCTCAGCCAGCCTGTTAGGATTACAGCTGGGGGTGGGAAGGTTAGTAGGATGAAGGAGTGAGAATGTAAACAAACAGCACATTCCACTGGCTCCTGTTGGCAGGAGAAGGGATTTCCTGGCAAAGGGAGAGAGAATGAAGGATTGCAGAGAAAAGCCAAGAGAAAACCACAGAGTTTCTCTTCCAAAAGAACACTGAGGTCAGCCTTGTCTCACAGGTACCAATGGGCTCTGCTGTCAGCAGCAGGCAGCGCTGCCATCCTGAGCAGCACAACACATTTCACTTCCACGTTAGTAGGAAAACACAAGCCAGCATCTCCACCAGCACAAATATTATGCAGGAAAAGTACATTGTGCTGCTGCTCCTGCAAGGGAGTGTTCTCCAGCAGAGAGGGCAGCTGGAGTTCTGTAGCCAAAGAGTAAGGAAAAAGTTATTTTATGCTGCAGTATAGATAAAGCCAAGTCACAGGAATAAAACTCCCAATGTTAGTCCTGTTTTAGGCAGGTCACTCATTTGCATAGTTAAGGACAAGTCTAGTCCCAAGCCTTTTCCCCATCTATAAACTGAAATTAGCTATTACTCATTTCATAACAAAACACGCTGTCTGCTTGCCTTTGTGAATTGCTCAGATATCTCTGGAGTAAACAATATCACAGAAGTACTGGAGAACTATTTTCTAAGGAGAAGAATGGAGAGAAAAAGATCCAACCACAAATATTTGGGAAGGTAATTAAACCCCACCACCCAACCTTTCAGTTCAGAATGCAGCAAAGTTGTAGTAAATCAATGATTTGTAGCTGCCTTAATTCTTTTGAAATGTTCCCTTCTTGAAGTTTGCTGCAGTTTTTTTTCTCACAAGTGCTCCAAACACTGAGCATTAAAAATCACTGCCTAAACACCTTGTCATATTTTTGCTAGATCCAGCCCTAAGTTGCATCAGCTTGACTTCTGTGGCAATTTATGTCACCTGTTCTCAAAACTTTAGTTTAAGTGCCTACTTTGCCTTCGGTTTTCTGTCTCTGGAGTAAGAAATGGGTAAAGAACGTATTTGTTAAGTAGCACAAGGCTGAAACAAAGAACTAGAAATTTTCAGAACTAATGTCACAAATCTCTCAGCTTTAATAGGGTCATTGATCACGATTGAGCCTTTAGCCCCAAACTTCACAACTGACTACAGTTAAAAATAATTATAATTTGTGTTGTAGCTACTACAATGCTCTTAATAATAACACTCTAAACATGAGTTGATTTTAAGTATCTTAGCTTTACTCGAGCACTTCTTCCAAACACAAAGCTATCTCAGAACAAGTTACTCATTTTTAAATATTAGTATTTCCTGCAAGAACCAGTTGCTTGTAGCAATCAATGCAACCACTGCTGAATAAAGAACCATTTAATAGTAGTTATTTTTACTATGAAGTTTCAAAGCCAATGCCCTTCAACCTGCAAACCTCCTGGATTTCTGCCAAATGTAGCCATTCACACAGCTGCTCTTTGTATCTGTAGTCAGTTTGCTTGTATTCTCAGGTGCCCCTTCACTACCAACCAGTTAAAGGCTGAGAACCCTTGGCTGTATTCCACAGCTGATCCTACACAAAGTACTTACTACTGGAGGCTGCTACAGCTCTGTCTCCCTCAAGGACTTTCCACCGGTAAGATATGTGCTCTTCACTAGATTCTCTGTACAGCTGGCATTGAGTTTTCTTTACACTATACTGATCAAAGAGAAACAGCACCTCCTGCTTTTAGCTCTTCACTGAGCAGGGAACATTCTCCTTCATGCTCAGGATATGCAGATCCTTCTGGAAGCCACAACAATATTTGGTTTTGCCTGGTTTCTCAAGCAAGGTGAAGCTTGCAAATTAAAGATTCCTACCTTGTTTTCTTTGTCCCCTCCTCACAATCCAAGCCAAAGATTACCATGTTCCAGAGCAAATAATAACCTGCCACCCAACAGGACTGGTTTCACAACAGCATCCTGCTTCCCCTCAACCAGTTGCTCTTGTTCTCCCCTGCCTGACTCACCTCTTGCCTCAGCCAGCCCAGTGTCCCGCTATCCCCAAACCTGCTCCTCGTGTCACCTCATTTGGTAGCCACTCATGTTTACCTGACAGCTCCTTTCCACTTCCTCCTTCTGCCCCTCCACAGCTCTTGGAGCCACTTGAACTCACTTGAGGCCCCTCAGCAGCAGAGCTGGTGATGCTCCCACTGCAGCCCAGTCTGATCTCCAGGTGCTGCCAGAGCCTTCCCCTGCCAGCTCCAGTTCCTGCAGGCAGAGGAGCAGCCAGGGGAGGTTCCCTGCACACCTCCTTAGTAGGCAAGCACCAATACTTCTCCACATGCTTATTAGCTGGCTTCCATGGCATTCCCAGCCCTTCCTGCTGTCATCTTCCCTCCTAAAAACATTCAGGTCCTACTGGTGTATGTTTGTGCAGAGGATTTTGGAATTCCAGGGCAAAGGCAACAGCAGACCTTTCCCAAGCAGAAACAAAATTTCAGTTTTGACAGGTCTACAGTGAGTAGCACAGTGCACTGCTTTGCAATGGATCAGTCACATTTTGGAATAAATCCATCTGAGGTGCTAGCAAGTTGTTCCTTCATATTCTACAAACTATCTCAGCAATTAACACACTGAGAGGTGTTCCTACACCACAGGCTTGACACATCAGCATGTCAATAACCAGACTGTACCTTTCTCAAGAACATTTGAATTCTTTAACAGTCCATTTACCCTGGAAGGGGAGAATAATCAGCTAGCTTTCCTAAGCACTTCAAGGGTAGGCTTGTTCAGACCTTACAAAGGCAGCCTTTAAGCTAGTGCTGTCCACACAAAACTCCCCCAACAGATGCTACAGTCTCCCTGGCTGAGAGCTGGAAGGTCTGCAATAAAACACTGAGTAATCTTTTTATTGGGGTGTGCTGGTATCACCCTCCCCCTTTCCCAAAAGCTGTGGCTTGTGATGAAAAGCTACACTGGTTAGATAAAAGTCTCTCAAGTTATCCAGTGCACATAAACTGAAGAGTAAGCCTCAGGGATGTGTTTCTTACCTACAATGTTCACCTGTCTGCTTAAAACTGTTTCAATCAAAAACCCTGTCACAACTGCTAACTGATGTGTGTGGGCAGTGCTTCACACTGCCAGCATGTGTTCAAAACCAACTCAAATATCACACAGCACCCAAAACAGCTGCTGAAAAATACACATCATCTAAAGCATTGGGACAAAAAGAGAAGTGAAGAACTATCAAGTGACAAGTTGGAAGAGTTCAGCTAATAAAAGCAACAGCAGAGCAGCTTCCCAGATGCCAACCCTCTGTCGTAAACCCAAGAACCATAACTGCTCAAACTTTAAGACCTATTTGCTGCAGGGATTAACTTCTCTAGGGGTCTTTTTTTAGCCTTGCCACTATTATTTCAATTTTTTTAAAAGCTTTATCTGCTGGTATGACTCAGCTGGAAAGAGTGAGTCTATAATTTTTGGCAAAAGCCTTACCCTAGTCTTGGATCATGCCTTGGACACTTGATGTAGACTCAGAAATGGCGCAATGTAATCACAACAGTTTCCAAAAAGAGCAACAAATCCTTCACTAACCAAACCGTGGGGTTACTGTTCTTATTTATCAAGCTAGACACAAGCCAAAGCAACTCACTTGGTGAAAAAGTGGAAGCTCTCTGTTGAGCCACTCTTTTCATCACTTCCAAGCAAAACTGCCCTCTGAGCTTCATTCTTGATGGATTAGCTTTTGTCCAGAGGCAGCATCCACGCCATCTGGACTGCAATGCCCTCACAGCACCAGGGTGAATCCTCCTCCGCCCATAAGCAGGAAGCCAGAGGAGAGACCCAAACTAAAATTAACTGGTTTTTTTTCAGACAACTTGGAATGGGCCTGGAAATCATCAGGAATCAGAGGAGCAGAATCTTAAGTCTCTGTGCTCTGTGGGGGGAAGAGATGTCAGCAGTCATAGCTGTCATCTGAAGCATTACAACTTTCATTTGTATTAATTAATTAATTTTCAGAGGTCCTCATTCCCACCTTCTGCCTTCGTTTAAATGCCAAAGATCACAACTTCCAGACCCATTCCAAGTTCCCAGAAAAACAAAGTTTTAATTTGGACCTCTTCTCTACCTTCTGTATCTTCAGCAGGCTCCAGAGGTCCAAATATAGCCTGATAAGGGTGAGTTTTCCACATCTCAGATTTCTGCATCTGCATTAAGAAAGGCAGAAATGCTCTTTGGGCAGCTATGAGGAGCTATGACCTATAGCTTGGAAAGACAAAGGTTACTGCACTATGACAGAACTTGCAAGGTCCATCGATATGTTTCAGTACCAGGGAAGTATAGGGGAGTTCAGCATGTTGTGGAGTACATTGAAGAGCTTGTTTTATCTTTTCTTTTGCACTCGCATGCTTGGGATATCATGAGCAGTGTTCGTATGACAGGACAGGTTGTAAACTCCCTTTGCAGCTGGCTCAGGACACGTATGGGGGCTCGGGGAGGGTGCTCAGCCGGGCACAAGTGCGCTGCAGAGCTCCTGCATTCACAGACCACCACAGAATACCCTGGGCTGGAAGGGACCCGCAAGGCCCACCCCAGTCCAGCTGCCCGCACAAAATCTTGTCAAAGACTGCGCAGCCCTGGGGAGAAACGGGCCCGGGTTTCCGTTCAGAAGACGCTAACGAGAGCCACGAGAGGTTCGCGGCCGAGAGCACAAGGAAGGGAGGGGAGGGCACACACCGTGCTGTATTTTCCATGCTGGCACCGAGCTCAGGGCCGGCCGAAGCCTTTTCCATCGCGGAGCACGCAGGGCTCCTCCGCGGCGGGGAAACCTTCCCCCTTTCCCCCCGAGGCTCGCGGGGTTCCCCCGCTCCACCAGCCCGGCAGGGCCGCGGCCGCCCCTCGTGCCGTTCCCCGGCCCGTACTCACCGCGCGGTGCCGCCGCCTCACGCCGCCATCCCGGGGCCGCCCTGAGGAGGGAGGGAGAGGCCGCCCGGGAGGCGGGGGACGCCCCGCAGCCCCACGCGGCCGGCCGGCTGTCCCCGGGAGCGCTGCTGCTCCGCCTGCGGGAGCGGGGGCGCGGGGAGCGGCCGCTCCTCAGGCGGGTCCGGGAGCCCCGCGCGCCGGGAGCTGCGCCTGCGCGGGGCCGCTGCGCCTGCGCACGGCAGCGCCGGGAGCCGGCCTGCGCCGGATTCGCGTTTCGTAAAAAGGGTTTTGTGTTTGTGGGCTCTTGAAATGAGCCGCGCTTGCTCTGTTCGACTGCAGAAGAGGAGGCTGGCAGCTTCCTCACGACGGGCAGCTCCAATCTCTTCTCACGAGCAGTGATAGGACCCGAGGAAATGGCCTGAAGTTGTGTCAGGGCAGCTTTACGTTGGATATTAGAACAAGGATTTTCACCCAGAGGGCGGGCACTGGAACAGGCTCACAGCACCGAACCTGTCTGAGTTCTAGAAGCGTTTGGACACTGCTCTCAGGCACAGGGCGGGAGTGTTGGGGTGATCTGTGCAGGGCAAGAACTAGACTTGAGGATCCTCATGGGTCCCCTCCAACTCAGAATATTCTGTAGTTATTATTCAATTGTATTTGCACACCTTGTGCTGTGCTGCCTCACAGAGCCCCCCTGCTCTGCTGGGTCCCCTCGAGCACAGTGCTCCGGGATCCTGTCCAGGGGGCATGGGAATACCTCCAGGGAACGACCTCAGTGGCAGCCAGGTGTTCCAGTCACCACACAGCAAAGTTCTTCATCTTCAGGTGCTCTTTTACCTCATCCCACTGTTCAGCACCACCGGGGAGAGCCTGGCCCCATCCTCACCCTCCCTGCAGCTGCTCACAGACATTAATAACATCCCCTCTCAGTCATCTCCTCCAGCCTAAACAACCCCAGCTCCCTCAACTTTTCCTCATAAGAGAGACCTTATCTTCACAGCCCTGCCCTGGACTCGCCTTGGGAGCTCCATGTCTCTCCTGTTTTAATAACCCAAGGGAAAGAAGAAAAATAGTCCAGGAAAAACAAAACTGAAAACCCAAAGACCAAGATTTGGCATTTTCACAACCATTTAAAACCCACCCAGCCACAGTTGCAGGGCCACCCACATTTCCCACAGTTTTCCACTTGGCTGGCCTGTGCACTTGATAGTTATGATAAGACTTGTTCTGCCAATGGCTTGGCAAGCCTGTGTCCAGTCTGGGATAGTTTCCCTCTGCTCTGCTATTATCCTGGGCTGACCTCTTTATGGGGTGCTTAAAATTCCTGGTTTATGGCACTGCATAGGAATGGCCCTAAAGCCTTTGGCTGATGCCAGCTCTGACGGTTCATAGTAAAAATAACTAGTAGATGCCAGCTGATGATTCCCATGGCACTCCATGACCACTCAGGGGACTTTCAGGATCCCACTTAACACCAGCAGCAAGCAGGCTTCACCTGGGGAACTGCACTGCTCCAAGCTGCTCCAGCACATGCTGCTGGTTGCAGTCTGCAGGATACTTGGACCCAACCTGACAAAATTTGAGGTCTCCAAGTCATTATGCAAACTGCATTGTGGACCCTCATGCCTAAGACTCCTGCCCTGCTGTGGGAGCTGTGGGCTTGCTTGGGTTTTGGTTGTAATTACAACTTTCTATAAAGAAATTCCATTAAGTCTGGCTGGCTCCCAGCCCCATGGCACCTTTTTCAGCAGGCAGGAACAGCGAGGGATCATCCAAAACTCGTATTTCAGCTGGCTCTGCAGGCTGCATGGAGCCATCCAGTGGAGTGGATCTGTAACAAGCTGCAGAGTTAAGAGCATTTCTGGCATGGAATGGAAAGGTAATCCCAGGCTAGTGGGAACAGATTGTTCTTGCAGGACAGCAGGCCATGGGGGTTTTATGGCCTTTCTGTTCAAGCAGAAGCTTTTAAAGGACCTCTGGCTGTGCTCTGCTTTGGTTCTGGGGAATATTTCTTTCAGTGATTTTCCTGTCCTTTGTTCAGCTGGTTGTAAGCAGTGTCTGTTCCAATCACAAAAGCCACATCTGAGATGGAAAGGGCGTACCCCTGAAAGCAGCACTGTCAGAGGCCAAGCAGCACCACCACGGAGCTCCCACTGCTCTGTGTGAACCACAAGGTGGTAATTTGTATTTTGAGAGAATAACTGAGGGACACAGTGGTGCCAGCACTCCTGCATTCCCAGCCCAGGGCTGGCTGCAGCTCAGCACTTGGGGTCTGCTGAGCCATGGCTCCCCAAAGCTCTGGGGACACTGTGGCTGTAGAAGAGAATCTTGTGCTGTGGCAGAGGAGCGAGCAAATCCTGCAAACAGAAGTTGTGAGCAAGAGAAGCTTTTTCCCGCTAAAGAAAATAAACTCTTGCTGTAGGTGAGGGGGCAGACATACACTGCACCCAACAGACATACACATACACTGCACCCAACAATTAACTGGCAAACTAGCTCCAACGTGGCCAAGTGTGACAGGACACATATATGTGAAACATGGCAATTGTGAAAGGTGAGATATTAGAGCAGATTAATCCCTCTCTTCACTGCACATCAAACCTCCTCACTTGGTCCTGCCTGCATCAAATCCCAGCTGCTCCAGACTCAGCAGATCACATTCTTAGAGGGTCAGCTCTGCCTGTGAGCTGAGAAAGCCAAAACCAACCAGGAGCAGCACAAATGTACAAAACACTCAAGTTTACTTTCAGCACCATTCCAGTATGTAAGTTACACCTCTCCCAGACAGAAGTCCTACTTTTCCCAGTCCCATTGCAGTTCAGTAGTCAATGGGATTAGAGCCATTTCCCATCTTAGCAACAGAAGTGATCTCTCAGCTTGCTGGATCCCAAAGAGAGATCTAGGCAGCAAAACAGAACAAGCTGCTTCCAGCAAGACAACAGGCAGCAGTGCTCTGCTATCTCAGTGTCCCCACAGAGCCCTGCAGGCAGTGCTGGCTGCCCTGGTCCCTCTCAGAGTGGGGGTACCCCCCTGAATTTTCGGATGACGTTGGCCAGCCGCTTGGCCAGCCCGCCCCGGCTCGGCTCCTCCACGTGGAACGTTCTGGTCAGCAGGTTGTAGAAGGAGCCATAGCACACGGCCACCACGGTGCAGGTGAGGCAGATGACATTGTAGGGCATGCTGAAGTCTGGTGTTGGCAGGTTCACCAGCAGTGGCTCCGTGTACAGGCGCACAAAATAGCTGGAGCCATCAGAGGAAGGAAACCTGGAGAGTGGAAGAAGGAGAGGCAGGGTCAGCCTGCACAGGACTACTTCATGCTCACCAGAGAAGATGAGAGCAGCCACAGCCTGCAGGTTGTGGCA
The DNA here is from genome assembly GCA_009812075.1 of Sialia sialis. Taxonomy (NCBI): domain Eukaryota; kingdom Metazoa; phylum Chordata; class Aves; order Passeriformes; family Turdidae; genus Sialia; species Sialia sialis. The sequence continues at coordinate 1,787,332 of VRYO01000116.1, read as the reverse complement.
CAGCCCTGCTCCCCAGCACACTCACAGAGAGGTGAAGAGAGGGCTCTGCTCCACGTCCACGTCCTTTATTGCAGTGACACTGGGCACCAGGGCACTGAGCACAGATGAACTAAGGGCACAAAGAACACACCCATGTCAGTCCTGACAGCAAAGACATCTCCAGAGACCTGGGCAGTAAGTGCTATCCAAAGCCCAGAAAGAGATGAGGAGCTGAGGAATGTCATTACCCGACATAAAAGCCGTGATTGGGGTCAGGTGGGTACTCTGTCCACTTCAATAAGGCCCTCTCAAACTGGATTGTGATCTTGGTGACAGAGTTGGCTGGCAGCTGGATCAGCATTTCCAAGAGATGAGGCTGTCTCCGGTCCTGGGCTGGCTGGTAGTGGATGTAACCTAACCCCAAAGAGATTTTGGCAGTGGCACCAGGGGATCTTACCCAATCCCACAGTGCCTGGACATCTCCCATTAGGTGGATGCTCCTACTTCCACTGTTCTGAGAGAGGTTTTATGGGCAAGAGTTTTCTTATGCAAGAAGCATGTGTTAAAGCTAAATTTAGCTGGTCTTTAAAGCTACTGACCTGTGAAAGTCAGGTATACATAAGGAAAGGTATAAATGCACAATAAAGCCCAATCATCAGTTTTAAATTGAGCTTCCTGTACTACAAAAACTAATTCATGTTGGTTTAAACCTTTGTTGGATAATGAAACACCATCCACGTGCCTCTTAGAAATAAAACAGATTTAATGGTTCTCATCTGCTGTAAGCACTGAATTTGGGGCTAGGAAAACATCCTAAAATGTTTTGTTTCACAATCCAGTTTCCCAGTGATCACTGAGGCCTGACAGAGGGACTCAACCATGTTTGGAATGGGCTACTCATGCCAAGGGAATCGGGTGGCATGTGCTGCTTGGAGGGTTTACTTACTGGGCTTGTTTTCCTTCCCTTTGGTGATGATAGTCAGGGTGTGCACATAGAGCCGCAGGTACCAGGGCACAGTCTCCAGCAGGATCACGGGGAAGGCTCGGTAAGGGTGGGTGTTGTAGATGAGGGTGCAGATCTCCCCAGTCTGCAGCCCGTACCCCGCCACATAACGCTGAGCATGGAGGGTGGGAATGGGCATTTCCGCTGGGGAAGAGGAAGGACAGCACTGGGTGATTTTCAGCCCTGGAGCCCTGGCCAGTGGTGCAGATGAAGTGAAGTTGTGCTCACTCACAGCTGTCTTGGGGCCGCTTCCACTTGAGCTGCACATTGAGGCTGCGAGATGTGTTGAAGAGCGAGGGGCTCAGCAGGTCATACACAGCATAGGTTTTCTTGTCTCCCTGGACAACAGCTTCGTGTACTGATGTTGGAGGGGGGGACACTTCCAGTAGCTCCTTCTCCTGAGGAAAGCAAATGGACCATGAAAGGAAAAAGTACCCCTTGAAGAAACTGGCAGAAGTGGGCAAAGTCCTTCCAGGTAGCCCTGAGCTTTCCCATCCAATAGCCAGCTCTGGGCTCTTGCTAACACCACCAGGCTCATCCCCTCAGCCCTGCTCAGAGCAAGGAAATCACCTCCCTTTGTTAGCCCCTCGGGGGCCAGGCCATGCAGGGGATGGAGGTGAGGATATTTCAGAGCCCATGAAGTGACTGAACTGAGGGAGCAGGGCATGATTCCTGGCCCATGAGCTTACCTTGTTTTTAGGGGAAATGTCAACGTAGAGTTTGCTCTGCGATGCCAGAGGACATATGTCAGTCAATGTGCGAGAGAACATCTTAAAAAGGGACCAGTCTGTGGGAAGCAAGGTCAGGTGGCAGGTCAAGTGCTGCAGGCTGGGAGCACTTGAGCACAGCCACCAAGCTTACCTTTCTTTCCTTGGCCACTGGAAAAGAAGTCAAAGACCACAGTGAGGGTCTGTCTGAGCTCCCAAGACATAGCCAGGCAGGAGGCATCCTGGACAAGAAAGAGACAAGCAACTCTGATCACACCTTCTGGAGGGGGAGGACACCAGGATGGAGCTGGAACTCCACCAGGATTGCAAGATTTCTATTGGGGTTACCAGAGAAGCAGGATGACAGTTGTGTCAGACATAGTGAACCCACCACACGGTAGCTGGGCAAACCAGTGTGATACCTTGCAATGTGACAAGGTGGCTTTGGATTTTCTCTTGGAGTGTTCAGGGAGGGAGCTGAGCCCAGCACTTACCCTGCAGATGGGGCGGATGTGCACTGCCTGTGAGTGGTAGCTGCTGTGGAACAAGCGCTCAGCCTTCAGCAGCACAGCGAGCCCAGCCTGCAGGGAACAAGGGGGAAACTCAGCCCTGCCCTGTCCTCTGCTTCCACCAGAGAAAGGCCCTGAGAGAACTTCCCACTGCATGCTCCCAGATTGCTGCTGGGAGCCCAGGTCCATCAGGAGTGGCACAATAAGGGAGCAGGACTTGTCTTTACCTTTGAGCCACATGGCAGCAGCTTCTTCCAAGGGGTGAGGTTCTCTGTGCACACGACTTCCCGGGGCAGGACAGCGTAACGCAGGAGATGGTGATCTGTCCCTGGGCAGGGAGAGGGAGGTCAGCACGCTGGTATTGCTGCAGGCATGAGGACAGCAGCAGATCTGTTCCACCCCCAGTGTACCCCACTTCCCACCACCCTCTCAGTATGCCTGAAACGCTGTGAGCTCCACCAGAAGTAGATCCCACTCTGTTCAGAGTGATTGGAAAGAATGGGTAAGGACATATCCTAGCAGATTTTTTTTGTGAGTGCCTTAAATCCCATACTACTCCCTGTTTCATAAAACACTTTTCATAGAGAGAGATAAGGGCTTGGGAGCACTTGCCATGTACTACTTGTGGGTTTCCTCTGTTTAAATCCAAGTCTTGTTTGTAGGGAGAGGAAATCATTCCATGAAGAGATTAATGGATGCTGTTGTACACACCCAGACCCAGAGTTGTTGCAGGACCTGCACCTGGAATGCTGGCAGTGGCACAGGGCAGAACTAAAGTGAGAGGTAAGAGTGAGAGGGTAGAGCCAGGCTCACCATTGGCTAAACCCAGAGGTTTGAAGGATGCTGTTGGAATCACTGTGTTGGTTGAGTCAATGAAGTTGAGAGAAGCACAGAATATCCCCGAAAGGATGTTACTCAGTTCTTTCCAGGCTTTGTCAACACTGTGTGAGAACAGGCACCAGAGATTACTCAGCAGCTCAAATCCTTGAAACAACAAGTGTTAAGCCAGTAACATTTAGTAAATACAGTGGGGCACCCACACTGGGTTACCAAAGTTTCATGGAGTGTGCAGACAGACTTCTGGGCTTGCACTCCCCAGCTCTCTTGGTATTTTATTCTGATCATCAGATTTGAGGGACAGCAGGGACACACAGCAGGCACACACAGGTATCACACAGCCAAGGGACATGGCAGTGGGCACAGTTGGTATGTGAGGAGAGAGGCCAGATGAGCAGGGAGCATGTAGGAGGTGATGTGTGTGAATGGGGAAGGGTCTGTGAGACCCAAAGCAATGCCTTGGTGCAGCTCCAAAGGCTGAACCGACCAGCAGATGAGGAATGGGACACTTGCAGGGAGGAGAGAGCTCTGTGAGTCCCCACAGGGCTGCTGCAGCTTGAACAGGGAGGTGCTAAGGGAGATGGTGACAGGTATTGGATAGGAGTCAAAGGAAGTGAATCATGGATGAGAGGTCAAGATACAGCCCCACTGTATCAGTGCAGCAAGGGGTTTGTCATCACAGAGCCCACAAGGGAATTACTTGGGCCTTTAGTGAACAAGGATTTGCCCTCAGCACCACATCCTGTCCCGTGAACAGATGGGGTATGTTCTATGGTTTGTTAGAGCTACTTCTAGGCTCTTCTTCCCAGCAGATATTTTTGAACCCAGGAGGCCCTCTCACACACTGTGGCTGCCTCATGAGAGACGAGCAACAGCTCCTGGGAGCAGTGGCCACAGAGAGGACCCAAGGAGATCCGTGGCTGGGATACCTACTCAGTGACCGTGGGCTGGAACCAGACCCAGAGCTCAGCACCAGCGGGTGCCTGGAGGGGCGGCTGCCCCCAGTAGCGGGTGCGCCAGAAGCCCTGGGTGAGCGTGAGGTGGAGCTCCCGCACGCCCAGCGCTGCCACCAGCCGCCCCAGCGCCTTCGGGAAGAGCCTGTAGTGAGACACTGTGGGCAACGTTAGTCCCTGCCCATCCCATGCCCCGATCTCTGCCCCTGACATCACACCAGGGCCTGCCCAAACATGACATCACCCCTCGACATTGCTTCTGCTCACACACAGCCCGCGCGTGTCACGGCCCCGAGCCCCCTCGTGTGATGTGACCGCAACGCTCCGTCCCAAAGCCTCGCTCTGCCCTGTCCCTGCTCACCTCACCCGCCTCTGACGTCACTCGCACCCGTGACGTCATCGAGCGAGGAAAACCATCACGTAGCGTGGTTCCTCCCCGATAGCCCCGCCCTTGCGCTGCGTCCCGGCCAATAGCAGCGCGGTCCGCCCCCGGGCCAGCCAATAGCGGCGCGGTCCGCCCCGGCCGGGCCCGCCCTACCTGCGCCTCGCTGCAGGTCCGCGTCCCAGCGCGTGCGGAACTGGAAGGTGGCGGCCACATCGCCAGTGGGCAGCGGGCTCAGCAGCAGCTCCTCCCGCAGCGCGTCCCGCCGCTCCTGCCCCGCGTCCGCTCGGCCAGGCCCGGGCCCTGCCGCCACCAACAGCAGCAGCAGCAGCAACGCCGCCGCCATCCCGCCGCCCGCCCCGCCCCTCTCGCTCCTCCCGCTTCCGCTTCCGCCCGCCCCGCCAATGGCGCCGCTTCCGGGGATGCCATGGAGACCCTCTGTCAGCCCGGGCCGTGGGGCTGTCCCGGCCTGGCACCCGGAGCTGCTGAACGGGGCGAGCCTGGAGCCTCCGCGGGGGGAAGCGTCAGCCTGGCTGTGCCTACGCCTGCCCCCAGCCCAGGAGCGATCGCCAGCCCTTTCACAGAACCGCAGAATATTCTGCGTCGGAAAGGACCCACGGGGATGGTCGCGGCCAGCTCTGGTGGTTTCACAGAGGGTTAAGCGGCTCCTGGAGGGCTCCCTTCCACCACTTTGAAATCGGTGCTGCAGGGGAAGCCCTGGCGCGATCTCAGCTTGGGTGGTTCCCTGCAGGGTTTGGCTGTGCTGCGAGGACTGTGCCTGTCCCCAGGTGACTCCCACTTCCCAGCTCTTTCCGAAGCTGGCGGCTCTCCCTCGCTCCTCGTCTCCTTTCCGGAGGGCAGCGTCCATCTCCGGGTGCGGAGCCATCCGGGAGCGCCCCCGGGGGAAGGGAGCGGCAGCCACAGCAAGGCAGCGCCGGCGGTGACAGCCCGATGGAGCTCACACCATCTCCCATTCTCCCGGTGATGATTTGAGTGTGGTGGTGATTTGCTCCAGTAGGAAATATGCATAAAAATTATAACAATGTGTGGTTGTCACTTACCAGCTACTATACCTTGTTGATTATCCACTTACTTGCTCAGATCTAAGGTCCTCATGATAACTTGAAGCTGACAATGTGATGCAGTATTTGTAAAGAATAAGGAGTTGCTTTATATCTCTTCTTTCACCTCTTACTAATTAATGGCATCACATAAAACCAGAAAGTCAGCATGCCCAGAAGGAAAAAAGATTCATATTTACATAATGTTGGTTTGGGATTTTTTTAACACTGAGCAACTCCTTGCAACAGGATACTGGTAGATAATAACAGTTTAGATGCATTTTGGAAGTGATCAGCCAAATTAAAGGTAAAAACATCCAGTCAGAGCTGTTAATTACCCTACACCTAAGTACGGAACTCCCTGTGCTCCATTAAAAGTCATGAAGCCTGGCCCTTTTTCTTGATCATTTTCCCAGCCTAAGGCAGCACATGCAACACATTTATGCTGCACGTGGATATGGAGCATTCCAGCTGGTCCTGTGTCCCTGTTGGTTGACACAGGAAGTGTGCAGTAATGTCTCAACACCCCCTGGGAAGCAGCCAGGATGAGGAGCATTCCCTGGCTTCTGTTGCTTATCTCACAACAGAATTTCCCCATGTGAATTTCTTGCAATCCTCTCCCCGTGGTGACGACACTTGTGCCGATGCAGGGACAGGGACAGCGCTTTCCTGGCCTGTACCCACTGATGGTGGCAAGGGGCCTGTGGCCAGCATTGTGGCCAGCTTTGTGGCCAGCTCCTCTTGGCCTGGGCTGCAGGGACCAAGCAGAGTGGGCTGTGAAGTGGCCTCATGTTGGTGGTACCCCCTTCACTCTTGTGGAACAGCACTGGCTGAGCAGCTGCTGGTGTTGTCTGCTCAGCCCATTTGTGTGGGAAGTCCCCGCTGTGCTCATGGCTGGTGTTTCCACGTCTTGAGCACCTCAGCCCTGCTCAGGCCAGCTGTGTCTGTACCTGAGTTGCTCACCATTGTGACCTGCTGTACCAAGAACCCTTCTCTGCCTGTGCTGTCTGTTCCTGCCCTGGGCACAGGAGGCTCCATTTGCTCCAGCATGGCACAAGGAACACACTGGCTTTGCACTGCTCTCCATCCTGCAATCCCTGTGAACCCTCATCCCCCCATGCTGTTTTCTCCCAATGACACACACACACACTGCTTGGTTAGATCAGTGTTATTTCTCTGTCCCGTCATTAAGTGCTTGTCTGGCCAGAACCCTTGTCAGTAGGGCAGGGGGAATGGGGATCCTAAGGGATGGCTTTCTGGGAATGGTGGGGCTGTGGGATGCTGAACATTTTGGGGCAGGTGGGAAGTGAAGCAGGGAGTGTTAGCAGCAAAGCCTGAAGAGTTAATTTTGGGAGCTTACAATACCCCTTTCCTTCTCCTTTGGCTGCCAGGAGAGCACGTGGAGGGAGAGGAGGGGAAAACCATCTCTCCCCTCTGGCAGGGCAGCAGTCCAGGACAGGGTTTACTGAGCACCAGCAGCTTTCCTTCTGGGCTGGCAAGTCCGTACGGAGGAGGCTGGGAGCAGGGCAAAGCTGGCTGCTAGCTCCTCACCACCTGCTTTTTGGGACTGTCCTCCTGCAGATCCTCTTCATCCGACTGCACCACGGGGGTCTCGGCCCCCTCCTCGCTGGTGTCCAGGCTGTTGAGATCCGTGGAGGCAGAGGATGTGGAGGAAATGCGAGACTTGCTCTCAGCTGCACTGGGCACTTGCAGGGTGATCTCCTCTGGGCACTGGCTGGCATCTGCCCCTAGAGAAAAGAGCAGCATGAGAACGAAAAAGGCTTTTTGAAGTTTATTGCTGCCTAAGCTTCATGGATGGCCCCTCCAAGACTCACTCCTCAGTGGGCTGTGCATTCCTGACTGCTCCCCATGTGGCTACTCCAGCCATTCCCCACCTCACACCCCCGGCTTGGCTCAGGGCAGTTGCTGTACATTCCTTCCCAGTTTTGGCAGTGGAGCCTCTTCCATCTTGCCTGAAACACGGCTCAGAGCCATGCTGCATGAGGCTGTTGGCTGTAGCAGGCAGGGAGACTTTTGGGTTGACCTCACTACAGTGTGAGAGTGGGGAGGAATGTGCTGGCACCCCACGCTTTCCCTGCAGACCCTCCCTGATGGAGGTTCTGCAGCCTTCCTGCTCAGCACAATGAGCTCTGCAGCATGGTTGGGGACCTTGGGAGTTGTGACAAGGTACTGGCTGCTCCAGAAAAGTTTGGGGACAAGTGAATTTGACTCTCAGACTCTGAAAGTGCCTGGACTCTTCTGCAGCACAAGGTATTTACAAGGGTCTGAATGTCTGGGCTGTGGAGGTGGATACTGATGTGGAACAGCCCAGTATGAGGTCCCTCCAACTTCAGAGAGCCAGCACCAATGTCTGCCTTTGGGTGGGTGTGGATCTGCCCACAGGTGGCTGTGGCTAAGGAATGAGTCAGTGTGGGCACTGGGGGCAGGAAGGGCTTCCAGCCTGGCCCACAAAGGGCTTGGGACTGCACATACCTGGCAGAGATCCAGCAATGCTGCTCTCCTCTGTCCCACAGCCCAGAAACACATCCACAGTGTCCTGGTCTGACAGGTCCAGCACGTCCATCTGTTCCAGCATGTCCACGTTCACCTCCATGGAGGAAATGCTGCCTAAGGGGGCTGCAGAGACAGAGGCCAGCAAAAAGGTGAGTGATAGTGCCAGGCAAAGGGCACCGTCAGCTCTGTGCAGACAGGACTTGAGATGGGAGACCAGCCTTCCCACAAGGAACTGAATTCTCCTTGCTGGTAAGAGGTCCCAGGAAAATGATGTTTCCTTAAAACATCCCTGTGGAAGCCCCTGCTGTGTCACTGCAGTCCTTGTCCCTGCTCCAAAATGCAGCCTGCCCAAAGCCAGACTCTACAAGGTGCCAGCCTGGGTACCCATGTGCCTTCAGTTAAAGTGTGTGAGTAATCCACAGCACACCCACACACAGGCAGTGTGATCCCATCTTGATTCAGGACATGAACGAGCTGTTTAAACTGGGGATGTCCCAGCAATCTCCAACCCCTGTATAACTGTCCCCTGATACACTCCCAGCTCTGTCCTGGTGCCCACAGCACGTACGTCTCCGGTGCTCTATCTGCAGGTGAGACATTGGGAAGAAGAAATCCACGTCATGCTGGAAAACCTCCTCAAAGAACTTCTGCCGGTCCCGTAGCTTCAGCTGCTGCTGCTGCTGCATTTGCTCTGCATCCAGGTTCCTCTGGGCCTGCTCCATGTCAGCTGGGGAGAAAAAGGAGGAGAGTTGGACCAGGCAGGGCTGTCTGAGCCCTTCTGCCTGTCCCAGCTCACACTGCATGGTTGTGCTGGATGGTTGGTGATTCCCTTCTGTTCTGCTTTACCAGCACATGTTGATTTAGTCACCATGCATAGATGTTACACACCAGAACAGCAGCGTCACCAGCACTTGCTGTGCTGGAGCCTCAGATCCCTCTCCTGGGGTGCAGGGCAGCCAGGAATGGGGAGCTCATATGCTGTGCTCACAACTGCTGAAGGAATTATCAAGGGACAAAGGGCGCTGGTGTGAGATCAGCCAAGATTTGCACACGTTCAAGTTTCAGTTTCCCTGCTACCAAACAGAGGGCTGTCTGTGAATGCTAATGAGCAGGGGAACTCCCAGGGTCAAGAGCTGGCCTTAGTGCTCCAGGCTTTCTGGGCTCAAGGATTATAAGGAATAAAAGGAAGTGGCAACCCTGTCACCCCTGTCACCCCTGCCTGCACACAGCCCTGCCTGCGCACACCCCCACCACCACTGTCACTGTAAATGCAGCTGCACCCACGCTCGCTGGCTCCCGCTCACATCCCTGCTCACAGCCAGCTTGGCTTCTGCCTGCACAAACATTTTCATTCCTGTAATTCCTCGCGTAGTTCACCTCCGGTGCCTGTGTTCCCAGCTCATGGCAGGGAGTGATGGGAGCCCTTTGGGCTGTTGTTGGAGGAGTTTGTTGCTGCATCTATGGTCTTGGTAATTTCCTTTTGGGCTGGATACCCAAAATAGCAAGGACCAAAGTGGCACAGGGAGGCTGTGGCTGGTGGCCCCAGCTGTTCCCAGGCTGGTGTTTGACCTCAGCCATTCCACATTTCCTCTCTGCTGCACTTGGCCCAACCGGCACAAGGAAAATGTGATTATTGGAGCAGGCAATGTAATAACCAAGGAAACCAAACAAACATCCTGTGCTCTGCCTGAGCACAGCCCAAACCCTCTGCTCCTTCAGGCTGGGGTGGAGAGAATAGAGGGAGCAGCATCCCCACCCTGTCTGGCAATAACAGGAGCAGGGGCAAGGACAGCAGGGGAGCTGGCTGCCAGCGGCATGGAGCAGCACAGGAGCCATGTTGGAGAAAAGTCATGAGATGTCATGGAGATCAATGTCACATCTTCCTGAGAGCTCTTCCAGATGCTTCTCTGCATCCTGTTTCTAGGGCATCCTTCAGTGAAACCCCATCATCTGCAGGTGCCTGCCCCGGCGGGCTGGGCTGTGCTGGCAGCACTACGTGGGGATGCACCGTGACTCAGGGCGACTCACCACACACTCTCTGCAAGAGGCTCTGGTCCTCTTCTGGCTGCTCAGCGTCTTCCTGCAATGCCTGGGGCAGCCGTCCAGGCTGCCTGCAGCGATCTTTCCCTTGATATGTCTGACCAAAGCACTGGTGCCTGCTCTGGTACCGAGGCTCAGTGCAGGGCCCAGGATGGTGGTGCCAGGGAACCTTTCCTCCCGAGAAAGCAAACACAGGGTGGCTGCAGCCCGGTCCCACTGGGGTACAGCAAAAAAAACCCGGCCTCCCTGTGCTATCTGCACAGCAGAATGGAGCCAGGGACAAGGAGGGAGTGATCAAGGCACCGATTATGGAACTGTGTCCCTTTAGCAGCTGGCTGTCCCAGGCAGAGCTGTGCTCCCCAGCCCAGCTGTGCTGAATCCATGGCAGACTGCCGCAGTTCACCACACCGAGGACAGCCCATCGGCCTCCAGCTGGAGGGAGGCTGGGCTCAGGGCAGAGGCTGTGCTGGCTCCCGGATTCAGGGTGACACACCAGCCCTCTGTGGGACATCTTGCCAAAGGACCTCAGCATGCGGGTAAGGACCGGTGTCCAAATCCTTCTGCAGTGCAAATACAAAATGAAGAAGAATGCTCTCGGGTGCTGTCCTGAGTGCCATGAATGTGGCTGTTCTGGGCTGTAATGCTCTCCCCCGCACGTGACCGATACTCGCAGTTAAGTGTGCTCGGGGAGAGTGATGACGGCTGCTGGTGGCAGCATTCCTGTGGGCGCCAGGGTTTCTCTTGAGGGAGAAATTAGCAGGACCTGTTTATGAACTTGTTTTCGAGCTCTGGTCGGGGAGTTGGGCACGAGCACTGAGATCCCATTATGTAAGGAACGCCGGCAGCGGGAGACAGCAGCTGGGGCTGTGCTTGGCCCTGCCTGACCCGTGACCGCGGTGAGAGTCGGGGATGGAGCCTGCCCCCCTCGCAGGGCTCTTCCGGGCCCAGGGGCAGCCAACAGCCCTGCCAGTGCGGCTGCCCCTCGGCAGCCCCCGCCGGGGAAATAAAGGAGCGCGGCGCTCCCTGCCGCGGCCCTTCCCCATGTGACGGCCGGTCACACTCCGTGGCTGTCAGTCGAGGGGATTGTCTCATCCTGCTGGCATGTTCCCACCGCGGGACACGTTCGCACGCACAATGCGGCCCCTGTGCACCGTGGGGGATCTGTCGGTACCTGCTGGTGGCCTGGCTTTTATTACTATTGTCATGGTTATTACTGCCGCCCGCTCAGCCAAGGGGCAGGAGGCTGATCAGCATTCAGAGCCAGGCTCTGCCCCGCTGGCTGAACCTCCCAGCGCGGCTGCGGCGGCTCCGAGCGCCCCGCTGCCTTCAGATCCTTCCGGCTCTCAGGGCTTGTTCGCCAGTTCGCTTGGAGAGGAACTGGGGCCAAACACTGCTGCAGAGTTTGGGCGGGCAGATCAGGGCAGGATCCCGCGCAGGAAGGGCAGGCAGGGATTTCCCTCTCACCTGCTGCTAGGCAGGGTGGGCTGGGGGTGAGGACGGTGGCCCCAGGCTCCTCTGCCCTGCCGGGGCGCACCGAGCAGCCACCACCCCTCGCCTTGTGTGGGCTCGTGGCCACGCTGTGGTGGGGAAAGGCGTGGGAGGGTTGGCTGAGAGGCAAAGCTCTGTCAGCTCTCCCATCCACACCTTCGCCAAAACTGGCTCGGGAGACGAGCAACCCATGGGATGCATTTTGGATGGGGCAGGGCTGGAGGGTGCTGGGAGTACCAGCTCAGGGTGTACTCGGACCCAGCTGCCTTTCCGCTGGGAGGGAATGTGCTTTCTATCCCTCATGGCCAACGGGATCCCGGCACACCCCCCTCTGTGCCGGTAAATAGGAGGGGTGTGTTTGGGTTGGGAGAAAGATTGTTAGTGAAGGCACGAGGCCAAGAGAAGATGGGAATGGCCTTCTCTTGAGGCCACGGCTCTGCAATATCTCGCAGAGATTTCGAGGGATTTAAAGAAGGTCCTGAAAAATAATATGAGCTGTGGAAAGGAGCAGCAGGTGCTGGGGAGGTGAGCAGACTTTAAGTGGGAGGTTGCTCCAAGCATGGGTCAGTTCTCTGATGAATGGTCAGACTGGAGTAAGCCGGCTTTTGCCCTTCTCCCTGAGCCCTCCTGGAGCCCAAACCCCTGACTCTGCTCCTCCAGAGAACCTCAATATGTCCCACTGCCCCCAGCTTGCCAGAAGGCACCTTTCCCCCCACCAGGGGAGGAGATGGGTGTGGAGAGATGCAGCTCCTCAGCTGCCTCGGCATCATCTGGGAGACTGTGCAGAGATGGCAAAGCCTTTCCCTGTCACCCTGCCCCAGCACAACTCCTGCGGAACAAGGATAACTCCCAAGGGCTTTCAGCTCCTTCAGCCTTGGGAGAAGCTGGTGAGGAGAGCAGGGAATGCCCCACAGAATCACACAGGGTCAGGCCATGCAGAGATGGGATGCTCATTCTCCAGCTGCATGAGTGTTAATGCCCTGCTCTCCCATCGGCACGTCTGACCTCGTGTTGCAGCGCAGCAAAAAATAACCGTACTCCCGATGAGAGCAAATGCACCAGGCGAGTGCGAGGGAGGCAGTGGTTTTGGCGAGGGAAAAAGCAGGGAGGGAGGGGGAATGGAGAGAGAGGACATGGCACCTCGTAACCCCTGTGTGTGCCGTGGTTTCATCGCCTGCACTCCTCCGAGCGATCTCCAAATCCCCTGCGTCTCAGCACTAAAAATATCCTTCCCTGCCGCCCGGAGCTCTTCCCCGGCAGAGGCTGTGTCATAAGACCCTGCTATTTGCGGGGCCCTGCTTCCTTTCACGCGAGGAGAAGCATGAGAACGGGGCAGCGCGGAGCCCGGGGCACGGCGGACACGACCCGGGCACGGTGCCTGGCACGCTGCTCCTCTGCAAGCCCCGGTGCCCCGACTGCCGCTCGCCCCGCCGCTCGCCACTGAGTTTGCTCTGCTCAGCATCCTCAGCCCTGCGGGTACGGGGGGGATCCGCTCCTTCCGGGGCTCTCAGGGCTTGCCGATGCCACTCCAAAACAAACCCATGTCCCAACAGGTTCCCGAGCTCTGCCACTTCCTAAGCAGGTGTCCCTCACATCCCCCCGCTCTCTGAGCATCCCCGTCCCAGGCACGGAGCTCTCCGGGCAGCGGGGCCGGCAGCAGGTTGGTGCAGCGAGGGGCGAGGGGGCGGCCGGGGCTGGAGGCTCCAGGGGCGGCAGGAGGGGCACAGAGCTTTGCCAGGACATCAGGTGGGCGCTGCGGGGAGCATGGAGGGGATGTGGCAGCCGCGTCCCGCCCGCCCGCCCGGTGCGGTGCCCCGCTCCCATCCCGCCGAGCCCACCCGCGGCCGGCACTTACCGGGCAGCCGCCGGCTGCGGCTCTGCGCCCCGGGCCCCGACATGCGGCTGCTGCGACCGGACCAGACCGGGCCGGGCCGGGCCGGGCGGGGGGACGGGGATCAGTGCGGCCCCCCCGCCGCCGCCGCTCTCCCAAGCCGCGCTGCGGGGCGGCGCTCGGCGCGGCACGGGGCGGAACCGGCGCGCCCATCCCCGCCGCACCGCGGCCGCGCCTCCCGCCGCTGCCCCGCCGGGCTCTCCGCTTCGCAGGGACAAGCAAAAGGTCCCCGTGAAGGGTCTCCAGCCTCCATGGGCAGCAGGGTTCCCGTGGCTGTACCCGGTTCTATGCAGTGCCGGGACGCACGAAGTGTCCCCATGCCCCCGGAGAAGGGTCCCCGCAGAGGGTCCCTCCCCAGCAGAGCCGCCCCAGGCAGAGATCAGCACCGCAGTGGCGGGCTGCAGGTGCCCTGCCCCTGCCGGAGCTGTGCCCGCTGTGGCAGGAGGTGGGCAGGGGGAATCGGGGGGAGGCAGGGGCTCTGCCTGGGAGAGGAGAACAGTTACCATTCATGCTTGCTTTTTCTTTGCTTATCTTCTCAAAATGCCCATGTCATGCATTCCCGCTGGAGAGAGGACAGCATGATATATTGATGGGCCCTCCCCGTCTCACTCCTGGCCTTGTGAGACCCTTATCCCCAGCAGACCCCACTCTGGGGTGCTTTCTCCCACGTCCAGCCCTGCACATCAGGGCTGCTCCTTGGCAGAGCCAAGCACTTGGCCGCCGCCTCCTTCCTGTGTCTCAGCAGGGTGAGTCAGTGCCTCGCCGTGCCCAGCGCCAGCTCTGCCCGGAGCCTGGTCACTGCCAAGCCGGAATGGGGGACATCCACTGTGCCCTTTGCTATAGCTGGCAGGGAGTTTCCAGTGTCTGTGGTGTGTCCCGCCCGTCCCGTCCTCAATGCGTTCCTCTCACTGTCTGCATAACAAAAGATAACTGGTTATTGTTTGTGTCCCAGCTCTGTTTTGGCTACCGTTGCTTTGCTGTCCCCCCTATGTCTCCTGGGACCTCCTGCTGCCGAAAACCGGTTTTGTGCTGGGTACCAGGAACCTGCACCTTGGGGCTGGCTTCAGCTTTCACGGTGGTTGTGAATTTTGTCCACGTAAATGTTTGTCTCTATCCATAAGCACTCCCAGTCCCTCCTGCCTGATGTTTGCACGTAGTGTGGGATGCCAGCACTGCAGTTTGGGGGCACCCGGCTGGTGTAGCATGAGTGGGGGTTTATGGTCTGTGAGCAGCTGCATGACCAAATCTCGGCTGGGTACTTGCCGCCGCTGGCTTGTTCACAGCTCCGTGTGGCCACCGGGCAGCATCAGCGCTCCGGCACCGTCCCTGCTGCCCCCTGCCCTGCCCTGGCTGGCCCCGCCGCTGGAGGGGCGAGGAGGCAGCGCCGGGGAATTAGCTCAGGTCTCTGCTATGTGACACGTCTGTGTCTTTTGGCACTGGCCGCTGCTGCGAGGCGTGGAGGCTGTTTGTGCGCACACGAGTTTCCGGAGCACCCCGAGGTCCCCAGAGCTCTCTGCATCCCGAATCCCCGCTGCGAGGACGGCACATGTGGGTGCTGCTCGTGCAGAGGGACACGTTCCCAGGCCCCTCGCTGCCGTGGCCCCTTCATCCTGCCTTGCCGGGAGGGCGTTGGAAAAGCACTGATATCATCGGCACCGAGCCTGACTCATCCTGGCTCTTCAGCACAAGCCGTGCCGCTCAGCGGGGCACACATTTTATTCCAATTAAACCATTGCAGGCAAGCCAGCTCTACATAATGATTTTTTATTTTTTTATTTATTTTTTTTTTACACTCGTAGCAAAGCGTGCCTGCCCCGGGCCAAAAGGTGAGAGGGGACAGAAGTGACGCTGGAGTCAGTGAAGAGTCTCCACTTCTGGTACGGAGCCCTAAGAATAAGTCTTGCCAGAAACCTGCAGGGTCTGCCTCGGCTGCCGCAGCATCCCTGCCTCCCTTGTGCCTCCAGTGCAGGCTCACAGCCCTGTCTTGTGTCAACAGCCCTCGCCCTTACCGCAAATGTCCAGGTCACGAGCACAGGGTGGAATGTCACCTCTTCTGTCCACGACACGGAGCCCAGCTCCTGCCAAAAGACCGCAGGGGGGGCAGCATCAAAGTGCCCCCGTCAGTGTGAGAAAATGTAAGGTGACTTGCTCCTCCTGCCCTTCCTGCTCAGGTTTTTCCCGTTTATTAGAGGTTTGGGAGGTGAGTCAGGGAGCTGCGGGGTGAGGATGGAGCTGGGGAGGAATCGGCAGCTAAGGGAAAGGCAAACCAGTTCCAGGCACAGGTGAATCACTTGCTGGTGAAAATACATCGTATTCTCCGGGAGGCGTGCGTGGATGGGGCTGGGAGTTAGCTGCAGCTTGACTCTACCAGAAAATTGTGGAGTCAAGAGAAAAAACAAGGCAAGGCAAGGCTGCTTTTCCAGTAAATGAGGCGATATTTTGCAAAGGAGCAGCCTGCAGCCGGCAAAGCTCCAGCAACCCGTGGTCCTGTGGCTCCCTTAAAAGGGGCGATTTTAGCCTGGGACAGCGGGGAGACAGAAAAGCCATAAACACGCTCAAAGGAATGTGGCTGCCGAGAAATGAGAATCTCCGCAGGCGAGGCGAGGTGGGGGCAGCCTGGATGGGGTTTGCAGCACCACTCCATGCCTGGAGCCAGCCGGTTCCTTGGCCATGCCCTGTCCCGAGGGAAGGACCCTGTCCCAGTGCCAAGTCCCTGTGTGGTGCTGGGGGAGGCTCCTGCCCGGCCCGGTGGGCGTTGTGTCCCCACGTCCTCGGGCCCCACGCCATACAGACATCCCTGCTTGCCAGCTGCTGGCACGGGAGCAGGTGGAGCTGGGAGGTCGTGTGCCGGCAGCAGGACACCAACCTCGGCAAAGAAGGAGCAGGCAGGGCTGGTAGAGGGTGCCTGTCCCAGAGGAATTTCCTCTTCGTCACATCCCATTTCTTTACAGGCTGAGCTATTCTGCACAGACTTTGCCCTTAGTGCCATGGAGCAGCCCTGTATCCTGGGGCATTGTGCAGGTTCTCGGGAAGAGCCCTTGGGGATGGCTTGTCCCTGCAGGTCGCTGTGGGCATGTGGTGACACCTCTGGGCCAGGCTGTCCCCTGCATGTCCCAGGCTGGGGGCAAATGGAACGTGCATCAGTCAGTGGCCTGGCTGAAATGACCATGCTGCTTGCTTTTGTCCCAGAACTGATGAAGATGCAGCACATGGCACTTCTCTGCAAATAAATGTTGTAGTTCATTGTTTCTGTTGAACTTTTGTAAAGAAATAGTCTTTGATTTTCACACCCCAGCTCTTCTTGCGTTTGATTTGGGTACATGCAATGTTAGCAGAATTGTGGTTTCCAGTTGCTCTGGGTTCCTGGGGCTGGAGGTGCCTGGGTGTGGTGGTGCAGCTGTCCCGGGGATGAGGGTACCCATGCACAGAGGGGTCCCACTTATGAAGGTTCTGGTACTAGTTGTGTTCATGGGCTGGTGCAAAGCAGTGTCCCCGAGAGCAAAGCTGTCACCAGCAAAGAGGGGTCTGACATGACCAGCCTGCACAGCAATGCTGTCAAAGAAGGCAGGAAATTTCTGCTCCCCGTCCTGCTGAGGCCAAAGGGACTCCTGGAGCCAGAGCTAGGATCAGGCCATAGACATGAAAAATCCCAATTGATGGCACAAAGGCCATGCAGCCTTGGGAACTGCTGGAGCCAGGGCTCTGACCCTTCAAGCACTCTGGACTTTGCTTCCCATCCTTCATTGTGTTCTTCTGTGCTGTTCAAGAGACTCAAGCCAAGTGAAGAGATCCTCGCCCTGCCCGCAGTCCCGCTGCTGGCAGCAGGCACTGTCCCACGTCCCCGACTCGTGTCACGCCTGGAGTGGGCAGCAGAGGCTGCGGTGTGCAGGGGGTGGGAGCCTTTGGGGTGAGGATGCTGGTACCGTGGGGGCTGGTGCCTGGAGGTGGATGCACAGTGCGGGCAGCGGCGGCTGCTGGCAGAGTCCCGGCCAGGTGCCGTGCGGGGAGGTGCAGGGCTGCGGGACCCCAGCGCTGCGGGCTGAGGGGCTGGGGGTGCCCCGGACACTCGGTAGTCTCGGCCCAGCCCCCTTCTTAATTAGCCGCGGCCGAAGCCGCTCATTAGCGACTGGGGACGGGTGCCCTCCCCGTGGAGGCGGGAGGGAGGGGAGCGCTGCCGGCCCCGGTGCTGCGGGCAGCGGGAGCGGGGCTGCAGCCCGAGCCCGGCGGAGGGATGGGGCAGCGGCGGGGCCCGGCCGTGCTGCTCCTCGCCCTGGGTGAGGGGATACCCGGGCGGGGTTGGGGCGGGGGGGCCGTGCGGTGTCTGGGGTGTCCGGGAGGAGGGGGCGATGCGATCAGGTATCCCCTCCTTCCTTCCCTCCCTCTCCCTTGGTCCGGGCGGGTCCGCGCGGTTCCTCCGGTGGGTGCCCCCGCCGATCACTGTCCCCTGCCCTGGGCTGGGGGTGCGGGTGTCGGGATGGCAGCCCCGTGTCCGCCGGGCTCTGCGCAGACCCCGACAACGCCGGGCACATGGGGGGCAGCGGGGGCTCCGGGCTGTCATGTGTGGAAGGGGCCGCTCGCCGAGCCGGGACACCCCGGGGCGGAGGTGGGCTCTGTCCGCACGGTGCCGGTGCTCACCTCTCCCCCGGTGCTGGCAGGGCACCTGGCCGGGCTGCTGGCAGCCGGACCCGCCTGCGCCGACGCTTACCGGGGCCTCTCGGACTGCGTCCTCAAGCTGGGGGACAGCATGGCCACGTACGAGGAGGAGGAGGGCATCGAGCTGCAGGGGCTGCACCGAGTCTGTAGGTGAGTGCTGTGCATGGCCAACCTGGCTTCTGGCATTGCTACTGTCTGAAGCGTCCTGCCCTCCTGAGTCCCGTGCCTGCATACATGTGTGCTCCACATCTCCGGTTTCAGATAGACCCAGTGAACCTTTCTCCATCCATCCATCCATCCATCCATCCATCCATCCATCCATCTCTGACCTGTCTCCCACTGGAGTTTGTTTCCCTGGCAGCAGCTCCAGCCCCCAGCAGTGGTCCCATCAGACCCTGCATGCCTGTAGCTAGGGGGAGCGGGGCTGGAGGGACCCGACTCGCTCTGCACCCCAGGAAAATCTGCCCTGGACCTCTGTCCCAGTGCCCATTGCTGCCGGGAGCAGCCTGTCTAGACCCTTCATCCTTGGATTTGTCCCAGCTCTGGTTTGCCCGAGTTTGCAGTGAGGCCCTGAGATGATGATATTTGGGAGAAAGATATCTTTAACAGAGCTGAAGAAGAGCTGGTTAATGAGGGTTGATGTTTGGCAGGTTTGGGGGAAGGTCCACCTAAAAAGCAGACGAGCAGAAGCCACAAGGTGAATGTAAAATGTTTGCAGAGATAAGTGGAGGCAGCTTTACATCTCCAGAGCGAGCTGTGGGGAGTGAACAGGAGTTAGAAGGAAATACAGATGGCAATGAAGGGAAAACCCACGTGCCTGAAGGCAGTGGAAACCTGGGAGAGCAAGGTGGAGGGCTGAGTGCCCTGGGGGTCACGATTTCTGAGCTGCTGGAAACCACCCTGCAGGCTGTGACCTGCTCTGCATTCCCCCTTCTCCAGGAGACAGCTTGGATCAGGATAAACACCTCTTTGGGGCCTGCCTATGGGTGGGTTGAAATGGGAACTACTCTGGTTTGGACAGCATTGACACTTTTTGGTTTGTTTGCTTTTATGAAGGAGGCTTCTTGGTATTAGCAAACACCCAACAGCCCAGCCCATGCTGCTGCTGGAGGAGCAAGTCCTTTGCTGAAGCTCGTGTGAAATGTGTGAGCTGAGTTTTTCTTGCAGCTCGGAGGCACGGACCATCACCGAACAGGTCCTGTGATCTTCCCCAGCAGGAACCTGATGATTTCCCAGCTTCCAGGAGACATTTCTGAATTATTTTCCCTTGATGCTCAGCCTTATCCACTGCTGCTTGCATTTCTGGTGCCATGGTCCCCTCTCCAGGAGGGTGTGTGAGTGATGGACAGGGAGCCAGGAGCTGCTGTGGTTGCTGGTGGTGTCTCAGCTCGGTGTGCAGCACTGCTCCAGAGCTGGCCGGGCAAGGCACTTGCCAGCAGCCTGCCTGCCTGAGCAGATGGGGGCTGTGAAGGGTGAAAGCAGATCCAGGCTGGAGCTGCCGTTCCCCTTCACCTTCCCCAAGCTTGTCTTGCCTGAAGACATGGGTCAGGTTTAACTCTTACCTGTCAGAACTCCCTGCTGCTGCTGCAGACTGAGAGCAAGCACTGGAGGTTGCCAGGGTTGGCACCAGCTTTTCTCATTATCTGAGGACGTTTATTCTGCCACAGTGACTCAGTTTAATGAACTCCCTCACAGCTGGCATTCTGACGTAAGCCCCGGGTCTAAGTAAGCAGAGTGCTCAAGTTTGTCTGCCTGCACAAAGTGTCATCTCCAGCACAGTGCACTCACACAGCACCGTGCTGTCCTTCTGGGGTGCACAGTGTCCCCTCTCAGCCAGATGGGTTGCATCCCTGTCCTGATGGGTGGCATGTGTGCCTGGTGTGTTGGCAGACACAGGGAAGGTGTCAGAGCAATTGCTGCTGTCCTCCAGACTCCTGTCTTCCAGCCTGCAGGGAGCTGGGCATGGTGCCCAGCCCATGTGGGACAAGACAGCAGAGCAACTCCTGCTTTATTCCTGCAGCACCACGGGTTAGCTTTGTCTGTTTTTGTCATTTCCCTCTGGTACTCCCCAAAAGCCTCTTTCCACTAAACAGCTTCTACTTGTGAAAGTAATACCCAGCAGACAAATGGAGATGATTCTAATGAGAACACAGTGAATAACTCCTCCTGCCCCTGCCCATACCTCAGGAAAAGCTGTGACAGCCTGTGGGAGCTCTTGTCCTTCTCCGTGCTTTGTGCTTCCATTTGCCCTTGACTCTGCTTGGAGAAAGCTCTGAGAAAGTGATGAATGAGATGTGCTGGGCCTTTGTTTGCAGCCTGTGTGAGATACTCAGGGAAACATTTGTTGATGGAAAATAATGGATTTTATTGACTTCAAGAGAAAAGGGAGGGGGGGGAAAAGGAATAAATAATTTCAGTGTTTTGAGGTTTGGAGTTTTAGCCAAGATGCTCTAGCAGATGATGGAGGGGATGAATAATCTAGGCAACTTGTGCAGAACATGAAGGGTGTTGCTGCTCAGAGGGCAGGCTCAGGGCAGCAAGGCTCTGCCTGGCATCC
This sequence comes from Sialia sialis, assembly GCA_009812075.1. NCBI lineage: Eukaryota > Metazoa > Chordata > Aves > Passeriformes > Turdidae > Sialia > Sialia sialis. Next base: position 1,766,758 of record VRYO01000116.1, on the reverse strand, counting down.
AGCACTGTGGCAGTGCAAAGGGACTGACAGTGTGGTGTCTCCCTGGCTGCAGGTACTGGGATGAATTCCACACCTGTGCCCTGACGGTGCTCTGGGAGTGCCAGAAGGAAGCAGCAGCCGTCTGGGAGATGCTGAGAAGGGAGTCCCGAAAAACCAAATTTCAAGGCAGCTTGTTCGACCTCTGCAGCCCCAGCATGGCCCAAAGCTTTGCCTGGACCCACGTTCCCAACATTTCCATCCTCAGCATCCCCCTCATCGTCACTTGGCTGAACTTGTAAACTGCAGCTCCCTGAGTATCCCAGCAAAAGTGGTGGCAGTGTGTGGCGTGGCACCCTTCAAATCTGTTTTCCAAAGCTTTGAGGAATACACTGTGTGGAGCTCAGAAACTCCCAGCTTCATCCTGTGCCTGTGAGACATGGAAGAGCTCGGCAGCATCTCCAGGGTGTTGAAATTTCTCTGTAATTTGGAAAAACTCCTGTCCCCTTCAGCCTCAAGGCTCAGGCACAGATCTAGCTGTTTGGGAACTTGCAAATCCAGGGCACAGGATCTGGGGAGAAATGACAAATTCTGGAAGAAGGATGAATGCTGGACACTTCTACACTCTTCTATGGCAACTGGAAAGAAACCTGTTTACTTTGCTGACTCTTGCAACCAGATCAACTCTCCAGGGTTTTGATTTGGGCACCCAAAACAAGATGGGTACTTCTCCCACTGTTCCATGAGGTGTCTGTCTTCTCACAGGCTGAAAGGAGACCTTATTGCCCTGTACTGACTTTTTCTTGAGGATATGGTAAACCCCTGCTGAACAATAATCACAGTTGCATGACTTCTCTTGCACACATCTGAATTCCTGAGTAATTTCTGTGTTATGTGTAAATCCCTTTTCTAAGGACAGAGGTGAAAAATATCTGGGGGGATAGCTAGGAGCACAAAAGGGATTTATAGCAACTCTTCTGCTTTAAAGCTTTCCCCAAGGTACCTGTAAGCAGCTGTGGGTAGAAGTGTGTAATTCCAGAGAATTAAAGTTTGTTGTAGAGCCAACAGCATGGCAGAAGTTATTTGTTCTGACTCTTTCTCAACTGCACAGTCTCCTCTTGTGGCTCAGAGTGTTGTCAGTTTTGCAGCTTCAGTACAAGCATGGAAGAAATTGGAACAGAGAGGTGTGTGCTAATGATTTCTGAGTATGTTGGAGGAACACAACAGTACTCTTGGTTAGCCCAAGGCAGTCTGTGTTTTCAAGACACTGACGGATCTCTGTGCCCTGCCTGGCTGCATAGGACCATGGGGTGTGTGCTCGCAGTGTGAGCAGGGAAACCATGGCCCTGCTAACTCCAAAGATCCCATGAGATGCATTCCAGGCAGTGGGCAAGCTTCTAGAGCAAAGGATCTTTTTCCTAACAGTGGTGTTGGGTCATGCTGCTTTCCTCTGGCATTCACGTGCTCTTCCTCTTACATTCACTATCAACACTCTGCCCCTGCAGCAGCAGCAGGAGATAATAAAGAAATTGGAGCAAATTCCAAGAAATAAGCCAGATAGAGCAGCTGGTGCTCAGACAGCCCTTCAGTGCACAAGTTGTTACTTATGTATTCAGTACTCAGCATCTGGGGCACAAAGCCTTAAGGTGAGCAGTGAGAAAGGATAAATCAGAGCATGGTAAAACCTGGAGTGAGCCACTCAGGTGCTTCATTTTCTTCTGACTCCAAACCAACAGCACTGTTTGCTGTTTGATCCTGTTCCCCAGTCCCTTATTACCTCTTGTGGCTGGGGAAAGCTGAAAGGGAGAATCACAGCAACCAAGACTGGATTATTTTGGCTCCAAATCCTGTACCTGTTCTTTGTTTAGAACAGCTGTTTAATACCTTTAGGAAAAGAAGTAAGCATAGCCCCATAAAATCCCACAACCCTTGCCTTTTCTTTGAATTTGGCAATTCCTCTCTTAAAATTGTTTATCTTGAATTCCCTTTGGGGAAAGGGAAGGTGAAAGTATCAGATCTGCAAGAAATCTTTTTGCTAAACCATGGTTGCAAATGGTTGACTGCCACTGTCTCTGGGAAGAGCAGGTCTTGGGACGTATCTTCCCTGGAAGCAAATCCCTCAACTATTGCACACAAAAAAACCCCAAAGATTCATTAAGAAACAAAGACCATCTGCCACTGTTCTGGTATGGGGAGCAGATTTTTTTTAAAGCCAAAGGTGCTTCTAAATCTGACTGAAAGCATGTGAGAGAAAACTAGGTCTCACAGTATGGGAGTGATGAGTTTCCTCAATCAGTATTTCATTTTTAGCAGAACTTCCTCTATGACTAGGACAATTACAGTAGAAGTCCTTTAAAAAAAAGTGATACTCAGATTCATTTCTCCTAGGCAGTCAGCAGCCTTTCAAAAAGATTTCTGATCCTACAGCACACTTCATGCTGATGCAGTGCAGCTCCTGGGATGTCCTGCAACCTCAGTGTTAAAGCCGCATTTGTCAAGGATTCTTCTCATGGCTTTTCTCTTGAGTTTCTCCAGATACAAAGCTGTCCCCAGATTTCACCCCTCAGGGAAGCTGTTGAAACGTTGCAGCATATCTTGTGTATTCAAAAATAAATGAGTAAAGTGTTCCGTAGTGCAAAGTCTTCACCTTTGTTCTTACAGGGGAACAAAGGTGGCAGCTCTGTTAATACAGACCCACAGCAACTCTGGCAGCAGCTGGAAGAATGTAGCTTTGTCTCCTCACTCTCAAATTCACTGTAATTAATCTGTAGCTCCCACTTGCCTCAAGAACAGCCCCAAACAGGAGCTCACACCATGCTTTGGTGTGGTATTAAGCCTTGAAGTAAATCTGCAAACCTTCCCTGTCCCTGCAGGACTGGCATGTTCTTTCTCAAGAATAGCATCAAGAAGCAGCAGAGGACAAAATGACCCTGAAGGAGTTTTAAAACATGACTAACAGCACGCCAGTGCTTGTCACCCCGAGGCAGCACTGCCCTCTGCTCCACGCCCCAATCCCAACCGCAGGCACGCTCCCTGCTCCTTTCTGAGGGAGATACTGGCACCTACTGGAGACCAGTTTATATCCAGGCTGAGGTGACTGGGAGAAAGGCAAGTACCCTTGTATGTGAAAAAGGAGCAGATTTTGAGGAGGGATGGACTGTCTTGCTGCAGGGGTGGCCCTCCAGGCTGGCTCCTGCCCAGACAAACACTTGTGTAAACTCTTCCCTCTGAAAGGCTGCTGCTGCTGTTTGAAACTCTGCTCGTAGAGGCTTTGGTCAGGAAGGGATCCTGGTGAAATCCCCCAATATTAAAAGTGCTGGTTATGTTTGTTTAGACAAAAATCCTCCTCTAGAGACCTGCTGAGTATGTAGGATGTAATCCTGCCCCACAGTGTCTGAGTGCGAGAGAAAGAATTGAAATACAGCTCAGCTCCCCAGTAATAAAAATCAGAAGAGCAGCCTCAGATAGTTTATCAGTCTCACATCATCCCACCACTTTCCAACAAACTCAATTAGCAAACAATTTATGCAAATTAAAACTTACAAATATTAACATACAAAGGGAAGTTACTGCAGCAAGATGCTGCACAGGAGAAAAATCTGTCTCTAGACCTGGCCTTGCCTTTGTTTGAGATTTCACAACATGGCCATCCCTCAGTAGAAACCAGGCAGGATTTGGGGCTGCTTGCTTGGGCTGTTGGATCTGGAGGAACCACCCAGCTCTGGACCCTCAGCATTAAGGGGATGTGCCTGCCACATGGAGTTGATTTGAAGGGCTTCTAAATATTTGAGAAATAGCAGCAGTCTCTTACTTAACATCATCTCTACCAGGCCAGATCTACTGCTGGACTGCTGAAGCCTGATGGGAAAGCCCATCCCAGGGGGAACAGCATCATGGCTCCAGGACACTTTTACAGGCTTCCCCAGGGCAGCTCCAGGCTCAGGTTGGACATGTGGAGATCCTGGACTGCTGACACTCCCTCTGAAGTGGGATTATGCCAGCTAACTCCCCAAGACAGCACTCAATGATGCCTTCCTTTCAGAGCAGAGGTATGAAATGTTTATTGTAGGAAATTTTATGTGCCCCAGACAGTGGGCACCTCACAGCCAAGTGTTCCCTGGCTGCAAACTTCTGTTGCCATGATACAGACACTTGTGGTATTTCTTGAAGTGCTCAGCTTCCCAGGAGAGCCGAAACACTCACAGCAACATTATATTTTTATTATTACAAAAGATTTCTTCAGCAAACTGCTGTCTGTCACCTCTGTGTATCAAACATGGAAACAGCAAACAAACCCATCTAACGTTACAGATTATTTAGTGTCTCAGCTGGTGATTCAGGTAAGTACAACTATTTTCTCTCTCTCCATCCATTCACTTCCTTGACTCTTCTCCCAAGCAAAGCCCAAATAAGTCACAGATTGGAAGCAGCAGCTCCCAGCCCCACTGCTCACCGTGCCAGCTCCAGCAAGAAGAGCTGATCATTGTCACCCATTCAGGGCACTCCCATATTGTTAAATTTCAAATGCTCCTCACGGCTCCTCACGCACCAAGTTTTGCTACCTGGATTTTAACAGTCTCATGAGTGAAGAGGGCACGCTCTCCATACAGTCATATTAATACTTTGTGTTAACAAAATAAACATCTGCTCCTCGCCGTTGTCAGCCGATGCCAGAGGAGATGCTCACACTCATGCAGTCACCGAGGTCCAAAAGAAAAACCAAAAATCATAAAGTCTAAACAGACCTGCTGTGCTTCTTCAGGGATGACTCTGAGGCATTGGATGCATTGTGCTGGGAACAATGACTAAACGCAGCATGTTGTTGCCAGAGGCAGTCTATACGTTGGATTTGGGGGCGGAGTTGAGCGGGATCTCCCGCAGCTCTATTCTCATGCACAGGTACTCCCCGATGGCCGCCATCAGCGCCGTGCACACGATGTGCACCAGCCACCACGTCAGCGTCGAGGGGAAGCGCGAGTTGTAGATCCAGCAGCCCAGTAGGTGGAAGAAGTGAACGGTGACGGTGAAATCCAGGCACTGCTTCCCTCGCCGGATGAAGTACAGCAAGCCCAGAGCGCTGCAAAGCAAAGACGGGGTTAATGAACTCCACCAGACCTGTGGAAAAGGTGGTGCAGCAAGAGCAGTTGTCAGTGCTGATTATGTAGTGGGTTTAAAACTTCTTCAAATATTTTAAGAATAGGTTGTTTCTGACTTCTCCTTACTTTTGCTTTTGAATTACATATCAGCAGAAAAATGAGATTTAATGCAGAGAACAGGCATGAATTTATAGACTATCTCCTCTAGTAATCTTTGTGCAGTCACAAAACAGTGTTTATACATCAATGTTTACTGAGATCCGTTCATTCTAACTTTTATTAAAATCTCCCACAAAAGCAAATCTCATTCCTAGCTGGGAAACTGAGGCAGTGAAATGAAACGACTTTTCCAGGTTCTTGAAAGCCAAGAGCCAGCAGTTCCTCACTGCCCTCAGCAGACATATTTAAGAAGACACAGGGATTTTGGGAGATGTTTGGAGAGAGGCAGTACATCACACTGAATTCTTTTACAGCTTAATGGTACGAAAACACAAGATGCAGGTGCTCCAGCTAGCTGCAGACTTACCAGGTGAGTGCATTGAGGATGAAAGCCATCATGGAGAGCCTCCCCGGCGGGGTTGAGAAGCCTAAAATCTACATGGGACTATTAGTAGGAACCCGCGGCACAACTCGCAGCCCGAATCTCCCGTGGCACAGCCCTGCACGGATCGGGATCTACAGGAGGAGCTGGACATGTCTGTCTGTCTGTCTGGGGGCACCTACGGGAAAGGGAAAGGTCTGTTTTGCGTTGAGGGGAGCCACCTAAACAGGGGGTGGAGGATATGCGTCCACACGGGGGTTATTCCTAGAAGGTAAGGGAGTTGTCTTTACACCGGTAGGACCTAGACAGGATATCTCTATAAGCGGTACCACATATACAGAGAGGTGTTCTCTCTCCATAAGGGTACCCCCTGACAGGGCGTCTGTCTATATGGGGGCTACCACCCCCCACGCACCCAAGTGCTGTCTCTCCCTGGGGCACCCCCTATTCAGAGGGAGGATTTTGGCTCCATATGGGACACCTACACAATAAAACAGCTCTGTGTATTGGGGGGGCTGCTGCACGGGGTAGGGGATCCCTGCGCCCGGGGCGGGGGGCCGTCCCTAACACCGGGATGCCCACACGGGAGCGGGGTCTGTCTCCCTCAGGAGAGCCCCAGCAAAGCCCCCCCGCTGCAGGGGCCTGTGCCCACCGCGTCTTCCCGGGGCGCGCCCTCACCTCGTCGCTGAAGACCTGCTGGAGGGAGGGCCCGGTGCTGCCCAGGGTGCCGAGGAGTGCGAGCCAGAGCCCGAGCGAGCTGTAGTATCCCGCCTGCAGCAGCACCATCTGCGCCACGATCAGCGCGGGGTCCCACACGTAGCTGCGGAACTGCGCCGCCATCGCCCGCCCGCCGCCCGCGACGGAAGTGCCACCGCCGCCGCGCCACAGCGCCCCCTGGCGCCGGGGAGGACCCGGTGCCACCCGAGCCCGCTGCCCGACCCCGCTGGACCCCGACCCCGCTGGATCCCGAGCCTGACCCCGCTGGATCCCGAACCTCGCTCCGCTCGATCCCAACCCCCGCCCTCTGTCCCCACTCCCAGCTGTGACCTCCGCCCCGCCGGCCGTCCGTGCCCAGTGTCCAGCCCCAGCTCGGTCACATCTGCGTGCCAAGGGCGTCCCCTGCCCTGTCCCCTGCGCTGGGTCGGTGCCTACAGGAACTCGGTAAAAGTTGCTAAAAGGACACAGAGTCCCCCCTGCTGCCCCGCACCCCTTCTGTGACCAGCTCTAGGCTGCGGGGACTCGCTTTGGTGGCCTCAGCGAGCCGCGGTGTTTGCTTGGCTTCAGGTGTGAGAATTGTCGCTTGTGAAGAGTGAAATTCTCAGGGCTGTGTGGGACAACAGAGAATTTTGGAGATAAGGCTTCCCCAGCCCTGTCCCTGCCCATCTGCACTGGTGTCAGTGTGTTGAGTAACTTGGCTGAGCTGCCCTTGCTAAAAACACAAATACCAACCATACAAGAAATTATTGTCCCCGGCTATTTCCTCTCATTTCCAGGCTCGTTCCCGTAGGCGCTGAGGCTCTTGGCAGCTGCTGCCCAGCTGTGCTCATTTTAGCTGCAGGCCATCGGGTACCAGGATGTTGTTCTGAGTCCTGCTATGCCCTGGCAGCACCTTTCCGTTACAGGGCTGGGTTGGTTTTTCGGGGAGGTTTCTTCTGGTACGTGCTGATTTCTTCTCTTTAGCCTGACGAAATGGCCAGGTGCCAGACACCCTCGTGCCCCTCCTGTGATCAGCTCCTGGCTGCTGTCCTGCTTGCTTAGCTTCAGGTACAAGAGTTGTCACTGACTTGATAGCAAAATCCCCAAGGCTGTGTGAGACAACGGAGCATTTTGGAGATAAGATCTTTTCTGGAAAAAGGAGAGGAGGCACCCCCGGGCTGTTTCGGTGGAGTGAGGAGTTGCCACAAGAGCCATTTTCACGTGGAAAAGAGAAGAGAAGGAATGAAAAGGGGAATCCAGGTTCTGTGGGAGGTGATAGGCTCACATCAGTCCTGGGGTGGGTGTGGAATATGCTGGCTATGGGAATTTAGATTATGATCTCTGACAGGCCCTCATGACGTTTTTTCCATGCCTCTTATGGGAAGTTCCCTATGCTGCTTTGCTGCATGTTTTCCTTTCCTCATTCTGTGAATTTCTGTGCTGAGCCAGGTTTGACACAATTTGTTCCCTGTTCCCGGACCATCTCCTAGGAAAGATTGTGCAAGGCAGAGGCACGTGTGTGGTGGACGTGGGCCACTATTGCTGAGTTCTCACTTAGGCCTTTGGAGAATTTATTTTTGCAGAAGCCCCAGCCTTAGCCAGTGCAGAAATGAACAGGGGAAAATCCCGAGCTGTCTCCTGCCAACACATTGCTGAGCATAAATTGTGACACTCAACACTTCCTCTGTTAATTCTTGGTAGAAATTGGTTTCCTGTCCTGAAATCTGCTGTGTTTGGCTCTCAGAGAGAGGCAAGCCATTGCTTAGATAATAATTCTCACTTACCTCTTTCTTTTATAGTCCCTCATAGCACTAACTTTCCTTTGCCAGTAAAAATTCTGTCTGTTTGGACAAAGCTGACTAAAACTCCAAGCTAGTGTAAGGTGGGACTGTTGGTATCATTGCTGGGTGTCTTTCCACAGCCAAATATCTGGTTTATCCAAAAGTCCAAGGTATCACAAGATGCAAGCCGGTGTTTTGGGAGGTGATGACTTGGATTTCTTTGAAATTTGAGGCTCCTCCCTGCTTGGTTGCTGCCCTGTGACTGAAGGCATCGAATAGCCAAGGCAGAAGCCAAGCCTGAGGTGTGATTTGAGGCTCCCTCCATATGGACACAGGGAAGTGCTGTGGCACAAAGACATTTGTGCTGTGACTCAATTGCTGCTCAGTTTGTGAACTTGTTTCCTGCCTGACTTTGTGACAGCATCTTTCATGGTCATGTTTGTTTGTTCCTGTTCCTGAGTTGGCTCTCTCTCCTCTCCAGGCTGTTCCAGCATAGGGGACTGTCCTTCTCCTGAAAAAGGGGGTGTTCTCCCTATGGGGTGCCTTGTCCCACACCCTGCTCTGTGGAATAAGGTTTAAAGTGGACCTGGAAAGCAAACAGTATTGGGAAATTAAACATCTTTCTTAATTTCTTTTTTCTTCCTCTTTAGCTTAAACAAAAAGTAGGAGACAGCTGTGAAGGAAACGTGTTACAGAGGAAAAGAATGTTGAAACAGAGACTATGACTTCTAGGATGCCACAGTGGGTGTTGTTCGCCTTACTTCTGGTTAGAACATTCTTTTTTAGCCAATGACTGTTCTGTGTGTGCCACCTGCGTGTTGTGAGGAGCAGCAGGTGGAAGAAGTGGCAATATGCCCAGGGCACAGCAGATGACTTGAGGGTGTATCCAGATCACATGAAACTATTGTGGTCACTTCTTTATCAGGAATGTAGAAAATGAATACCCTATTTAGCCATCAATTCTTTACATTAAAAATAGCTGTCTAGGAGGGTATTGTTTTCCTCCCCAGGAATTGTGCCCTAAAACAGGAAGCTGTTTATTTAGGTGATCTGTATTTTACCAGCTGGTGTACAAAGGGTGGTGCTGTCTGAATAACCTCTGCTGGAGTTCATTTCCCTCTTGACAGGAAGGTAGGAGTTGTGCTAAGGTCACCTTTGCTAAAGAGACAGCAAGACTAAGAGTACACATTTCCAGAATAATTCAGCATTAGGTGTCTCAAACCATGGGATGAGAGTTTTCAGTCACTCCTCTTCCTCCACCCACGAGGTGTGCAGGTGTGTTTTTCCAAAGAATTCATTGTACTGAATGGACTTTGGAAGTTGAGATTTTTTTTAAACTCTACTTAAGGTTTCTTTTTGCTTGAGAATCCTGCTCTAAGCTATTTTTTAAAATTCGCCCGTAGGAACTGTGCTGAGCATGGCTGGAGAATCCCCAATTAGTGCAACAGAATGTATGATTGAGTTGTCTAAAGGACCTTCTTAAGATTATCTAGACATTTATTGATGTGCCAAATGTGTTTTATTTGGACACTCCATTCCACTTCCGGCATGTTTATGTTGTATTGGTGACTGACAGCAGTTTATTTTGATTTTCAACATCAGTGTTAGGTAATCATACATTGTTGAGCACTAGGTTAGGAACAATGGTGGCCCACTGTAAATTTTTATATGGAGAATGCAGCTGACACACCTTGAATGTGAGAATTAACTTCCCAGAACTAATGTGTTTCTCAACATGCATTTTATTTTGCTTCTGCTTCTCTCTCTTGTGGTGAAGTTGCAGGAAAGGACATTTCAGTGGTGCATTTTTGCTCTCTCAGCCCATTTGTATGTTGGTCTCTCCAAGTGCCATAAACCCACGGATTTTCTGCATTATTCCAGAGAGGAGATTGTCAGCATTTTGAAAGGGAACACTTGAAGGGCAAAATGAAGGCAGCTGTTCTATGGCCATGAGTTTACAGAACCATATTATGATTTTTATGACTGCATTTTCTCTCATTCTCTTGAGATACAGTCACAGAACATTTCCGTGTGTTTGAGGAAGGGAGGTGGATCTACACTAAGCACTTAAAAAATAATAAAAAAAGTTACAGGAATTTGTTCTCAAGGTCGAAAAGTACATTAGGGCTCAGTTTAATTTTTTCTTCTGTTTCCAGAAGCCCAAGATCAGTTTGCCTGAAGGACTGTGCATGCAGGTGTGACAATGTGTGTGGTCCCTCCACATAGACTGGCTCCTCTCCATTCTATCACAGCAGAACTTCCCTGGGACGGGAAGCCCTGTACTGTGCCGTGCAAGGGGACTTTTTGGTGGAAGGGGTGTGTTTTGAGGGGTATGATAACCAGGATGTTTGAAGAGGAAGTTAACAGGTGAGTGAGCGATATTTGTAGCCACAACACAGAAAGCTGGTTTTGAACGCATCTTTGTGGTTGCTGCTTTAGCTGGAAGGACGTGCAGTGAGGTCATGGCCACATGCACACAAATACAGGTGGCATTTAGAGGGTTTGGGGGCATGGAGTACTTCTGGCCACCTCTGTGCTGTTGAGGCCGTCTCCTGTCTGGCAGATGTCATGGTATGGAGCGCTCTTTGCACTTTTGACCCAATCTGTGTGCTCTTGTTCCCCACCATCTACTGCTCCCTACCTCTGCTGAGTGTCCAGAGCTGGACACCTACAAGAGCTGGGCTCTCTGGCTGCACCAGCAGTGATTTTTATCAGCTCCTCTGTGTGAGGCAGTGATGGTAATAAGGAAGGGTAGTAACCCAGCACAGATCCCTCCCTGATGGCCTTGGATGCTGAGGTGAACTGAAGGGTTAGTGACACATGGCTGTCCTGCGTAGAGCAGGTCTCCCACAGCCTGTTCCAGGTTTGTTCCTACCATTATCCACATCTGTTCTGTCTTCAGATCTCAAGTATTTTTTAAGCCCTGAGCAGTGCTCCTTGTCACTTCATATTGTGCCAACAGGCTCCACAGCCAGCTTGGCACGGTGCTGCCTGGAGATCCCTCCTGCCAGTGCTTGTGTGTGGGCACGGTCCTAGCAAACATTGAGAACATGTCTGCATCTCAGCTCACACCCTCTGCAGCTGTTTATTCCCAAAGGAACAGGCAGTTGGAAAAGTTGCTTCACTTTAGGGATCTTTCTGATTGGAGGTGGGCCAGGGGAAGGGCTACAGGTTCTCTCGGGATAACTTTGTAGTGCTGGAGGAGGTTGAGAACCAGATCGAGTGGAACTGGCATTCAAACCTGGCAGGTGGGATCATGGCACATATGCTTTGCTATGCATTGCCTCCCTGCTAAAAAACTGTATTATTCTCTACGAACCAGAGCCAAGTGCAAATTGATGTGGCTGCGGCTGTAGTGTTATGGTACTGCAGGTGCCCCTCGGGTTAAGGAGCTGAAATAGATATTATCGAGCAAATATTTTTGGTCAGGCAAAGTTATTAATGTGAGAGGAGAAACGGAAATAGTTAAGCCGTGCTGTTGGGTTTCCCCCTCCTCTTGCCAGTGTGGGTTTTGGCGCTTGCCGCTTACACAGAAGAGCGAGGGTTTCGTGTTCCATCCCCGAGTGACGCAGCACCCCGGATAACCGCGGCGGCGACACGCTGCAGGGACAGCGGCTCGCTTCGCTGAAAATGTGAGACTGTCACTTGTGGAATGCTGCAAAAGCGGATGCTGTGTGCCCGCTGCCCCCACTCTCTCTTTTCCTCCGTCTTACGCCCGCTTTCCCTTCCCTTTTTTCCTTTTCCCCCTCTTTCACTTCACCCCCACCCTTT